>JBBGZY010000581.1:3172500-3557500 GCA_037952925.1 Lithobates clamitans
ACTTGTAAAACATTAGTTGTGTGTTAAGACTGCTTTAATGTTTTGAGAAATCCTTTTTATTTCCTTGGATGGAAAACATTTTCATGGCCAACAGGAATGAGCATAATATAGAATACAGGTAAAGATAAGAGCTTTAAACAGTGTAAAATAAACACAAGTTTATTCAATATTGTTTTTATTTGGAAATATACAGAAGTGAAAAAAAACATTCTATAACAGCATTTTACAATCCTTAAAGACCTTTAGAGCATTTAAACAGCTTTTGCAAGTTGAATAACTATATAAAAAGCTAGAGTGATTTATAATGCTACCCGCAGGTTATATTATCAACTAAAACATACAGCTAAGCGCAATCAACAAAACTTCAACCAACTCACAATGGGGCTGGTTAAGGACAACTGGACCATAGAAAAAGGTGGAGATGGTCCTAGAAACCAGGCAGATATTTTTTTTTTGGTTTTGTCCATGTAAAAAAAAAAAAAAAAATGTTTTCCTTCTTTAACAAGCCCCATTGATTCTGTCCATTATTACAACGTTGGGTTCAAACAATACCATCATATTGAAAAACCATATACATCTAAAACATGTAACAATATCACATATTGGATCAATGGCTATTGCCATTTTGGTTTTTGGTTCTTAACCAATTCTATTAATAATTACATCTTTATTCTTGCAGCAACATTTATAATATTCTTGTTGCAAAATTAGGATACCTAAAAGGTGGCAGAAATATATGTTTGCAAATCTTTTTTTTCTCCCACCTTAGAACCCCACACACTTCAACACACACTGAGTATTCTCTTATATTCTAAGGCCTCTTGCACACTGCAGATTGAAAAAGCTTAGTACAGCATTTTTTTTACCCATCTAAAATGCAGCTCATTGTTTACAATGTGCCTGTACACACAGGTGTGTGAACAAGTGCTGCGTATTCATGAGTTAAAAAAAAAAAAAAATCTGCATTTCCATTCAACTATGTTGCATTAGTACACGCAAATATGCGCAAGTATGGGCATGAAAACAACAACATTCTGGGAGCCAGAGCGCGAGAATACGATTACATGCAAATGCGCACATGGAAATATGTGCAAATGCACGCAATGTGTTCAACAAAAACGCCTGGATTTACCTTCAAAAATACAGATGTTCAAACATCATTACTGTGTGCAAGAGACCTTTAAGTGCACATGTGCCCAGACATTAAACTATTTACATATTCTTAAGCAGTAAATAGGCTTTAAAAAACTCCTACTCCCCTTTCTAGCTGCTTTAAATGTGAAGCTATTCATTTTCCTCAAAGACAAAGGCTCTAAAAGTCAGGTTTCAGTGGGTTTCTAAACAACTTAACTTCCTGCTGACCACATAATGCATAAATGTGACAGCAGGAAGAGTGGGATTTAACGCCCAACTACCACACATATGCATCCATTGTGCGCTGCAAGCGCACTAACAACACACTGACCGAGCTGTCACTGAATGCTCTAGATTATGGCTACTGATTGGAGCCAGCGGAATGGCTCCTGATCATGTCCACTGACCACTGTGAGAGCCAACCACAGTGGTCATGTGATAGAAAAGCTGCCTCATCTCCGAGGCATTAAAGTTTGCTTAAAAGGTTGGTGGGAGGTGGTGTGAAGGGGGTTGCTGTTTTTTTTGTATTTTTTTTACATTAGAGAGCTGGCACCCTGCCAAGATATCCTCTCAAAGGAAAAGCAAACGCTACAATCCATATGCTATGAACTTCGAAAATTTAAATTTTCCACAATTTTTCATAGATACAGAGATGAACGAGAGTTGATTGTATTCTTGTTCATAATATGTAAATAAGTTAGTTTTCATGGTCTGGGCACAGGTTCACTTTAAATACAAAGACCATCATATTCATCAAGAAATTACAAAGCATCTAGCAATCTTCAAGCAGCTTTCTTGAAGCTCATCAATGAGTAACATGATGGCCTAAAGTGTAAATTAATGTGATGGATGGTCAGCAGACACCTTATGGTGCAACATCTTCCAGGTAGCTCATTGAAGAATTAGGATACAGCAGCTGCCGGGGCATAGCTGCTTGCCCTAATGTGACATATCTGACATATAACCAGAGGTCTAAATAATAAACATTCTATTTTAAAGGAGCAGTAGCTTCATACTATTACGGTTACTAGCCATGAATACTAACGAAAAAAAGATAGGATGAGAGAAATAATCCTTTGGGTCTGAAATCTGGCATGGATCAGGTTAATTTACAGCAAGTGGATATTGGTTAGGAATCTCTGCCTATCCCACTGAGTGTATTTTGGTTTTAGTTGTCTTTTTTAAGGGAAGACCCCTTTAATATTGAACAGCTTACAGCTGTACGTCAGTATACCCAGACTAGAAATGTGCAAACTTTCTTTTAAGGGAACGCCAGGACATAAGACAAAGACCTTCACTATTAGGCAGTAACTACAGAGACTTGGAAAGACTAAATATTTCTGTGACGTTCTTATTGTTGTCCGAAACCCTGTTAATTTTTCACCTCACTTTCCGTCCCTCTAAGAGCCTGTGATAGCAGAACAGGATATAAAGGAGCAGTTAGGGCAGGAAGTCACAAATGGTAAAAATACCAGACAGTTTTTTGTTTTACCAAAAAGGGGTATTTAGTTGCTATTCATGTCCCCACTGGAGATATTTCCCATCAGTTCCTGCTGAAACAGGAAGTGATAAAAGATGTCTCTAATGGGGTCGGTCACAGACTAAAGACTCTATCAAGAAAAAAAAACAATTTGGCTGGAGTTAGGCTTTAAGCATCAGCCCAGCCCACTATTCCTAACTAAAAAAGATGGTCCAAGAAAAAAAAAAAAAAAAAAGTTTGGGGGTTTTGTTTAGCTTAGCTGCCCCTTTCAACCACTGTAGCAGACCTTTTAAAACATTTCCTTATTAATGAAATAATTGAAACGGAGTAAGGGAATCTCACTGAACTCCAGGCTACAATATTGTAATTAATATTTTTCAGGGGCTGACATACATACAATAAAAATGTGAGATGACATATGTTCCAAAAATGTACTTTAGAAGAGGCTTATAACTATAGGAGAACACAGCACAGAACAAAGAAGACAGAAGACCTTTCAGATTAATATATTTAATGTCAATAAGAACTTCCTGCTAATTTGGATTTCTGTCTTACTTGTAAATGTAATCAAGTACATTGGGACGTCCAAAAGCAGTCCAACTGAGGGGTGGACAATACACCTAACAACTGTGAACAGGCCCACATAAACAACAGGTTAACAGAAGGTCCCCAAACAAGTTTACAGAGCAGCCTGAAGAACGTGTGAACAGAATATCAGGTGGCAGCTTTGCAAATCTGAGAAAAAGATGTCTGATGCTGAAAAGGTCAGGAAGCACTAACTGATCGAGTGGACTATGCTTTGAAAGGGACAGGTGGGACCCTGTTCTTAATTAAACAGGCCAGAATGATGAGCTTATGAATCCACCTGCAGATAGTAAAACAAGAAGTGGTTTGTCTCCTGCATGGACCCTCAAAAATGACAAAGTTTCAGTCTGTCTAAAAGAAGCTGTAGTAGAGAAGTAGACTCGGACAGCGCATAACATAACCAGAAAGTGCAGAGAAATCTCCTTGGGATGATGTGGAGTGGACTATAAGCTGGGAGAACAATGTCCTGTTTAAGGGGAAAGCAACAAAACACCTTTGGAAGAAAAGGGGATTTAGACCTCAAGACAACCTTATTTCTGTATAGCACACGAAAGGGTGTTCCTTACAGGATAATGTCACCAGCTCAGAAACTCTCCTCACAGAGGTGATGCCCACAAGGAAGGCATTGAGGAAGGCAGTAGACAGAGGAATATCCCTGATAGGTTCAAGAGGTGGAAAAATGAAAATCAGAGGTGGACTCTGGAGGGAGAAGGTGTGGATGCATGTTTGTGGCCCCCGCACTCAGAGTTATATGGCTGAAATTTTTCCCAAGACCTTAGACATAATTGCTAAAATTCCTCCCTGGATAAGGAGAATAGAGCCAGCCCTGAAGGGGTTAAAGGCTAAGTCCACACCTTCTACATAAAAAGGCCCATGCATTTAAAGGGTGCCAGTAGTTTAAAATACACAGTGTCATTTGTAAAAAAAATATAGTTTAATGCAAGTGCCATAAGTTTAGGTCTTTTCTGTCCCCCATGAAATACTTCCAATGTTTACATGCCTTTGTTCTTATCCATTTCCAGGACACAGCAGTAGTTGGGGGACTCGCCCCCCAGCATTGCAGCAGCAAGCCCACTTTATGATTCTTAAGCTTGTCACCCATAAAGCCTGACCAAAATATACCTAATGTTTACGTTCATATGCCCTCACTTATTTTCAGGACATGGGCTACAAAAAATAGTAATTGAGCATTCTTCCTTTGAGGACAACTAAAGTGATAAGTTGATTAGCTGTTTTCAAAGATGGAGGCCAAGTGGCCATGCTGTTGTAGCCCAGAGTACAGTGTGAGATGGAAAGGGGCTACAGTGGTGTGAGAATCAAGGTGGAGACTGGAAAGTCCTTGCTGCGTACGCACTCTTGCAGTGCTGGGAGGCAAACAACTCAACAGCTGACATGTCCTAGAAATAAGCCAGGGTGTAGAAATGTAAACATTGGGAGTATTTCATAGGTGACAGAAAAGACCTAAAGGTATGGAAATTGCATTAAACAAAAGTTTTAAAAAAGGCACAGTGTATTTTAAACTACTGTAGTCCCATGTCTACATGGGCTAGCTCATGTAAAAGGAGAATTTAGCCTTTAAGGAGGACTCTAGAGGGGAGTGCTGCGACTCAAGCAGGACACCACTGGTCTGTGCTATCAGTCTCAGGTCCCTTAGACTGCAAGCCCCCCTGAAATTGTTAGTGGATTGCAAGCTGGCAAAGATCGCTACCCTTGTTGTTATGATCCACCATTCTAACTATACAAGCAAGGGATTCTCACAAGGGCAACTAACAAGAGCACTGCAGGTGCAGGAAAAGTTAATACTATTTATGACCTGTCACTATACACATAAGCAAGGAAGAGATATTCTGGACCTTGTGGAAAGCCAGCTGGAACTCAGTCAGAGATGGAGAAGTGCACAAGTACATGGCACTTGCAGAAGCGGGGTTACTGCCTGAGTGTGTGTTGCAGCAGCTCTTATAGGGCACCTGTGACAAACTTGAAATGCACTGTGGTGCCAAAATGAGTCGCAACCTATACAAGGTGCAACAAATTATAAAAAAAAAGTGTTGTGGGGTCAAAAAGGTCTGTTGCAGCACACAATAAAATCCCTGAAAGGGGAGAGAGAATATACCCATAAGAGTGCTGGCTCCAACAAAGGTAATGAACAGCCCTGTTACTCGACAGCGGTAGTGTTGATGGGTGACAGTAGCCCAAGCAGAGTATCAAGCACATACCAGACAGACTTTGCCCCTCCAGCAGGCATACCCTCCTAGGGGTCTACAAGGACAGGCTTTCACCAGTAGGTGCACCAATGACCCTGTACCTTTGAACCACTCTGTGGCCAATTTATGGGCGTCTAAGAGAGCTCCTTTAGCAGAGCCCAGCACTTAAAGATACAATACAGGCTTGGCCCATGTCTTACTCTCAGTGGGGCAAGGTACAGCTATGCCAAGTGTTGGCCAATTTGGAAAGCTGCAAAATGACCCTTAGTGGCTCTGCAGCAATTGAAGAATTTTATCTAAAAATGTAGAAAATGTCTATTCTCCTAAAACAATAGCAAAAAACAGAGACATGCTGGGAGGGGGAGGGGTTATATTAGTCTATCTTACAGCTTTGTTTACCAATGTCCAATCTCCTAAAGGCCTCTGCATAACTCAATATACTTGACCTCCCCTCTGTGTCCCTTAATGTAGGACTATCTTTATTAAACTTGCACTTTTTTCATATTACTTGCACTGGTGTTAGCAAATAAGGAGTCTAAAGAACCACTCAGACGTCTACTGTTATGTCCAGCTGGTTTTATTTGGAAAACAAAAAATTTAATTTTATCCAAAATCCTGCTGCCATTCTTACTAATCAGGTTGTAAAGTGAAAGCCAATGTTTGAATGGCTAATAAAGGTGAACGCAGGCTCATAATTTGATACATGACTCTCAAATCAGTAAATTATAATGTGCCATAGTGACTGTTAGATTCAGCCATTTGGCTTTTATTTTTAGTTGTCATTGGGTCTTTGCTAAAAATAATGATCGCTGTGGCAAGTGCTAGCTTTAGCTTAGTGAATTGAGATTTTTGCAGCTATTGGGTAACCAGTGTAAAAAAATGTTAAAGCGGAGTTTCATCCACTTTATAAACTTAATCTTAATCTATATATCATTGGCGAAATTTTCTTCAATGGTCATTATTATTTGTTTTTTATGTCAGCTTACCATGATATTAAGCTTTTTAATATCACTTCCTCCTTCTCCCACTCGTGGCTATCTCCTTCATTTCCTGCATGGCACCGTCTCCTGGGATCTTTGTGTCAATATTCCCAGGAGTCAGTGTGTGACGCAATGACAGAAGTGTCAGATGACAGAATACAAGGCGTGGCCAAAACCCTGTTTTAAAAGAGGCCAACCAGTGTACAGTTGCCATTGCTACCATCACAATGGGGGTGGGTACTTCAGACGACGACGCCCGTTGTGATGGCAACCTGATTAGTTTCCTGCAATGCGAGTGTAGCATACTGCACATGTGCGAGAATGGGCAGTGCATGCTTGATATTCAGCAGCACCGAATGCCGGAAGATTATGCTTGCGGGCTTCACATGCCCACAAGCAAGATGGGAAATGGCAAGAATAAAAAATATAAGGTGATTTTTCTTATAAAATAGTAATTTTAGCATAGGAATAATGCATGCCATTATCGTATCTTATGATGTAATTATATGAATTGAAAAAAAAAATTGTCGCTATGTCATTGGAACTCCGCTTTAAAGAGAGTCTATTAAAAAAACAAAAAAAAAAACAGTTAAAGAAACTTGATAATAAGGGAATGATGGGGGGGAGGGGGGGAAGAACTGCAGTACTTCAAATGTCATTTCCCAAATCTATGTACAGCTAGTTCTGTCAAGTGTCAGGCTCCCGTAGTCTCTACAATTTGTTCCAATAAGAACAAGTATCAATAAAAGCTCTGATGTTATATATAGAAATGCACATGAAAGTAAAGCTCAAAGCCCAGAAACAGCCCTCCAAATGCTGTTGTATTAAAAGATGACAGAGGTTTCACAACTTTAATGGATAATGTAAGAATAATGCATGATAGTAATGTAAAGTAGCCCCTGGCAGTGATATAGCACTGCTTAACAATGTAATTACTCAGCTATTATCGGATTACTTATCAGCTAGCAATTCTCTTTCTGTGAAGAGTTCATATAACACTTTTTTTTTCCATTAACAATTTAATTTGACATATTTGTCGCAATGGATGGATTAAAAATATACATTGATTTTGTAAAAATCTTTTATGTGAAAAAATATAGTCTAATTTTCGTTTACTATTTTCCGATTCTTTACTGGTGGTTTGAAAATCTTCATTGCTCCATATGAGGTTTGGCAGTTGAGTCTTCAGAGTTGCACTCTGCATAAACTACCATGCTGTTGACCTCTTGTGAGGAGTCCTCTACAGGCACCTGGCCATCCACAACAGTTTCTGCATGTAAAATGTCACTTGAGTCTTTGTTTGTTATTACTGTATGTGAATATATATTAGACTCTTTCTCTGCTTGTGGAATTTCAGTTACAATATAATGTGTTGTGCCTTCCTGAAAGTTACCATTGGCATTTTCGACCATGGCTCTAGCCAACTCTTCAGTGACAATAATCTCTGATATTTCCCCATCTCCACAATTAACTAATCTCATCTGTTGTTCTGGTAGACTTATTGTATGGCTCTCAGTGTTGTGCATAATGATGCGAGGACCATCTGCGGAGACCATGTGCACAGTGCCTTCATCATTCAGAATGACTTGAGTAATTCCTTCTTTAATCAGCTGATCAGCAGCAGCCGAATCACACACTGCAAATTGCAGGACCCCCTGGACCATGTTCTTGAATGCAGGATCCTGGGAAGTGACAAAGCCTGACGAATGCATGACTTGCCTGACAATTCCTATTGGATCAATTTCCTGCTGACCTTCATCTACCTCCTCAAACATCTGAATCTCCCCTTCACTAGACTCAACACATGCCTGTTCACTTGTCATCCTTACCAATGACCCCTCTATTACAGAATTTTCTGTGTTTTGTTGCCTGTTTCCTTCTCCAACGTTTCCCAGTTCTGTTACAGCACACAGAAGAGCATCTAGGGCAGAAGATGACTCAGATGTATGAACAGTCTGTGATACATCCAAAATACCCTGGGTCATTACTTGCTGTACTACATTGCCACTGGAGTCTGTTACAGTCTCTATAGCAACAGATTCAGCTACATCTGTCTCTTCCATTGGTGCTTCAACTACCACAACCTGAGTTGCTCCTTCAGACAGCTGCTCGCTAAGGATTTCTCCTGGAATAATGCTTCCCATGTGTGTAGTTTGATCAGTGGCAATTACCTGGCCATCCTCAGTAATATGCACAACCCTTGCCACTTGACTTGCCATAGCCAACGTCTGAAGAGTAGCTGCTGCAGTTTCCTCAACAGAAGAATTGATTGTGATATTTCCATCATACTCTTCAGAAAATCCTTGAATGATAATAACCTGCTGAACATGTTCAGTCGGTTGGCTTGGCTTTTTGCTGCTTCGAATGTTTTCTTTGGCTGGTAAAGGCTCTGGTGGAGTAGATGCAGTGAATCGACTATTTGTTTCCACAAAGTTTGCACCGAGTCCTTTAAGTCGACATTCAAATGATTTTGAAACAATACCTGAAAGATAAAAGTTAGAAATTGGTAAATTGTAAAACAGTTGTATCCCTAATCACAAGTGTTTTTTGAAGAATGTTAGAATTATTTAAGGAAATAAGCTAAAGACATGTATTCAACACTGTGCTCAAGTGCTTGTGATGATGAGAGTTTTCACTCATCCAGAAACAGGAGTCTATTTTGTAGGGTACAGTATGTATAGCAATCAGATTATCCCTTTCAGTTTTTCACAGTACAAAGGAAAACTAAACATGAACAGAAGGAGTATTTAAATACTTGGTATGGGTAATATTTTGTCAGACACCTAAAGAAATTGCTGACTCTTTCAGTTCTGCCAGTGATCTCTGGGTAAAATTTGGATAGGTACAACCTGTGCTAACCAAAGAACTAGTAACACCAATAACATATACAGAATGTATAGGCATTGCAAGAATAAACATATGCATGTTTACACAAGTGTGAGCCCTTACATGTAAAACAAAAATCCAATTTTAAACAGGCGCGTCACAAAAAAATTTGAACATCATCAAAAAGTTAATTTATTTGAGTAATTCAATTCAAAAAGTGAACCTCATATTATATATATTCATTACACACCAAGTGATATATTTCAAACATTTCTTTCTTTTAATTTTGATGCTTGTGGCTAGTGAAAACCCAAAATTCAGTATCTCAGAATATTAGAATATTGTGAAAAAGTTCAACATTGTAGATTCATGGTGTCACACTGTAATCAGCTTATTAACTCAAAATAGGTAAAAAGCAGCGCAGCGCAAAAAACACAAACACTCATAATAAATTATATATGTATATAATAATAAAGTCTATAAAGTTCATAATAAAAATAGATGATAGAACACCACAGAGTGTCCAAATAAGTGCTTCTATGGACAAGATACAAGGTGCTCATGTTACAACCTCCACCGGTGACAATTCTAGCAGCTCACCTCATTGAATGGACCCGAGTAAATCAGACAGGTCATACAGACATTTCCGTCATAAGGGTATATAACAGCTGGATCACTGGATGTGCTTCATCCGCTGATGAAGTCCTGCCCCCGGGACGCAATGCATATGGAACCATGTGACTAGCGTTGATCCTCGTGGATTTGTTTGTTATCTGCCTTGTCCCCCTGCACTGGGAATAGTGCTTGACTTATAAGTGCAACTTTTTTACTTGATGAATGCTTTTATCAAACAGAGAGCACTATATTCTGCCCCTTTTATTTCATGTACCTGTGAATCAGAGCTCATGGTCAGAGTGCAAGGGATCTCATTACCATCGGAGTACTCTCCTCCCCAGCGTTTAGCACATCCAGTTGTCATACCCTTATGAGGGAAATGTCTGTGTGACTGATTTACTCAGGGGTCCATTTAATGAGGTGAGCTGCTAGAATTGTGAGTGGTGGAGGTTGTCACATGAGCACCTTGTACCTCGTACTTATTTGGACACTCTGTGGTGTGCTATCATCTATTTTTATTATGAACTTTATTATTCATATATAATTTATTTTGAGTATTTGTGTTTTTTGTGCTGCACTGCTTTTTACCTTTATTGCTATCTGGGATTTGATAATTTGACCCTCAGTGTTCAGCTGCTTTTGATCGGTTTTTAATTGCGCTGATTGATCTATACTGTTTTAAATTAACTCACCTGTAAAGATTTCCTAAACCTTTAAATAGTCTCTCAGTCTGGTTCTAAGTTACACAATCATGGGGAAGACTGCTGACTTGACAGTTGTCCAGAAGACAGTCATTGACACCCTCCACAAGGAGGGTAAGTCACAAAAGGTCATTGCTAAAGAAGCTGGCTGTTCACAGAGTTCTGTATCCAAGCATATTAATGGAAAGTTGAGTGGAAGGAAAAAGTGTGGTAGAAAAAGGTGCACAAGCTACAGGGATAACCACAGCCTTAAGAGGATTGTGAAGAAAAAGACCATTCAAGAATTTGGGGGAGATTCACAAGGAGTGGACTACGACTGTTTTTAGTGCTTCAAGAGCCACCACACACAGACGTATCCAGGATATGGGCTAAAACTGTTGCATTCTGAACCAAAGACAACGTCAGAAGCGTCCACCTCCATGCAAACATGCGCACCAGTGAGTGCCAACGCGCATGTGCTAAGATGCTAATGCGCATGCACGTACGCTGCCGTGAATCCTGGCACACAGCACTCTATATAAACAGAGAGTCTGCGAAGCATCAGTGCTGGATCGTCTTCAGCTTGTCCCTGTGTTCCTGTTGTTACTCTGCCTGATTGACCTTGTTCCTGAAAACCCGGCTATCTTCTGACCATTCTCTTAGATCTCCCTTGCCTGCTGAACCTGCCTCTACATGCAATACTGACCTTGGCTTGGACTTATGATTACAGCTCTGCCTTCTGATTCTGTACCCCGCTGCCAGTCTGTTGCCAACCTCTGCCTGTTCCTGACTACGGTTTTGCCTTCTGATTCTGTACCCCGCTGCCAGCCTGTTGCCTACTCCTTCCTGTTCCTGACTCTGCAGTTGATCCTGATCTGGCTCCTGCTGAACAAGTCTGGTGATCAGTTTTCACATCTCCTCAGCAGAGGTTCCTGTATCTCCAAGTTCCAGCCTCCTGCCTGCAGGCACCTGCACCTTTTCGTTGCCCTCGCACTCCCTGTACCCACCACTATGGGTGCTTGGACCGGAACCGTGCAAGAGGCCACCCTCATCATTTCGGGCTAAACTGTAAGGTACATGACACTCAGTGGTCCAAAGTCCTCTTTTAGGAATGAAAGTAAATTTTGCTCTTCATTTGGAAGTCAAGGTCCCAGAGTCTGGAGGAAGAGTGGAGAGGCACAGAATCCAAATTGCATGAGGTCCATTGTGAACTTTCCACAGTCAGTGATAATTTGGGGAGCCATGTCATCTGCTGGTGTTGGTCCACTGTGTTTTATCAAGTCCAAAGTCAGCGCAGCCCTCTACCAGGAAATTCTGGAGCACTTCATGCTTCCTTCTGCTGACCACCTTTATGGAGATGCTGATTTAATTTTCCAGCAGGACTTAGCACCTGCCCACACTGCCAAAAGTACCAACAACTAGTACCATCGTATCACTGTGCTTGATTGGCCAGCAAGCTCGCCTGACCTAAAGCCCATAGAGAATCTGTGGGGTATTGTCAAGAGCAAGATGAGAGATACCAGACCCAAAAATGCAGACGAGCTGAAGGCCACTATCAAAACAACCTGGCTTCCATAACACCTCAGCAGTGGCACAGGCTGATAGCCTCCATGCCACGCCGCATTGATGCAGCAATTCATGCAAAAGGAGCCTCGACAAAGTATTGAGGGCATACTATACTGTACATACTTTTCAGTAAGCCAACATTCCTGTATTAATAATCTTTTTTTTATATTGGTCTTATGTAAAATTCTAATTTTCTGAGATACAGAATGTTGGGTTTTCACTAGCTGTAAGCCATAATCATCAAAATTTAAAGAAAGAAATGCTTGAAATATATCACTCTGTGTGTAATAAATCTATAGGAGTTTTCCTTTTTGAATTGAATTACTGAAATAAATTAACTTTTTGATGATATTCAAATTTTTTGAGATGCACCTGTATGTCTAAGAAAATTATAGCAACTAATACAAGACTAAATTTAAATAAAACAAAGACTGAGAGAATTACAGGCTACAAAACTGCAGATTTCTCTTTTATTCGCATGGTATTTTTTTTGTTGTTGTAAGAGAATAGGTAGTTCAAGTTTTCTGAGGAGCAGAAAAGCTTTAGTTTCCGAACTGTGGGTATTTTAATGGCATTTCTCGGCTGTCAAAGCAATAGTTTAGCGTATTCTTTCAAAGAAGAACTTTTGCCTGTTATTTTTACAGACTGAACACAAAAAAATGGGGACTCTGTACTAGCAGATAAGATAAGGATGTTCCTTTCAATGGGTCCTACTGTCTCACGTATTGTTTTCATCCTGCTGTACTGTTGAAAAAGGCATTCCTTTCTACCATTAGAGGAAGTTAATGGGAGATGGTCAGTTTAAAAAATCTAGTAGTACAAAGCCCATCTCCCAACAGTGACCTCTGGGGCAAGAAGTTTTTTCAGCACCACAGAAGGAAGTAAACATAAATTTGGAGGTTGCATGCCATGGTGGACAAACTAATGCCAGGTACACACAATCAGAATTTCCATTGGAAAAACCTTGGATGGTTCCGCTCAAGCTTGCTTTGCATACACACAGTCACACAAAAGTTCTCTGAACTTTCGACCGTCAAGAACGTGGTGACGTACAACACTACGACGAGCCGAGAAAATGAAGTTCAATGCTTCCGAGCATGCGTTGAATTGTTCCGAGCATGCGTAGGAATTTTACGCATCGGAATAGCTACAGACGATCAGAATTTACGATCGGAACTTTTTCCATTGCAAAATAGAGAACCTGCTCTCGATCTTTTGCTGGCGGAAATTCCGCCAGCAAAAGTCCGATGGAGCATACACACGGTCGGAATTTCTGACCAAAAGCTCACATTGGACTTTTGCTGGCGGAATTTCCGATTGTGTGTACAGGGCATTAGATACAAAGACCTTTTGATTTCTGTGCAGCCTGCAGGGATCAGGACAAAGGATGTGCACTGAAAGTGCAGTTATGCATTAAGTATACAGTGCGGTTGATTTACTAAAACTGGAGAGTGCAAAATCTGGTGCAACTGTGCATCAATCAGCTTCTAAGGCCACGTACACACGGTCAGACTTTTCGACCGGACTGGTCTGACAGACTTTCCAGCGGACTTTCGACGGACTTCCGACTGACTTTTTAACGAACGGACTTGCCTACACACGATCACACAAAAGCCGACGGATTCGTACGTGATGACGTACACCAGACTAAAATAAGGAAGTTGATAGCCAGTAGCCAATAGCCGCCCTAGAGTCGGTTTTTGTCCGTCGGACTAGCATACAGACGAGCGGATTTCTGGGTCCGGCGGAGTTATGACGTAAAGATTTGAAGCATGTTCCAAATCTAAAGTCCGTCAGATTTGCGACAGGAAAAGTCCGCTGAAGGCCCATTGAAGCCCACACACGATCGGATTGTCCGCCGGATTTGGTCCGTCGGCCAAGTCCGGTCGAAAAGTCCGACCGCGTGTACGCTGCATAACTGGAAACCTGGAAGCTGACTGATTTCTATGAAGAGCTGCGCCAGATTTGGAACTCTCCAGTTTTAGTAAATCAACCCCTGTGTGACTTGAATAGTTGAAAGGAGCACCGCCTGTTCACCTGGCAAAGCAAATTTTCACTTTGCAAGGGAATTTTATGTACCTTAGTGAATGTGAAAATCACTTTGCAAAGAGCACACAATCACATGCAATAAAAATGTAAAAAAATAAAAATAAATTGATTTTTTGCTTGCAAATGAGAATTCAGCACAGCTTTACTTCATTTCCAAAGCAATGAGAAAATTCACTTTGCATAGTGACCATTCTTTGCTTCTTTAGTAACTCACAGCGTGCAGACAACCAGGAAAACTGGCAAGAGTATGTTTTTTTTTGATCCAAGAGAAAACCTTTTATTGATTACATACAGCCCAGAAGAACATAGTCAACCACATATACCGTACATTATACAAAAATAGACCGGATCCGTGCCAACAATGACTACAAAATGTATGCATCAAAAAACAAAGCAACCCAAATACAATACAACTGACATAAAGAAGTTGCATGACTTTGTCAACACTATGTTCATAGTAAGTACACAATGTATAATCAGCCCACTTTAAGGCCCAAAATCAGCAAGAGTATGTTCGATACTGCAATTCCTTTTTTTTTTCTTAGGCCATTAGGCCCTACTCATACCACCACATTGTATACAGCTGAATAAATTTAAATTGTAAGCGCTAACGAGCAGGGCCCTCTGATTCCTCCTGTATTGATTTGTATTGTAAGTGTACTGTCTGCCCTCATGTTGTAAAGAGCTGCGCAAACTATTGGCGCTATATAAATCCTGTTTAATAATAATAATACTCTGTGTTGTCTGTGGCTACAATTGGATCCTAACAGTCAAAGTTTTAGGGCATTGGAACAATAAAAAATATCAGTCCTGCAACTCTATTTCTTTTAATTTATATACAACAAATTTACTTTCAAATCTTGCTTCAGCATCTCTTAATCAGAGGTACTGATAACATTTATATAGTAGGTAAACACATCTCAAGTACATTTCCCATTCATTTTAACTTGTAAAGGTATCAAAACAGATGTCATAAACTCATTTCTTTCATTTCTATCTTTCAAGTGGCTGTCATGGGAAAAGTTAGGGGAGAAGAAAAATTTTCAAGGTGTTAAATAGTTTTGAGGTAATATTAGACAGTACAGCTGGCACAATACTGTTGAATTAATTTTTGGCAGAGTTTGCTGCAGCAACACACACTGTGGTATCAGTATTTTCCACTGGCAATTTGTGTCCTGTGTTGGAGCAGGCAAAAAATATTACAAGGGTGAAAAGGAAATAAACTGATCACACAGCCAAAAATAGGAAATTAGTAGTTTCTCAGCAGGCGTTATTTTTGGGTTGCTTTAACTGCTTCTGCCCCGGAAGATTTTACCCCCTTCCTATCCAGAACACTTTTTACAATTTAGCACTGTGTCGCTTTAACTGACAATTGCGCAGTCCTTCGACTCAACAACAAACAAAATTGTACCCAAACAAAATTTGCGTCTTTTGTCCCGACAAATAGAGCTTTCTTTTAGTGGCATTTGATCACCTCTGCGTTTTTTATTTTTTGCGCTATAAACAAAAAAAGAGAGAAAATTTTGAAAAAAAAAAAGCAATATTTTTTACTTCTACCTTTTGTTATAATAAATATTCCTCATCAGTTTAGGCCAATATATATTCTTCTACATATTTTTGGTAAAAAGAAATCGCAATAAGCGTATATTGATTGGTTTGCGCAAAAGGTATAGCGTCTGCAAACTATGGGAAAGATTTATGGCATTTAAAAAAAAAAAATTTACACTGGTAAAGGCGGTGATCTGCTATTTTTAGCGGTACTGCAACACTGCGACAGACAGTCTGACATTTTTTTTGGGACCATTGACATTTATACAGCGATCAGTGCTATAAAAATGCACTGATTACTGTGTAGATGTCATTGGCAGGGAAGGGGTTAACACTAGGGAGCGATCAAGGGGTTAAATGTGTGTTCCCTCAGCATATAGTTTTTCCTACTTAGAAGGAAGAAACTATATGGGCTCCTCTCCCGTGACAGCAAAGAGATTTGTGTGTTTACACACACAAATCCCCATGCTGGCGCTTGTGCACGCGATCCCCCGCCGTGCAGCATGCACGCACCTCCGGCACCGCACCCTCTGGTGGCCAAAAATGGGTAGGACGTACCAGTATGGGATTTCGCCCAGAAGTGCCATTGTGCCATAATATATCTGCTTGACACGGTCGGCAAGTGGTTAAATACCACGTTTAACTTTTAAACATAATTGGAGCTATTCAGTAAGGCAATGCAATGATCATGTGCAGTAACTGGGAGTAACCATTTAGGGATTTGGGTTTACTACTGTCATAGTGTTTCTACATCACTGCTCTTTGCACAGCCTTACTGAAAATGCTTACGTTCTTTCATAAGAATAAAAAAAAAGATAATTATATATATATATATATATATATATATATATATATATATATATATATATATATATATATATACATACACACACACTGTGGGTACCGTCTGCTGAAAAACAGCCCCACATCATGACATTCCCATCTTCAAACATCACTGTTGGTATGGTGTTTTTGGGGTGATGTGCTATTTGACTTCCAAACATAGTGTGTATTGCAGCATCCAAAGAGTTCAATTTTGGTCTCATGTGACCAGACTATATTCTCCCAGTATTTCACAGGCTTGTCTAAATGTTGTGCAGCAAACCTTAAACGAGCTTCAACATGCTTTTTCTTCAGCAATGGAGTCTTTCAGGTCTTTCTGAAGCTCTCCACATGTGGCCCTTGGCTCTTGGACAACTCTTCTCATAATTCTTTTCACTCCTCTGTCAAAAATCTTGCTAGGAGCACCTAACTGTGGCTAGTTTATGGTGAAATAATGTTTTTTCACTCCTGGATTGTCGCCCAAAAAGTTCTCACTGAAACATTCAGAAGTTTAGAAATCCTTCTGTAAGCAATGCCATCAGTATGTTTTGCAACAGTAAGGTTGTGAAGGTCTTGAGAGAGCTCTTTGCTTTTACCCATCATGCAACGTTTCTTGTGTGACACCTTGGTAATGAGACACCTTTTTATAGGCCATCAGTTGAGACTGAATCAGCTGATATTAATTTGATATTAATTTGCAGGATTGCTTTCTAATTACTGATAGATTTCAGCTGGTGTCTTAGCTCTCCACACCTTTTTGCACCTCCCTGTCTTCATGTGTTTAATAATTTTTCCCTGTGTCATTCCATTACACATAACTTAATTTCTGAACTTATTTGTTTTGGTTTCTTTGTATGGATTTCATAGGTTGTTACCGATATGCGCTGAAAATTTCATACCAATAGGCATATGCATACTTACATTGGTCCAAGGTGGACCAATTTAAAGTGATTGTAAACGATCACAAATTTAAAAAAGGTATTTAAAGTTTTTTATTAATATCTAAACACAACAATCCATTTGGTTTAAAATAGAAAAATGAAAGGCAAAACATTGTGTATAGATATAAATAACTTTATAAAAACCTTTTTTCCCTTTTTTAAAAATAAATGATCACATTCCCTCTGTTGTCAGCTGCATAAGAGCTGGGGGGGGGGGGGGGAGCAACAGCACACTGAGCTTGGCGGTGAATAGCTGTGCAGCAGGGGCACGTCAGCACAAGCCTGATTATTGGAGGAGAGCATACTGAGTTCCAGGCATAGCTAGAGAACTGACCACAGTGTGCTCTCCTGCTTGATGTGGTCAGTTTTTAATAGGAAAGTAGAGGGACTATCAGGAACACCAGTGATTTTACATATAGGAAGCAATACAATGAGAGCAGGATACTTTCTTATACAATTACATGGTACAGCAGGCACATATCAGGAATATGAAGTGTTGGGGTAACAAATGCTTTACCTATGCAAAAAAATGCTATACCTCCTCAAAGCAAACTTGCACTTTTTCCATATAGGGAAAGCCACAGGTCTACCCAGATACTAACACTTCCTTCACTCCTCCTTGTTCAGCCGCCAGGTGTGAAAAAATTATCCAGAACTTTGGAGGTGCCTGCAACGCACTCCCTTTACTCTCATGTGACAGCTTTGGTATTTGGTGATTGGCCAACACAGTCATATAGGGGCAAGGAAAAAGTCCTAAGCTCTACTGGACTGTGGTGCTGAGATTAGGACAGTAAAGCAAACCTGTTGCTTATCCCTGCATGAAAAAGCACAGGCTTTTTTTAACCCCCTCTCACCTGGCCTATTGTAATATGACGGGCAAGCAGGAACCTTGTTATTCTGGGAGATCATCATATGACATCCTCCCAGGATCGCACCTCTCACACGCCCCATGGGCTGTACTTCGGGGTGATCTGTTACCCGCTGTACCAGCTGGTACCATGTGATTGCTGTGGCCAATCACAGCAGATTGTATGACAATTGTACACAATGAAATGCTTTGATCCATGCCTCTCGTTGTGTACTATTGTGATAAGCTCTGTGATTGGTCACAGTCATCACATAGTACAGACAGAGCCAATCACAGCCCATCTGTGCCTTGTGATTAGCTGTGGCCAATCACAGCTAATCACAACAGTAAACACTGAATGAATAGTTTTTATTCAGAAACAATGGTTGCTTATAGTGTGTAAAAAAAAATCCTGATCAGCTCCCCAGAGTAGTACAGTATTACTATGGTAAAAGAAAAAAAGTAACAAGAAGAAAAAAGATATTAAAAAAAAAAATGTTTTCTTTTACATGAAGTACTGTCGCCACACCAGTTATATGATGATGCTGTACTGTACTGGTGACAGTATGTACATTTTTTTTTTAAATGTCTTAATTTTCCAAAAAATTACAACTACAAAAAACTTGCCACGCTTCTTACTAAATACCTTGGACTGTCTACATTCCAAAAAGGGGTCATTTGTGGGATATTTGTACTCTCCTGGCATTTTCGGGCCTCAAGAAATGTCAGTACATCTGGACTGATCTTTTTTCATATATATATCTATATATATACACACACACCATTGTTTGTGGACTCTATAATTTTTCTACAGACTAAACATACAAATAAACATACACCGATTTGTGTTATTCTTACCAAAGAAATGTAGTAGTATACATTTTGGCCTAAAATTTTTGAAGAAAGATTATTTATTTGCAAAATACTATAACAGAAAATAAGAAAAATAAGTTTTTTTCCAAAATGTTAGTCTTTTTTTCATTTATTTAGCAAAAAATACAAAAACCCAGTGGTGATTAAATACTACTGAAAGAAAACTCAATTTGTGTGCAAAAAAATGATAAACATTTCATGATCGTGCAATTTTCATTCCAAGTGTGACAGCACTGAAAGCTGTAAATTGGCCTGGGCAGGAAGGGGGTATAAGAGTGCGGTATTGAAGTGGTTAAAAAAAACCTATACTGAGAGAAACCTAGAGGCGGCTATTAATGACCTGGTTCTGAAAATGCTAATTTCCTGTAATTTTCTGGCCTTGGTACATTGAGAGTCACTGAGCTGGAAGGGGTATACAACTTAAAGAATAAGGGTCAAATTAGGATTCCAAATCTGTATACATATATCTAGATTTTGACTCAAAGTATTAAAGCCCTTGGATCAGTATAACAGCCAGGGAACTAGCATTTTCAGATAAGGGCAAGGATGTCAATTTTCATACTTCATTCAAATTTCTTTTAAAATCACCCCCCCATCCCAACATCTAACCTAATAGTAATCATTAGTTAACTTTTAAAAGTTAACCTAATTGGATCCCAAGCCTAAATGCATTTTAACCACCCTTAAAGAAATCTTGGTTGTAATTACTTTAAACTATAAGTACCTCAGCTATCCAGAAATGCTTGAGTATGCTTCCATAACTACTGACAAATCTTTGAAAATATGTATCAAATAGGAACATGTTTATATTGCGTTACACTTCAAGGTATTCATTAGAAAGAAATCCCTTTTTGATTAGTCACTAGCACTACTTGCCACGCAGAAAGCGAATTGGCAGAAGAACAGTTTCTTTCATACTTTGAACATATTTAAGAATAGTCAGTGACACCAATGAAACATCTCCATGTTTCCTCTCCCAGTGAATCACATCTCCATAATGTGAAGGTTAATAATTCCCTGCTCCCACTTTCCGAGATGTTACTTTGCTTCAGGATTCAGGAAATTTATAGGGCTCAACAAATATTGTGCATTAGGATCACAGAGAAAAGTTATTTCATCCATTTAAATGTATGATGGAAGGTGCTCTGCCTTAACCATTCCTATTCAAAACCATATTTTCAATGTAGTGCAATTCTCTATCAGCAAGTTAAAAATCACCTTGTAACCTGAAAGGCGAAATGGCATATCCTGTATCTCCTGGGTGCAGAGGTATCTACTGCAGATATTGGAGCTCTAATAATTATCTCATTCTGAACAGCTTACTTAATCTATTTGAATCCAAAGATGAGTTAAGCCACTGCCAGGCCATTAAAGTAAACTACAAGGGTAAATACTGCTGTCACTGAGAGGTGTGATGAAGCTTAACTACTCAAACATCTTAACCTCGGCTTCGTGCAGCCCCAGCTATTCCATCACAGTTCATAAATGTGATTGCAGGTCCATCTTTTGATTCAGCAATTTAATAACTTCAAGTGCTGTCAGTAGAGCTTTGAAAAATTGCTCCTATAAAATATAACAGCCTCAATCAGATTGTAAAGAATTTGCCCACTGAAGAATCTTCCATTTCAACTTTAATGAATTAATGCTGAGCTTTGAAGAGGTTGAAGAGTCATTTGAAAGAATGTTAGGCTGTCGTGCAAGTTTACATTTGCACCGCAATGTCATTTTAAGGCTATTATATCAACCCACAAAATACTGGTAATGTGCTCTGCCGAGTTTGTCGAAAATTACAATATGATGTCCATAGCCTTCAGAATGATGGGTGAAAGCATCATTGATCAATTCAGTTACTCAATGTAACTCAAATACAATATAAATACTAACTGTACAGACATATATAAATATTTAAAGTGTAAAGTGAACCCGTAGTTATGCTTACAGTAGAACTAAAGGCAACTTTCTATTTATTTATTTTTTTGGAAAAGAGTTTGATCGGTCTGTTTTATTTTTGCCATCTTTGTCCAATTGGGAGATTTCCCCTCAATTTGCCCCATAACCAAAACAGGCAGAGAGGAAATCCCTTAAAAGTGAGGGAATCCCTGGTTGTCCTCAGGGTCACCAGAACTAGTGTCCCCCTCCATTACTGTTCCAGGGACAACTCAAAATTTTGGATTTTCTTTCACTTTTATTCTTGAAAATGGTCACACAAGATCTTGTGAAGGTGTACTAGACCTCTCTCAACTCTATCCAAAGCTAAAAAAACTTTTTGCTTTTATTATACTTTAATAAGTACTTTACTTTAATACAATACTTTAAAAAAATTCCACATACATACCAGGTCTGAGTTTGCGATCAATGGCCCCGCAGCCCATTAAGCCCGGTACACACTAACAGTTGGGTTTCACAAAAAAAACCTGACAGCTTCGGTCAGAGACACTGTACTAACCGTGCAAGGTTAGTACAGCGATCTTCCCCGCTGAGCTGTTGTGTTCTGACAGGGAGACGGCACCACAATGCCCCAAGACATGCATGGTGTGGCACAGTTTGCTATGGTAATCTGACTAGTTAGTGAGGCAAGAACAGGATGATATGGCTGAAAATTGCAACTATACAAACAAATAAGCAATATCATAAGACATTTTATTTTCTTTTTTTTCCAGACTTTTTTTCCCCTCATTTTCACTTGCTTAAGTCTGCACTCACTACTCTATGGTAAATATAGAACAAGCCATGGTTGTCACACCGGCTGGACAAAAGTGTCTGCCTTTTTTCATCTCCATCACATGGTGGAATAATAGGACTAATAGTTTACAAACACTGTTTATGCTGTCTTTTCAGAAAAAAAGAAAATAATGCAGCTACCACATCTATGAACTGGTAATCTGCAATATATTTTTTGTTTTTTGGTTCAGATACACTTTGAAAAAATGCCAGTGCCCTTGTTTAATATGCATACAATATTTCCAAACGCCTATGTCTCTTTAGTAGTAAAGTTAGTTTAATTGGTTAACAGTAAAACCACTATTCTGAATTTAACTGGATGGACTAATAAAACCACAGAGATACGCACTACACACAGGCTGGAATACTTTTAAGATAAACCACACTAATCACAATCACAATCATTATACATCCAGGTATAATACTTTTGCTCTTCCTGTATTTTATAATTCTGTACAGGAGAAAATCTGTGAAAGTTAGCTGAAATAAAATAAATGTAAAACTCTAAAGAAGAGTTTTGTACAAATTAAAAAAATATATAGATGCTCCAGACCCAATATGTATATCAGGGATCCTTAAAACTGTAGCCGGCCCACTGGTTACTGGCCAATGCAACTCAGGAATTGCTCATTAATTGTCAAACCACTGTATTTGAAGTGGCAGTGAGTGCTGGAAAACAGAACCTTCTAGCACCCAACAATGTACCTTTAGCCAGCACTGTGGAGTGGACTGACCTCCTGCCTGACAAACATGCATAGTAGAGGAGTAGCATGGTACATGGAGCATATACAAAAGGTAAGAGACCATTTAACACCAGTGCTGGAGGTAAGCTTTCCTATTCCCACTGATGGAACATTATTTCACCAAATGAATCCAACAATGGCACACGGATTTCCACTGACAATAGGGCACTATTCCTTCCATTGGCATCAAAGATGGGGCACTATTCCTGCCAGGGCAGTACTTTTTTACTCCCACTGACCAATGCAGTCAAAATTTTTGCTCCTCCTTATTGACGAATGCTGGGGCATTTTTTTTTTTTTTACACCCAATGACCACTGATGCTGGGGGTCATTTTCTACTTCCACTGGCCAGTTCAGCACCCCTAAACAGTCTGGCAGATGCTGAACTTGCCCTTTGTTTACCAAGCCTTACAACCCCTGACATGTTTAATACAAAATATTAATCCTTAATGTAAAGCCTACCATTGATCAAAACCTCGCTATTATTGCAATAAAGAAGCTCCAAGTCCTCGCAGGTTGGTTTAACTTGTTTTCAAACTGCTCAAAAGGTGAAATAGAGCAAACGGTGACCAGATTGCTAATGGTTGCACTGTCACCCACCCTTTCCCCCTTTACCAGCCCTTTGTTTACTAGTGAAGCCACCCATTGCAGTTTGTAACCAATAGGGTACCAAGGAAAGCAGGAAGGGGCCAATCAAGGCTAAAAGACTACCTCTTGTTCTGTTATTCATTGATTATTTTAAAACTTCTGTCTGTAAGGTACTACCATAAACACAATGGTTAAATCTAGGAGTTACGTACCATAGTATTCAGACAACAAGATTTGATGCCACAGCCTGACTCATGAAACCAAGTTTTATGGTAATTTTCCTGTCCTGTGTTTCTTTTGAGCTGGAAGTGATTGTGAAGCGACAGTTATAATTCAGAAAGACTACTAAAGAGGTGTTTCATTTCGAGGGATGCAGTGAACAGCGACCTGGTCCCTTTCCAAGAAATCTGTCTCTTTTGCAGAACTGTTATTTATCAACTTTAGTCTTTAGTGAATATTTTAACCCCCCTTTTTTCTCTAACCTACAAATGGTATTATTTTTTAAACATGAAGTTCAGATTTGCATTTTCTTTCCATCTCGTCCTAAATATGGCTCAAGCATATCATGCCAGCTTGGATGGAATTAAACTGCAATTTAATATTCCCCCCTTTTACAACTCTTCAAAAAGCCTCCTTCATTTTTGCTTCATGAAGGAGGGGGAGAGGAGCATGTACCTGGCAACGCTGTGTGTTGTTCTTTATTCACTGTCATTATTTTTCTTCCCCTAAGACGGAATTCACGGAATAAATACTTTATGCTTTTGTTAAGCGCACATTTAATTAAAATGTACAGAATTTGTGCAGTAAATGCGAATGAAACAAATAAAACAAGGGCCCCCCTCTCTCAGAGGCATACGTTGTGAATGAAAAATGTCATTACATGCTAAAAAATTTTGCCGTAAACAGGGTCTACAGAGAGAAGTTTCCCCTGTAATGACATCCATAAAATACACAAATGGCACTTTTAGTACCATCCTGAATATGGCATTTTCTGTGCTCTACACACAATCTAAATGGTTTGATCATAGAGCATAATACTCCATTGGGTTTATAGAACAATCAATGTTCCATAAAATGATGTATTTATCCAATAGTAAGCTCAGCAGCTAGTGGTGTATGACATTGTAGGGCACTGGTGTTGTACTATTCTGCAGCACACATGCTGGTTGTAAAACTTACCTAACACTACTTCACCAACTTCATCTCATCTGTGTCAAGCAATTTGTTGAAGGCTTAGCTTTTTTAAAAAAGGAAAAAAAAAAAAAAAAAGAAGAGGAGCCTTGTAATAAAAATTCATAGAAAAACCAGGTGACAGAAGAAAGGTCACATTGTATCTACACTGAAGGGGTCAAGAGTCATTCGCTGTCCTAAAACAGAAAGTAGATTTCATGCATCACATAGCAGATAAATATGACTTTTAAAGGGGCTTGATTTTAAAAGAAAAGCTTAACCTCAGAGAAAAGTCTACTTCTCTGCTCACCTTCCTGTCTGTTACTGGACTGGTGATAAGTGATCTGCACTGTAGATTGAAGACTTAATCAGCTGTAAATTAAGCTGCTCCTTACTTCTCCTCTACATGAATATAACAACAACTGTAAGTAATCTACAATATAAAAGTCTGGGAGAGTATGAGCTGTAGCCACAGCTATTTTCATGATACATACCAAATAATTACTAATATAATACCCTCAAATGCTCAGTTCTGCTGTCCAGCTCATAGTGTTTCTTCAGATTGTAAGCTCATCTGGACAGGGCATTTTGTTCTTTTCTATTTTTTATATAATTTAGATAAGAGACTACATTATGGACCTTATGGGGGAGATTTACTAAGCGTGAATCTGGTGCAGTTGTGCATTATAGCCAATTCGCTTCTAGCTTTAGCTTGTTCAATTAAGCTTTGACAATACAACCTGGAAGCTCATTGGTTTCTATGCAAAGCAGCACCAGATTTTGCACGTTCCGATTTTAGTAATTATTATAGTAATATAGTAGTATTTGTCCATGTTTAAGGGAAAAACGTTTTTCTTATTTGAGCATGGAAGAATGGCATCATATCTGGTTAGTTTTGAATTTCATCAAATGCATACATTTTGCCTGTCATTCATTATACATTAGAAGCGTTTCTTAGTAGAACAATGATTTTCTTTTTTAATGCCTTTTGCATGTTGTCCTTGTATGCACAGCAAGCAGGGAGCACTATAAAAATTCAACTGTGTCTAATGATTATTTTCTAATTATATCCATGGAAAACTATAAGAATCAAGCATTTCGGAATGCAGAAAACCTGAACCGATTGAATTAAACTTCCAGCAGCTTAAAGGAATTGTAAAGTCAGAAGTTTTTTTAGAATTCATCAAGATAAAAAAAACCTTCTGTGTGCAGCAGCCCCCCTAACACTTACCTGAGGTCCCTCTCTGTCCAACAATGTCCATGAGTGTCCCAGTTGTCTGAGACTCTCCCTACTGATTGGCTGAGACACAGCAGAGGCACCATTGGCTCCGGCTGCTGTCAATCAAAGTCATGTAGCCAATCAGGGGAGAGAAGGGGTGGGGTCGGGGCGGGGGTCCATGTCTGAATGGACACAGGGAGCTCTGACTCGACTCTGGTGCCCCCATAGCAAGCTGCTTGCTGTGGGGGCACTCAACAAGGGGGAGGGGCCAGGATCACAGGAGAGGGACCCCAAGAAGAGGAGGTTCTGGGCTGCTCTGTCCAAATCCACTGCAACAGAGCAGGTAAGTATAACATGATTGTTATTTTTATAGGAAAAAAATAGAGACTTTACAATCACTTTAAAGTTCTACAGTATACTTTTTTGCAAATTATTTGACTTGCCAGCAATACTAATGCAGATTTCTGACTTAAAACTACTGCCACGTATACAGGGTTTGATAGAACAAACAGAAATATACACTGTGCATTTAAATCACAAATAGCGACAAACCACCAACCAACAACATATTAAAGCTGAAGTTTAACCTGCTTATGTTTTGCCTTCCCTGGTTCCTCCATCCCCCTCACCAACATGCTAATGACACTTTATATAAAACCTCTCAGTTTTTATTACATGACTTTAGTTATAGTGATGTCATCACTGGGTCAATATGTTTTTCTATGTAATGCAGGCAGTTCATAGCTGGTGGGAGGGGCCAGCAGGGTGCTGTACATAGATTCTTAAAAACATCCCAGCACTCTGCCTCTGTACTCCACTAAAGTGCCCTCAACCCTGATGAAAGCAGTGGGCTGACTCAGAGGAAATATGCAAATCTCAAAATACCTTGATGGGTGGGTGATCGCTTGGAGAAGCAGGGTTTCCAGGCAGGTTGCATTTGCAAACAGCCCTAGTTATTTCAATCATGGAGGCTTAGCATCACATGTGGGAATTAACTAAAAATCCAGTGAAAGGCAAGACCAGGGACACTCACGCTGGGGAGGAAATAGCTAGTTGATATTGAATGTCCTCCACCCAACAAATGAGATGTGCGCCATATGAGTTGCTGCAGCTTCTAATGCACAATGTGAGAAGCTCACTGCGTGAAGAGGAATTGGAGTAAGTAACTTCAGTACAGGAATGGAGCTTGTACATTAAAGCAAGTAAAATGGAGTTTAGCTTTAAAGTGGAGCACCACCCAAAAGGGGAAGCTCTGCTTGTTAACATCCCCCCCTCCCTCCACTACCAAATTTGGCACTTTTTTTTTTTTGGGGGGGGGGTGTGCAGGTACCTGGTTTTGACAGGTACCTACTCCGACTTCCAGCTTAGAACGCTGCAGCAAACTGAGCCGGAATTTCGCCCATCCCTTCTTTCCCAGCAGTCTTCTGGGACACATCATTCGTCCCAGAAGACTACAGGACCATTAACAAGGCGCAGCGTGACTCGCACATGCACAATAGGAAACCGGCTGTGAAGCCACAAGGCTTCACTGCCTGTTTCCCATAGTTCAGATGCCAGCACATGCATCCAAAGCCAGTTGAAGAATCGGCTTGGGTGAGGACATTGCTGGATCCAGGGGCAGACAAGAGTTATTATACTAAAAGTCATCAGCTATAGTATTTGTGGCTGCTGGCTTTTAATTTTTTTGGGGGGGAGACTGGGAGTAAAAAAAAGGGTAAAGACAAAAACATGATTCTACAATAGATGCTGAAAGTGAAAATTCCAGTTAACAAACCAGTGCAAAGCACAGTGAGGACATCCAAAGCGCACTAAAGCGCCCACTGCAAACAATCACATTTCACTCTATAAACATGATGATCGAATGGCTACTGTGAGTTACTGCACTACTGATTTTCTACAGGATCATTATACAGATTCAAAATCTGTGTGGAAATCATGGCAAACCTTCCAAGAAACAATGTACCAATGCTTCCCTAAATCTTCATAAAACAAAAAGGTAATAACTGTCATTATCCCTAAAACAGGCCATATTAAATTGGTGTTAAACCCTCAAAAAATATGTATAACATTGCAGATTACCAATTCTTAGATGTAGTGGCTGCATTAGTTTCTTTTTTTTTCAGGCATTTTTCACTTTATTTTCACCTGGTGATCCTGCCAGGAAGACCCGATGAGAAAAAACAACATTTAACACTCACAGGATTGCTTACAAGTGCATATGTTAGGGGTAGCTTACACCTCAATGCTGAAAGATATATCCAGGTTTTAGAGCAGCACATGCTCCCACCCTGACAACATCTATTTCAGGGAAAGCCTTCCATATTTCAGCAGGACAATGCTAAACTGCATACTGCATCGCAAGCGACCCCCTGGGTCCTCTAAAGGCAGGATGCAACCTCCAGAGGCAGGGAGCAAGCTAGCATTTACCCCAGGGCTGAGTCCATGGCTATTATGGGGAGTTTTGAACACAAATTGGGTAACTGTCACCTTTGATCTTTTCAAAGCTTTAATGTAGAACTTGGAAGAAGGTAGTGGGAGAGAGGGTTAGGTAACTCAGATACCAGTAGCAGATTACTTACAGACTCCTTGGATCCAGAACAAGTACAGCTTCACAGTACCAGGACCTTTAAGCCAACCCAGTGATACTGCAAACACATTTTCAGATGTAGAACAAGATCCAGTTTCACAGTGTCAGAACCTTTAAGCCGACCTGGCAACACTGTAAGCACGTTTTAGATGTAGGTGTGTCCTCCAAATTTGTCACTAGGCCCTCCTGAGAGACCAGCCTTCATCCTGGTTCTCTCCAGCCAGGGTCCACCCCTGGGTCTTCTCAATTTGGCTTGGCTTCTTCCATGCCAGGCAAGACAGCATAAGGACCACCTCAGCATTAGTAGGCCCCAGACAGGCTTTTGGGCCTACATGCAGAGCTCACTTCAGCAGCACCCCCGCAGGCCAGGAGGGCCTGAGGCAAGAGAGCAAGCACATGGCCCCGCCCAAATAGATATCCTCTCCCAGAATGTACCAGTGGCCAAGAACCTACTACTGGGCTGGCTTGAAGAAAAATAAATATCCATAACGCACAAAATGCACAACCTAAATGAAATTAGTGAAAGACCAGATAAATTGTACAATCAGTCTGAGCTGTCTACAGCCCAGCCAAAAACTACATTTACATTATAGCCCCAGTTTAGGACCAGGGAGGTACACATCTATGACAACAGCATGGCTTCATAGTAGAAGAGTCCGAGTGCTTAACTGGCCTGCTTGTAGCCCAGACATTTCACCAACTGAAAATATTTGGCGCACCTTGAAACCGAAAATAAAACGGAAAAGACCCAACTGTCGAGCAGTTAGAATCCTACATCAGGCAAGAATGGGATAACATTCCGTCCCGAAACTCCAGCAACTGGTCTCTTCAGTTCCCAGACATTTATAGAGTGTTGTTAAATGAAGAAGGGGTGCTACAGAAGGTAAACAAGGCCCTGTCCCAGATTTTTCGTGACCTGTTGTTGCCATCCATTTCAAAATTAAACTGTTTTTTATTTTCTATTGTGAATGAAATATGAGTTTATGAGATCTGGAAATCATTACATTCTGTGTTTATGTAGATTTTACACAGTGTCCAAACTTTTTTTGGGGAATTGGAGTCAATGGTAATTTTTAATTCATTTATGAAAAAAATCTTTATCTGCCATCATTTAAAGTGCCTCTGATTAACCCCAAATAAAGGTCAGCTGTTCAAGTAGGTCTTTCCTGACATTTTCTTAGTCGCATCCTACAGCAAAAGCCATAGTCTGCAGAGAGCTTCCAAAGCATCAGAGGGATCTCATTGTTAAAAGGTATCAGTCAGGATAAGGGTACAAAAGAATTTCCAAGGCATTAGCTATACCCTGGAACACAGTGAAGACTGTCATCATCAAGTGGAGAAAATATGGCACAACAGTAACATTACCAAGACCTGCACATCCCTCCAAAATTCATGAGAAGATAATTGGTCAGGGAGGCTGTCAGGAGGCCTGCAGCATCATTAAATGAGCTTCAGGAATATCTGGCAAGTACTGGCTGTGTGGTACATGTGAGAACAATCTTCTGTATTATTCATATGTCTGGGCTATGGGATAGAGTGACAAGATGGAAGCCTTTTCTTACGAAGAAAAACATCCAAGCTCAGCTAAATTTTGCAAAAACACATTTGAAGTCTTCCAAAAGCATGTGGGAAAATGTGTTATGGTGTGATGAAACCAAGGTTTAACTTTTTGGCCATAATTCCAAGATATGTTTGGCGCAAAAACAACACCATACCCACCGTAAAGCATGGTGGTGGCAGCATCATGGTTTGGGGCTGTTTTTCTTCAGCTGGAACAGGGGCCTTAGTCAAAGTAGAAGGAATTATTAACAGTTCCAAATACCAGTTAATACTGGCACAAAACCTTCGGGCTTCTGCAAGAAAGCTGAACATGAAGAGGAACTTCATCTTTCAGCATGACAATGACTCAAAGCATACATCCAAATAAAAAAAGGAATGGCTTCACCAGAAGAAGATAACAGTTTTGGAATGGCCTAGCCAGAGCCCAGACCTGAATCCGATTGAAAATCTGTGGGGTGATCTGAAGAGGACTGTGCACAGGAGATGTCCTCGCAATCTGACTGATTTACAGTATTTTTGCAAGGAAGTGGGCAAATATTGCTACATCAAGATGTGACATGCTGATAGACTCATACCCAAGAGACTGAGTGCTGTAATAAAATCAAAAGGTGCTTCAACAAAGTATTAGTTTAAGGGTGTGCACACTTATGAAACCATATTATTTAATTTTTTTAAAATTTTTACTTCCCTCCATCTAAAAGATTTCAGTTTGTTGGTCAACTGAGTTGTACAAGTTTATAGGTCACATTTAAGGGTGAAAAAAGTTCTAAAATGATTCATCTTTGTCTCATATTTTTTCCATCACAGAAACCTGACATTTTAACAGGTGTGTGTAGACTTTTTATATCCATTGTACATGAAAAGCAAGATCATCCGCATCATATTAAAGAAAACTAAAAAAAAAAAAAAAAATTACTGGTAAATATCAAATAACAGCACAACAATTTTGAACAGTTATATATACACAATGAAAATAAGACATTACCATTGTATATATATGCTGTGCAGGCACTTTTACATACTAACAACCATTATGGAAACTTAAACGTGACAGTTGATTATACTGTAGTGAACATCTGAATAAGAAGACAGCGTGTTAGAAAATAAATCCCCCCACTATAAAACATTTAATTAAAATATATCCATTTCTAATGAGCTAAATTTTACACATGTATCCATGAATGTTATGATAAATAAACTAACTTGTGACTCTGTTCAGTATCTATTTAGCCAAACTGCTGCTAATTAGTGCACACCAAAATAGATTATTCATAAATAATAACAACTAATCATTTGGTACCATCTAAGAATGCGGTAAATGTTTTGAACAATACAAAGTATCTAGTGGAGCTTTTACATTATAAATAGGAACATGTACCTCCGTGGCCATTAGAGAGTGAAAAAAAGACATGTAATACCTTCACAGAGGTACCATTAAAATTAAATTTACAGTAAACAGAACCCGCAGCTGGGTTCAAACACTAACTGTTAGTATTTTAATTATCAGATAAGATTTCAGAGGTCTAACATCTGCTCAGAGCCAAATGACAGCAGATGCTTGTGTACACGTAAAGCAGTGTGTGTTTATTCTATAAATATTAAAATGGAATCCTTTGCAGCGTGCTCATCAGGAGCATTGTGCTATTAAGCTGGTCATGTCCGTCAAAGGGGCCGAATTTCTTTCTTGTGGCACATTCCTATGGGGTCGACCTTTTCAAAAGGATGAGATCCAAAGACAGCATAAATACTTGAGCCTGTAAATTGAAAATGTTTTCAGCTTGCTAGCAGAGGTCACTCGCTGCCAAGATGCTGCTGGTAAATGCTAACAAAACATCAGCATTGTTACCAATCCGATCTAACTTCAAGGACAAGACTACAGGGACTTTTCACTGTCTCTTTGGGTAAAAGTACTTTACAGAGAAAAACACTTCATCCCCAGTCAATGGACTTGTACAAGTCAGCTTCAGTTAAGGGACACAAAGTTGGACAAGATGCAGGACTGGATGGATGAAAACCTAAACTTTCCTTCATATCGCAACAAAGACAGGCCAGGTACATTACTGGTATATTAAATATAGTTTACAAAGAATCTTTTGTGTTTCCACCATCACAATAAAATGCTGTTGTAGTAGCAGAGAGCTGTGTATATAATTCAAAGCGTTAAATGCCAGCACACTGGAAATATCTATTTCTATTGTTTCTGTTTGACAAACTCAAGAATACAACATGAAATTGGCTAATTTTCTTGGTACTGTAGCTTATCATCTTAAACCAAAATAAATTGGGACTTTTAAAGTGAATGGATAGCAAAAACTTTATTTTTTAGCTTTAGGCCCTTTTCACACAGACGGACCGTCTATCCGTTGACGAACAACAATGCATTCCTATGGGCAAACGGATGACCATCCGTTAACCTCCGCTTCAGTTTTTATCCGTTTTTTTTTAACGTACAAGGCTACGTCCAGTCCCGTCCAAACGGATATTAACTGACAATGTCCGTCAACATCCGATCAATTAAGATCCGCTTTGAAGAAATAATTCAAAGTTCATACTTTGACAAATGAAAAAACAAAGTGAAAAAACCTTTATTTTAAAAGGGTTATTCAGAATAATAAAACTAAAACGGTTTTGAACATATCGTGTGCTTTTGTGGCTTTTTATGCTATCAAAACACAATGAAATAAATAAATTAATGCATTTAAATTTGCACTGCATTATTTATATATATATATTGGTACTGCCATGGATCTTCTCCTGATGGAGATAGAAAGTAGTCGGCAAATTGTTCATGAACGGCAATGTAGGATGGGAGGAGCAATGCTTTCTGGGTAATTTCCTTAAAGGCACAGAAACTGCTGTAAACTGATGAAAATGGATACAAAAATGGATGAAAAAACGGATGTAAATGTGTACATTAACGGATGAAAACGTATATTAATGGAACGGAAGATGGATGAAAACAGAGATTAACGGAACATAAGACGGATGAAGCAACGGATAAGAACTGATACATTTTTAACGTGGCTAAACTGATGGTGCCCGTGTGAAAGGGGCCTTATATAAAGTAGGGTGGAGTAAAAGCAGCTAAATGCCAGCACATTGGCAATATCTAGTTATTTCCAATGTTCCAATTTGAGCATCTCAAGAATACAACATCAAATTGGTTCCTTTTCCTGGTACTGTAGCTTATAATCTTAAAACAAAAACATAAACAAGGACTTTTAAAGTGAATGCATGGCCAAAACTTTATTTTTTCGTTTTAGGAGAGTCTTAGCATAAAACCATTGTTGGTTTATCTTTTTACCATCTGTGCTGTGTTGCCTTAGGGAAACTTCCATTCACTTTTTATTCCAGAGATGCAATAGGAAGTGAAAGATCTTTACAAAGTGAAGGGCATTTGCCTCAAACAAGCGTCCCCATTGAGAGATGTCCTCTCTATTCCTGTTCTGGTGACAACCGTAAAATACAGAATTGCCCATAAAAAGTGGTTGCCAAGACAAAAAGAGAAGGCAACTTACCCAACAGGGACACATGCAACAATAAAAACATGACTGGGATATTTTATCTTGCCCATTCCTTCTGAAACATCAAATGGCCATAGATACACTTTAAGGTACTAGATAACACGATCTTAAATTGGTAATACAAAGAATACAATTGTATTGCTTCATTAAAACCACATTTCTTTAAAGTCCATATATTACAGCAGTTCTCAACAGAATATAATATTCATTCACTCAAAACGCCTATCTTTCTTACTTCTTCACATAACAATAAACGTATTTTTACAAAGCAGTTACTTTTATCCTGTTTATTATATTACATCTCAAGTTTTTCATCGGGTTTCTGGAACCAGTAGTCCACTTCATTAGAAGGTGGTAAAACTTTGTTAATGCAACAAGAAATAATCACTTTTTATGTCAAACAGTAAAGTGGTTGTAACCGCTTACATATACCCAGTGAAGTCAATTGCCTTAGGTGATACACAGGGATTAAACAAATCCTCCTACATAATGTTCACCTGTTTATCTGCTGCCTTCTCTTCTCTACACCCCTTCAAAGCCTCAGAAAGCAAGGAGCAGGAATCTGAAGTTACACTCAGGGCTCAGTGAGAGCTGATTGGAGTGAAGAGAGACATTCCCCTTATACAGAAACAGAGCTGAGGTTGTCAATCACAGGCTATGTGTTGCCGCTCTCTCCCATCACCTTTTTTCTGTGTGTCACGAAAACCTGTCAGAAGTGACTCATGCTGATAGCAGTGGAATGAGGCAGCAGAGAAAAATTACACTTCATTCTCTGGACTGAGACATGTACTCACTATAGAGGGATATGCGTTGTCCATATTTCAGGTCAGAGGTTTACAACCACTTTAATGATTCAAAGTAAATATGATCAATCTGATCAGAAAGGTGTGCGACAATAATTGGAAAAGGGATGCTATCTCAAATCTGCCTATAAAATTGACTATGTGACATATTCATTCATTTACACAGATGTCTTCAGTATTACACAGAGCTGGATAACCCCAGAAAGATGGGACAGGGCTCAGGAAAGAGCAAACTTTTAACAACATTTATATAATTACATTATTACTTATCAATATGATCAATGCATATAAAAGTAAACAAAGATGGCTCCTTCGTCTTACGTCACATGTATACATTCTGTGGTGGTGACAGTCCTACCACTTACTATATTTCTCAAAAATTTGGGGTTGAAATAGGTTGTTTACTTTGCAAGGGAATGTGGTGAAAATTCACTTTGCAAAGCATACCCAATCATGCAAGTAGAAAAAAAAAAAACGGCATTTTTGGTTGCACATGACTGAATGATGGAAGTCAACAGAGCTTCTCCTCAATCGCTAAGCTAAGGTAAAATCCCCTTGCAATGCTAAATGCCTATCTGACTTTATTAACTGCATGCCGACCAGCCGCCGCAGTACAACATGGCTCGGCTGCGCGAACCGCCGTCATGGTACGTCGTTACCATAGACGTCCACTAGGGGGCGTGTGCGCGCCCCCTGCTCGCCCACGGAGCCGATGCGAGTGCCCGGCGGCCGGGATCACCACTGGGCTCCCGCAATCGATCGGGGCACACCAAAAACCGGGATCTGTGTGTGTAAACACACAGTTTCCGGTTCTCTGAGGGGAGAACAGACAGATCGTCTGTTCATACAGAGTATGAACAGACGATCTGTCATGTCCCCTGCACAGTCCCCTCCCCCCTTCAGTTAGAACACACACTAGGATACACTTAACTGCCCCCTAGTGGTTAACCCCTTCACTGCCAGTGACATTTTTACAGTAATCAATGCAATTTTATAGCATTGATCGCTGTAAAAATGCCAATGGTCCCAAAAATGTGTGAAAATTGTCCGACGTGTCCGCCATAATGTCGCAGTTCTGATAAAAATCGCAGATAGCTGCCATTACTAGTTAAAAAAAAAATTAATAATAAAAAAAGGCATAAAACTATCCCCTATTTTGTAGACGCTATAACTTTTGTGCAAACCAATCAATATACGCTTATTGCGATTTTTTTTACTAAAAACATGTAGAAGAATACGTATCGGTCTAAACTGAGGGAAACAATATTTTTTTATATATTTTTTGGGGATATTTATTATAGCAAAAAGTAAAAAATATTGCGTTTTTTCAAAATTGTCACTCATTTTTTGTTTATAGCGCAAAAAATAAAAACCGCAGAGGCGATCAAAGGAAAGCTCTATTTGTGGGAAAAAAAGAACGTCAATTTTGTTTGAGTGCAACGTCGCACGACCGCGCAATTGTCAGCTGAAGCAACGCAGTGCTGAATCGCAAAAAGTGCTCTGGTCTTTGGCCAGCCAAATGGTCCGGGGCTTAAGTGGTTAAATGAATCCCAATGTGTCCACTTTAGCATTTAGCTGAGCCCTTGCATATAGGCAAAATGCAACTGTTAAAGAGACTGGGGATGATTTACTGAGGTTGTCTGCTCTGCAAAATCCTCCATTTGCAAAGTGAATGGTGGTAATTGAAGTGAATTCATGCTTACCCAATCCTGTGGGAGAAAAATGTTATAAGCAGGACATTTCCTAGCACAGGATTAGTCGATTGATATGAACCCAGCTTCATCGTATTTCCTAAGATCAGCAAACATTTACTTCATAGAAGAGAGACTTCAGGCAATCTTTCCTCCAAAATTGATACAATAAAAAAAAAAAAAAAACAAAACACACTAGGCATTTATGCAAAGGCCTGTCATGCAAACAAGTTCCTTTCTTTGTTTAGAGAGGTTTATTTGCATTTTTATCCCAAGGAGCATTGCCCGGAATCTACTTCTATTCCAGTAAGGTCACTCCGTTGGCACTTCACATGCTGACCATATCTCTGTGTTGAGGGGGACCAGCTGGCTGAAGATGTACTGACCAAGGGTTTGGGTGCCAGTCCTGCAAGGATCATAAGATGTGAAAGTAATGCCCGGTACACATGATTAGAAAATCGCACGAAAAATACCGCCTTCGAATCAATCGTACGATAATTGGATCGTATGTACAAAGCTTTTGAGAGCCGATCAGGACAGTTCATTCAATAATATTTGAACGGACATGCACGATTTTGTTTGTCGTATGATACTAGATTGTACGATTTTCGTTTAATCAGTATAGCTGTTGTTCGAAAATGCAATACAAATGCATTACAACACATAAAAGTCACTTCTGAATTTTTATTCTGTCATACGAGAATCTTTGTGACTTTAGTAAACTCATCAGATTCGATCTGAGATTTGCATGGGAAAAAAAAACGAACTATCATTCGTCCGATAATCTTGTGTACCGGGCTTAAGTATATGTGGAATTTGCTCAAACCTACAGTGCAAAACTAACTTTACTAGCCGTGCATTCTCCTTTTGTGGAGGCAACCCTGCATTTATTCGAAAACCACTTTTATATCTTTTTATACTTTATGCAAGTAAATATGTTGTAGACACCACTTAGAATTGCATCAGGCTGTAACACCAAATTGTCAGGGGTATATATGAATCTGTCAGAGCGGTCACTGAGTTCGGATGGTTATACTGCACTCCTTCCCTGGCCACTGTGCCTGTGACATTGACAGGCGCATGGACAAGGAGTACTTGGATAATGACATTATCAATATCCCACATTTATAACAGCTTCCCAGCAAAGGCCCCATTCTGAGTACTGGTGTACCTCTTCCAGATCAAAGCTGATCTTAGATTGTTAGGGCCAGCTTGGCCTAAATACTAAACCTGGAGTTGGGATTTAATTTCTTTACTAACAGATGCGTCCGCTGGAAGCGCTGTATAGACTGTATGTAGCATCAGGAAGGTTCCTTGAACTGAAACCTTTAACCATCAGGGTCATATATCTAGTCTAGTCATAAAAATCTGTATTATAAATGATATTCTTGCTCACTGGGGAACACATCATCCCACATGCAGTAAACTAAAATGATTACAGTTTATTGCATGGTATGAATAGACAATAAAATCAGCAATGGCCTTAGATGAAGATGAGAAAATTGATTTGCAACATTTGAAATTCAGCCCTGGTTTAGACTGGAGCATGTGTGGTATACTTGGGGCCTAATTAAAGTGGAACTTTAGTCAGAAAACAAAGTCCTGATAGATTACTTTATGTTGGCCTGTTATGCAGGTACTGCAAAAAACTAAAAAAAAAGTGCCTATACTGTTTAAAATCTAGTAATGCACTGTCTTATCTTGCTCTGTACAGCCTCAGTTGTTCTCTATTCTCGGCAATGTGCTAGAAATCGGAACCCCTGATCTGCTGACAGCCTAAAGATTTATTGCTGCTCAGGGTCTCTGGGCTTCAGTAAAATGGAGGCCTCTAGCAAGAAGGAACATGAACAGGATGCTAGAGGCAATTTACACACACTAATTGTTCCCTGCTAAAGAACATCATTTTTTTTTAAATCAGGTTGGTATGGGTAAAGTTCTGCTTTAATTGAGCTGTGATTGCACTTAAAGCTCACCAGCCCCTACAGCTGCATACACTAACCTTCCATTTACTTTCTTGTTACTAGGGAAAGGGGGTGGAAAAAAATAGTTAGCCTACACTAATTTTTTTTTTTTTAGTTTACTCCCACAAACACACCAACCATTAAAAAAGAGAAGGGTAATACAGTAAGGGTTCCATCACACATGCGTTGGTCCTCTGAAGAGCAGTCCACAGTGGATCATTTGTGCATCCCATACAGCCAAACATGGCCCTTCCCACAGATATATGCTTAAGTACACCCACGTGAACTAGGCCTTAGAGGGTGACAACATTAGTTTTCCATGGTCCCACTATATGTAGTATAACCCAAAACCAAAAATTTAATATACTGCAGTTTTTTTCCCCCTCTGTTTTCACTTGGTGATCTGGCCAGTGACAAACCTCTTGTATTAGAGTGCCCCCCACTCTGAACGATTAAGCACAGGGGACAGCTTTGGACAGCAGCACTGTCAGTCTGGCAGGAGGGGAGTGTTAGAGGTACTAGCAGACTTAAAAAAGTTACAGTCTCTACAGTAAATTTGTATAGCCTTGTATGTTTTCTGTTTTTTTTTTTAGCAGTGACTGCAGGCTCATCTACCCCCTGCAGCACTGCATATCTGCAAGCTATATATACACACACAGACACACACACACACACACGTCTACAGCTTACTCTGCCCCAGAGCTGCCTATGTTGCCTGGTCTACAGGGGTGGATTACAGTAAGAGTGAATTCTATTGATGGTAGGGCAGACTAGCTGCACCATTGTTCCCAACACAAAGCGCGATCTGAAAACAGCAGAGATCGAACAAGATGGTCATGTGACCTGGGAGAAAAACAATAAGAGTATTTTGGAGCACTACTTGCTGAAAAACAGATTTAGGTTTAAAACCGATTTAGGCTCGGTTCACACCTATGCGTTCTTTAATGCTTTTTTGCAGAAATGCACTATAGTCCATTTAACATGGTTTCCTATGGGACACGTTTTGGAAAGGGTCAGGGAGTTTTTTTAAATGCAAAACTATGCTTTTTTTTTGTTCAATAGACTTCAATGGAGAAGCTACAGAAAAGCATGTAGTGCGTTTTTGCCACGATTTCACAGAGATTTGTGTTATTTAATCTGCCCAACAACAAATTGGCAAAAAAAAAAGCAGAGAAAAAACGCAAAATGCAAATGGTGGCAAAATCACGTGCACAAAAAAAACGCACAGCAAAAAGCACTGCAGAAACGACCAAAAGGAAACTGCATAGGTGTGAACCCGAGCCCAAATGATGCAAAAAGTTGTGCCTTGTTCTGTAATTATCCTCGACCCCTATTGTATCTTAGACCTTCCAGCACCAGGGTAATTGAATCTCACTGTGATTCTTAGTAGTAAATTGAGCCTGGGATTCTTGCATATTCACATCGCTCAGCTTCAACATTGTCTTTGCTTATTAGAGGATCTTATGTTGTTACAAAGACAATAAATAATGCACAAAGACCCTTTTGGATTAGCCCTTTTAATAGGGGTTTTATTCCATTGAATATATTTTAACCCTTGTCTGAATGTTTAATGCAAGTTATATTAGATGTAAAAATGAAAAGTCCAAAGTGCCCTATCCCTTTTGAACATCAGCAGAGGTGGCAACTTACTTTATACCTTTTCATGGACTCTTCAAGTCACCGCAGCTGTGGAAGAGTCTGGTAGTTCTGGGGTCCCCTTTGTGTCAAAACTTCAAAGTAGAAGCTATACCGGCGCATCCAGATGGATTATATCATGGAAATGAACCAGGCAAGATTTTAGATATTTAACTCAACTCTAGTTTAGGAACACAATGCTACAGAAAGACCAGATTAGCACTCTCTCCTTTGAAAGATAATACTATTACAAATATACAGAGTTTATTTAATTTCATGTGGAATCAGCAGAAAGTATTACATCAAGAGACACTGACATTTAACAGTTGAACCCACCCAAAACTGATTTATCAGCAGTGGGTGGACAGCAGCAGGTTGAAAGAGCTCAGAAATTTGTAGGATCTTGTCAAATCTAACTGGACACTGCTGATGTCTTCTAACAGAATGACCGGTTGAGATAAATTAATTATGTGCATTTTAAATGTTAGATTTTTTTGCTTTTCAGAACATACTTCTAAAAGTTATAAAAGGTGGTATTTTAATTTTCACTGCACTATTTCCATTATTTCCTGTGTTTTTGTACAAAACAATATAACATAGCTCATCTCAGATCAAAAACAGAGGGCAAAATTGTATAAGCATTAAAAATTAAAATTAGAGTGAACCACTGGCATTCTTGTTTCCTTTTAAGAACACAAACTAAAATACACCATTATTCTGGAAGTAATTGTTTGTTGCTCACAATGACATAAGGATGTCTAAAGACTGTATTTCCAGAAAAGCCGACAGGCACGGTACTTAAGGCACACCAAAAGAAAGTGTTAGTGATCTTTAACAGTTAATCAATCGGTGTTTAAATATCAGAACACTAAGAATCTGACAGGACTGTGGCCTTTGGAGACTGGGTCAGACAACTGTCACTCCAATAAAACAACTATTTACTTATAGTTATTATATATCTACAAACATTTTAAATGCACAATTTGGAATATTTTTAAAATATCGAATACAAGTGTCATGCCTGTTTTGGGCTTGTAACTGCCTAATAAGACACAAAATTACCCTGTGTTCTCTGAAGAATAGTATTGTTCCTGGAAACTCAGATTCATATACAGACAAGATGTCCCAAGCGATGAGGCCCCTAGCCAATACAAACAGGAAGGAATGCATCTTGGAAGAAATATAATTTAGTGCTACCTACTTTGGAGGTACATTTTGCACAATAATGGTTAATGGGTAACCAAACTGCTATCCAAAATGAAAATAACGCATAAGTCTACCTCTAACATAACTGGCCACACCCATCCAGAAATACAATACCCAAGGTTCTGTCCATATTATGACTATATTTGGTTGAAGGTATACCAATTCTTTTACACACTATTCATACGGCAATTTTTCAAGGCTTACCCAATGTTTTTGAGAATAATTAATGTTTAGCCTATGCACAGTTCACCAGGCATTAAGCGTATAAGAGAGATACACAGTGGTTGTGCCTAATTTTTACGCTGTGCAAACTGTTCCATGGCAAATTACAGGTGCAACCAACGTGTTGACGTTTTATTGTCCACACATTTCCATTTTATTGCCCAGTAGTAGTGTATAATAACACAAAGCAACAGTAAATTCTATTATGCAGCTTATTAGATCGGAGAGAAATAGCAAGTAATATCACCCAGTAAACTATAAAATGCAAGAGTATATTACATCACCCAGAGGTAGTACATTATATCAGGCAGAAACTGTAGATAACTATGCAACATATATCATACATCCTTAATTTATCAACTAGGAGTGTGTTACATGACACATTGATGACATTATATGATCGTGCAACATGTTACATGACACTAACTATATCACCTATGCTTAGTCCATCAAGCAGAAGTAGTACATCACCCAGAGAAGTATATTACATGATATAATAGCATAATATATAACATAGCCAGATTTTAAAGAAGTCCTCCAACCAAACCTATCAACAAGGCACCATGAACCACAAGCATCCAAACAAAGCTTTTCTACTAACATTTCCTGAAAAAAAGTGTAATGGTACTTACTTCACAATAATATGAATGCTCAGTAAAGAGTTTTGTGATGCATTCCCTATTAAAAAAAACAATGAAAAAGCAGCATCACAGTATTTTTTTTAGAAACTGCTGTGGCACTCATGTGTAAAAGGCCCTTCGCTTTGGAAAGGCATGGCCTATACACAAATCCATAGCTCAAGACTTGCTCCTCTCAAAATACATAGACAATCTAGGTGCTGATTACAATAGACCATCTTCACTCTCCATCAAAGATATGAAAAAAATATCAGCCACACTCCAAACTTAGCTCAGTTTGCTTTATTTATTAATCGTCAACAAAGAGACTGAATACATGTCTCGGCCTGAAAACCAACCTTCCTTGATGTGTTTTACCACTCCTGGTTTTTGCTCAAAAGTATAGGGGAATTGAATAGCTTAAATAAAATGACCTGAGCAGCGATAGCATACAGTGCCTCCAATGACCATCACTCTTCAATCAGAATTTAGTGTAGACCGTATTGAATTTGTATAGTGACACCAACACAGACAACATGAGCAGTAAGAAAAGAACATTGCTGAACAAACTTGGAAAAGGTTCTTGGTTCACACAATGGAGATGCAAAGGTTGGTAAAGTTTAAAATAGATTTAAGCATTTTTTTATTCAAAACTATTCATTCATTCATTATTCATATTTTACAAAATGGATCAAATCACCAAAAAACATTGATCCATTTCCAAAGAATGACTGTGGTTTTAAGGTAATGACATTTACTGCTTAAGTGTGTTTCAAACAAACTGGAGAGACATGATGGCTGTACTATAGGAAGCAGACTACAGCTATAGAAACAAATGAACATTGTTAAGCTGGACATTTTTTGGGTGAAAGGATAAAACAAATCGGATTGCTCCTTTAAAAAAATAAGAGAGATTTTATGACTGTTCATATTTTTAATTAAAACAACTCAATTTAAACACTACCAAAGGAGAAAATACTAAATGAACAATCTAAAAGTAGCATCATTTCCTCCTCTCCTCGGTAATGAGTATAAAATGAAAACAGAACATACAAATTATAAATATTAAGGAGATAAATAAGTCAGTACATTTATGAGCTTTTGTCCACTATGTGTCCCCACACTAAATAAAAACATAAAAACCTATATTAAATTCTTAATGCTGCATAAAATAAAGCAATTTAATTTATAGTGTCATCTGCACTCAGGAATTTCTGAGCTTCCAAAAAAAAAAAAAATATTAAGCCAGCCTCTAACAAACGGTGGCATTTTATTCAGTAGCATTGTGCTTGCCACGTACTGCTACAATATTACAATCACTCCACGGATCACTACAGGCTGATCCTGACGTCTCCGGTCGTGTGGATTTACAGCGGCTGCACTTAGCACAGGCTGATTTCTAACAGAATTACTTCAGATGAATTTGAATGCAAATTTCAGGCGCCATTCAAGCAGGCGATGCTAAAACGAGTCACATCGCTGGCTTCAGATATCTTGCATTTAGCAAGTAACACCTACTCATGAAAAGAATGAAAACTGACAACAATGTAATACAATTATTACCAGTCTAACATTCAAGAAGGAGCAGTACTTTTATTGTTTCCAAATGATTAAGTGCTTTTCCACAATGCACGCTTGATATAAAGCACAGGACACAAGACGCTGCGTTTTTTCCTACATAGCAAGAATCTTGTCACATTAGGAAAGGGATATCCTTCAAATGATTTAGTGTGTGCTTGATGTTTAATGCGGTCACAGTTTGCTCTGATGGAGAATGTATACAACAGAGGTATAGCGACTTCACTACGGTAGTGCCAGCTTGTCATTCTGATATAGACATAATAATGGCAGTGCTCCGAACAAAAGAGAAGGATGATGAGATGGGTACTTTCATTACGAATGCCTGGCACAGATGGCTCTTAAGGGCTGTGGGCTCTATTTCAATGAAATTTCAGTCACCTTCACATTGGATCATCTTTGTAGACATGAGGCACTGGTACAGTAGGGCAAAGGCTTGCCAACTGCTTATCTAAATGCCCCAAAACACAGCCAAGAATATGAACTGAGACCTGTCCCATCTGCTGAGCTGGATGGCTGTGGTCCTTTTTACTTATATAGCATTGTGGCATATTCTTTCAATTCTCACACTATTAAACTCAATTTATTCCTTTGCATGGCTGTTCTGAGAGCATGGTTATCTAGAGCATGCATTACTGGAATTATACTGTCTGTAATTATTAATTCACTACACTGCAGCAGTATTGGGAAAAATTATTTGCACAATATGAATGGGCATAACAAACAAAATTTTCCACCTTTTATTATAATTTTCTGCCAGGCCAGTGGATCTCAACCTGTTACAGGCAATACTTAATTTGAGGACACAGAACACTAGATAGCATACATTAAGGGAGTTGTAAAGGCAGAAGGTTTTTTATCTTAATGCATTTTACTTGTTAAAATAAAAAACCTTCTGTGTGTAGCAGCCGCCCCAGCACCCCCTAACTACTTACCTGAGCCCCCTTTCTCTCCAGCGAAGTCCACGAGTGTCTTAGACATCCGGGACTGAAACACAGCAGCGTGCCATTGGCTCCCACGGCTGTCAGAGTCAGTTAGCCAATCAGGGGAGAGAGGGGGCGGGGCTGGGTCGGGGCTTATGTCTGAATGGACACTCAGAGCTGAGACTCGGCTCGGGTACCCCCATAGCTTGCTGTGGGGGCACTTGACAGAAGGGAGGGGCCAGGAGCAGCGAAGAGGAACCCTAGAAGAGGAGTATCCGGGCTGCTCTGTGCAAATCCACTGCAACAGAGCAGGTAAGTATACATGTCATTTAAAAAAACAAAAAAAAACAAAACAAAGAGACTTTACAATTACGTGAAGTCTCCTAAATGACCTTCATTTTGAGCAGTAAATCACCTTAAAATCCTTTTAAAAAATATAAAAGGGGAACACAATCCAAAATGCAGAAAAGTGCATTTTATTATATTAAACAAAACTGCAAAAATGCAAGTCTCTCCAGGCTGTCAGCCATTTTAAACTTTAAAGTTATAGTACTAACAGCAGCTATCACAAAATAACTGCTTTAACCTTTATTAGCTAGATAAATCACTTCTGTCTACTCCATTGTAATGCATTTGTTTTTACCTTTATTAGCTTAGATAAATTACTTTTGTGCACCCCCTGAAACTTTTTTTCTTTATACTGAAACTATCACTTGCTTGCCGTCAGGCCCAAACTCCACCCATCTTTCACCCCCCTGAGGAGAGCATTTAAAATATATATATATATATATAAATTACATGACCTGTATATGACTGGAGTTCTGGTTTAACTGTCATACTAACCCTCCTGCTACAGTATTTTGAGTCTCTGACAAAGAAGTAGTACGTCTGACTTTAACTTTTCTGATCTGCATAATTGTTCCAGATCAGTGACAAAGTAATGATGCCAATGGCTTGCCGTACAGGCAAAGCAACTTGAAATTACAGGCAAAGGGCAGCAATGGCAGCCCCTATATTTCTCAAAAGATAGGCTTACTTTAAATAAAAAGTAACTGTATGAAAGCCTAAACACCATCATTTGAAAAGTGTACGATTAAAACATAGGCTATAATTAGAAAAATATCAAGAAAGGGTTATATGTTCTAAAACTGTACACAGCAAGACTCTGAGGTTTCTCCCACACAACATTGTTTTTAAATTGGGCCCACAGGGTACATTTTGTGATATTTTGTTTTATATCCAACACGTTTAATCAAGTCCCCTATTGGCAATGATCACTGTAACTGGTACTTGCTGCTCACCTAATTGGATTGACCGCACTTTCTAGTACCAAAATATAATCAATCTATTGCCTGGTTTCAATGACATCTCAAACTCTTAACTTCAGCATAATCACAGAAGGAACTGGCAAACTTTTACATATTTCCAAATTAAATTATAACTGTTTTTAAATACTTCCTAAAAAACTTTTGTTAAAAAAAAACTTTTTGTTACAAAATATCTTTTGTGTTTTAAAAAAACAATTGAAAAAAGTGCTAGGTAAACTGGGGGATTCAATGGCAAATGAGTGGGGTTGGTACCACAGCACACTGCCAGATTTCTGCAGTCCTATAACTACTATGAATCTAGTCAAGATTTAGTGATTCTAGAGCAAGAAACTTAAAACTTTGTTGTGCAAAACACAATCTTTGATTTTTTTTTTCTTTTTGAGTATAGAAGGAATGAAAGCACCGCAATAATTGGATTAGCTACTTTGGGCTGTCACACTGGCGCCCGACTACCTACTAAACCTATTCTCTCTACATAAGACCAGTAGAGATATGTATTCAATACCAGCAAACAAGCCAAGATAAAGGGGGATTTGCAACCCACCAACATTTGTTGGCTTTTTACCTTTAAACTTATACTGGACTAATCCAATCATTATGGCTCTCTCATTCCTTCAATACTCTATAGATGTTTCCAAGGAGCTATATATACACTGAGCAGAATTATAAACTCAACACTTTTGTGTTTACCCCCATTTATCATGAGCTGAACTTAAAGATCTATGACTTTTTCTATGTACACAAAAGGCCTATTTCTCGCAAATATTCACAAATCTGTCTAAATCTGTGTTGGTGAGCACTTCTCATTTGCCAAGATAATCCATCCACCTAACAGGTGTGGCATATCAAATTGCTGATTAGACAGCATGATTATTGCACAGTTGTGCCTTAGGCTAGCCACAAAAAAAGGCCACTCTAATATATGCAGTTTTATCACACAGCACAATGCCACAAATGTTGCAAGTTTTAAGGGACTGTGCAATTGGCATGCTGACTATAGAAATGTCCACCAGTGCTGTTGCCCTTGAATTGAATGTTCATTTCTCTAACATAAGCCGTCTCCAAAGGTGTTTCATAGAATTTGGCAGTGCATCCAACCGGCCTCACAACCGCAGACCATGTGTAACCACACCAGCCCAAGACCTCCACATCCAGCGTTTTCATCTCCAAGATCGTCTGAGACCAGCCACCTGGACAGCTGCTGCAACAATTGGTTTGCATAACCAAAGAATTTCTGCACAAACTGTCAGAAACCATCTTAGGGAAGCTCATCTGTATGCTCGTTGTCCTCATCGGGGTCTCGACCTGACTGCAGTTAGTCATTGTAACCAACTTGAGTAGGCACATGTTCACATTCGATGGAGCCTGGCACTTGAGAGGTGTTTTCTTGGATGAATCCTGGTTTTCACTGTACAGGGCAGATGGCAGACAGCGTGCATAGCGTTGTGTGGGAGAGCAGTTTGCTGATGTCCACGCTGTGGATTGAGTGGCCAATGATGGCGGTGGGGTTATGGTATGGGCAGACGTATGCTATGGACAAGGAACACAGGTGCATTTTATTGATGGCATCTTGAATGCACAGATATACCGTGAAGAGATCTTGACCATCACCTCATGTTGCAGCATGATAATACACGGCCCCATGTTGCAAGCATCTGTACAAAATTCCTGGAAGCTGAAAACATCTCAGTTCTTGCATGGCCAGCATACTCACCGGACACGTCATCCATTGAGCATGTTTGGGATACTCTGGATTGGCGTATATGACAGCGTGTTCAGGTTCCTGCCAATATCCAGCAACTTCACGCAGACCTTGAAGAGGAATGGACCAACATTCCATAGGCCACAATCAACAACCTGATTAACTCTATGCGAAGGAGATGTGCTGCACTGCGTGAGGCAAATGGTGGACACACCAGATACTGACTGGTTTTCGGACCCCAATAATACAGTAAAACTGCACATTTTAGAGTGGCCTTTTATTGTGGCCAGCCTAAGGCACACCTGTGCAATAATCATGCTGTCTAATCAGCATCTGGATATGCCACACCTGTGAGATGGATGGATTATCTCGACAAAGGAGAAGTGCTCACTAACACAGATTTAGACAGATTTGTAAACAATATTTGAGAGAAATAGGCCTTTTGTGTACATAGAAAAAGTCTTAGATCTTTACGTTCAGCTCATGACAAATAGGGGCAAACACAAAAGTGTTGCATTTATAATTTTGCTCAGTGTATGTATCTATTATATGTTACCTCTTTAAAATATTAATTTTGTTTAGCTCTTTGTAAAAAAACAAAACAAAAACTTATATGTGTAGTGCTTACTCCCATAGAAGCCGCTGGAAATTTGCTCAGGTTCTTCCCCAGTAGTTTTCCCTGCACCCAGGCACACAATCTCAGCCACACTTCCTCAAAAAAACAGTCTAGGGGTGTTATTTTTTGTTGTTTTTATTTTTGGATAACTTGGATAGGGTTGAGGGATTTGAGTGGTATAGTCCAAGACAAAACTATGTAAAACGAGGACAATTAACTCCTTTGTTTTAATTCAATAAATATTTTAAACTTTACTACACTATCTGGAACCTTTCTTCCACATTTACCACTAACATTGAATATACCATAGAGGAGGTACCATTCACCATAGGGAGCCATCGGTCAGATTTACTAGAGAAGGACCCCTAGAGGCAGTTTGAAGCACTTGGCAACAACTTTATTTTCATGCTGTTACCTTACAGTAGTAAGGTCAGAGGCTAGTGCACACAGAGGTGTCATCACACCAAATTGGCTAAGCACCAGCTATTTATTCACTGTTTATGGTGAAGGGACTCAGCACTTATCCATTAACTGTGACTTATAATTAAATTGACTTATGGATTAACACCTTGTTCGATTGCAACTTGCTTATTCACTCAGGCAGTCTGAGTGGTACGTGGGACATTCAATTTCATTGCACCTTATTTATTCACATACTTGCAGTTTTTGCACATGAATATTATGTCTGTCACCAATTTACGTTGAACCATTTTAGATTGTGTTTGCAAAAGTTTTCTGTAGGATTACCTTCATATTTATACACCTGTATATATTGATGCTTTTTTTTAGCATTGTACTTTAACCATTGGAAGGATTTGCCCCCTTAAAGACCAGGGCATTTTTTGTGATATGGCACTGCCAATTGCGCAGCCCTGTGACGCTGTACCCAAACAAAATTGACCCAAGCTAATTTTTTTCCCACAAATAGAGCTTTCTTTTGGTGGTATATGATCACCTCTGCGGTTTTTTTTTTTTGCGCTATAAACAATAAAAGAGCAACAGTTTTGAAAAAACAAAATATATATTTTTTACTTTTTGCTATAATAAATATCCAAAACAAAAAATAAAAAATGTCTTTATCAGTTAAGGCCAATAGGTATTCTACATATTTTTGGTTAAAAAAAAAAAAAATTGCAATAAGTGTATATTGATTGGTTTGCAGAAAAGTTATAGCGTCTACAATATAGGCGATAGATTTATGGCATTTTTATTATAATTCTTTTTTTTACTAGTAATGGCGGTGATCTGCGATTTTTAGCGGGACTGCGACATTGCGGCAGACTGATCGGACACTTGACACTTTCTGGGACCATTGACAATTTATACAGCGATCAGTGCTATTAAAATGCACTAATTACTGTGTTAATGTAACTGGCAGGGAAGGGGTTAACACTAGGGGGCGATCAAGGGGTTAACGGTGTTCCCTCAAGTGTGTTTCTAACTGTGGGGGGATGGAACTGACTGGAGGAGGAGACAGATCACTGTTCCCAATTACTAGGAACAGCAGATCTGTCTCTCCTCTCCTGTCAGAACGTGGATTTGTGTGTTTACATACACAGATCCCCGTTCTGGCTCTCGTGCCCGCGATCGCAGGTGGCCTGCGGACATCGCGGCCGCCAGCCACGCGCATCAGGACCCCTGTCGTGCAGTGGACGCGCACCTGCTATGGCTCTTGAATGTGTTTACGTACAGGTATGGCGATTTGCGGTAACGAGCCGACCTGCCGCCGTATAAAGACGGCGGCTGGTCGGCAAGTGGTTAAGTAGAAGTTTGTCACACATCACACTAACTGTGGACTTGGCTTTGTAGTGGAAAGTTTAATGCAAACTCCTTTCTCCTGTCCCCTTGAACAAACACACAGCTGACTCTCTAGCACAAGAGGGGTGGCAGCAGCCCAAAAGTCTTTAAGATCTCTCACAGCAGTCTGCACTCACAAAATATCCAGGGACAGTTGGTTGCCTCCTTCCAAATTCCAAGCGACACCTTTCTCCAGTGATACCAGTCTCTGAGGCTTCAGCATCCCAGCCCTTAGGTCGCCCCCCTGAGGCCTCACGAACAGCAAGCACATGGAAGTGTTGTAAGACTGATCCTCTGCAGGAAAAGACCCAGAAGCTCTCTCAAAGTATTTATGCAGACTCCCAACAGCCTTCAGCGCCCTGCTCTCTGGGATTGGCCAGGGCTGCCTAAATATACATACTGCCATCTGCATAGTTCCACACCTATTATCCAGAGACTTCTACAGCTCTCTGGGGAGCAGAGGGAGCAATCAGACTAGCAGCAGCTGAGAACACTGAACTGACCTAATTATTCACACACAGAACCCCTAAACACAGTGAGCCAGCACAAAATCTAACTAATATTGGATAAAAATTAAAAAGTAATGTTTAGGGACTTGGTATGAACGCATGGCCTGTAAGGCCCATTGTTCCATCCCTTGGGACTTTAAATGAAATTTGTGGCCTGGTAAGGTCACACATTTCCATCCCTATCATGAATCAAAGGGGAGAGAGCAAGGGGGTGAAACATTGTATGAGGCACGTGGTTGCAAAAAGGTAAGCTGGTGAACATAATTGGTTTTATTGATTGCCATAGGATACAACCAAGCATAGCAAGTAATACACATAACAAAGGTATATGATAATACAGTACATAAAATCAGTATTACATAATATAGCAAGAGCCTTCCAGAGTTCACCAGAGCAATCGTTGAATAAAACAATAATGCATCATACTTGCAGAACCTATGAACTTCTTGGTCCTAAATGGGGGTATTGAAAGTAAACTTGATGTTCGAGTAATGTTAAATGAAAACATGGCATATGGCAGCTCTACGCGTTTCGTGGCTAGGAGGCCATTCGTCAGGAGCGAGCACAAGATGTATCTATGAGTAAAAAATTAAGCTTAGATGAAATGATATAGGCGAACATGTAAAATGGTGGGGTGTGGGACCCTCAAAACAAATACCTGTTAACTCTTAATAGTCCGTATGGTGGTGGTGTAATACCGGGTACCATGACCGTCCGAAATAGTGCTCCCACCAGGAGCCGCGGCGGGCATCTCGTCCAAAGCGCCCCAACAGGCATCAACCAGAGCAGGTACGGGAATGCAAGGCAACCTGGAAGTGGGGGTGAACCATAGTATACTGCACAGGGGGGGAGAATGGGGAGGTGAATGAAGAGAGCCAAACTGTGGGATGGGTGAGAGGGGTGAAAACTGGCAGTCAGAGGCTGGGATGTGAGGTGAGGTGAAGAAAGAGGGGGGTTGAAAAGAGCAAGTGACCACCAGTAAGAGCAGGGACGTGAGCGCCAAAGGAATAGTGATGTGGATGAACTAATTACCTGTAATGAAAAGGGCTGGTGACAGGAAAGGAAGAATCCTGAACTGGCGTGCAGGCCTGTGTGAGGGGGAGCCTTGAATGCCAGCCAGCACCCGCCCAAGGGACGCCCATAAAGGCGCCGAAGCGATGAAGCCACCGACGTCACGTCAGCACAGCAGAGTGAAGGGGGGAGATAGGGGGCGGGATGGGTCAGGCAAGTGATGCTTGACCCTTCGCCAACGGAAGTCCCTCGATCTGCTCGCGAGCGTGGTCACCGCACACGTGGGCATGACAGCGCTCGAAGAGCGCCGCACGTCCAGCATGGGATGCATGACATTGACGTGCAGTGGCGGCGACTACGCCCCCCCAGGCATCAGAGGCTGGGGGTGGGGGGAGGGGCCGCGAGGCACGTCACAGTTCCTGGAATAGGAGAACAAAATCTAACTAGTCTTAGTACTGATCTAAGAGGGTGCTACATATGTTTTGGTACAACAGGTAAAGTGGTCTTCCAAAAGAAGGATACAAGTTGCACATCCCCAACCAACACCATCACATATAAAACACTTTTAAAGGAATGCAAGAACAGATGAGAAGTAATTGACATGTATCCGTCTGGAAAGGGTTACAAAGCAATTTCTAAGGCTTTGGGGCTCCAGCGAACTAACGTGAGAGCCATTAGCCACAAATGGAGAAAACTTGGAGCAGTGGTGATCTTTCACAGGAGTGGCTGGCCTACCAAAATTACTCCAAGAGCTCGAAGACGACTTATCCAGGAACCCAGAACAACATCTAAAAGAACTGCAGGTCTCACTTGCCTCAGTTAAGGTCAGTGTTCATGATTCAACAATAAGAATGAGACTTTCAAAGTGAAAGCCACTGCTGATCAAAAAGAACACAAAGGCTCAACTCACATTTGCCAAAAAACATCTCGATTATCCCGAGACTTTTGAGCAAATATTCTGTGGACTGATGAGACAAAAGTTGAACTTTTTGGAAGGTGCGCATCCCATTACATCTGGTGTAAAACTAACACAGCATTTCATAAAAAGAACATCATAATAACAGTGAAATATGATGGTGGTAGTTGTGATGGTCTGGGGCTGCTTCGCAGCTTCAGGACCTGGATGATTTGCCTTAATTGATGGAACCATGAATTCTGCGCTCTACCAGAAAATCCTGAAGGAAAATACCCAACCATTAGTTTGCGACCTCAAGCTCAAGCAAAATCGGGTTATGCAGCAGGACAATGATCTGAAACACACCAGCAAGTCCACCTCTCAATGGCTCAAAAAACACCCCCCAAAATTAAGGTTTTGGAGTGGCCTAGTCAAAACCTGAACTTAACTCAGATTGAGATGCTGTGGCATGACCTTAAATAGGCCGTTCATGCTCAAAAACCCTGCAATGTGGCTGAATTAAAACAATTCTGCAAATAAGAGTGGGCCAAAATTCCACCAAAGTGATGTAAAAGACTCTTTGCCGGTTAGCACAAACGCTTCATTGCCGTTGTTGCTGCCAAGCAACTTTTTCACATAGGCAGGTTTGGATAGCTTTTTTTTCCATAGTTAAAACCCCTCCATTTAAAAAAATGCATTTTTTATTTACTCTGGTTATTTTTGTGTAATATTAAAAGTTATTTGATCTGAATCATTTAGGTGTGACAAATATGCAAAAAAACCCCCAAAAAAATCAGGAAGGGGGCAGCACTGTATGGCAGCTCAAAAAAATAAAAATACTGTGATGCCGTAATAGAATGTTTTTGGTTTTTATACCTGCTAAACTATGTTTCAATACAGGGAGCATGCCATTAGAGTTATACAAACGTATATTCATGTGTACATATATATATATATATATATATATATATATATATATATATATATACACACACAGTAAACATTCATTTTTATTTAGTGGATTCACAAAGTACCTGTTTGTACACCTAAGATACTAGAATGCTGATTGTAAAATTCAAGCAATCTAAGTAAATTACTTAAATTCTGTATATCTTTTCTTTTATTTGCAATAAAAAGTGAGATGGATTTGATTTTTATTATGAAAAGCGACCGAATGGCAGAGTTTATATCAAGATACACATGCCCCATGGCTATTAATCCTATTTTATATCATGAATACCTGATTATCTTTTTCATGACCATGCACATTGCTTGGTTCCACTGTTTAATTAGCTTTCTATTCAGGCACAACCAATTTATACATGTGTAATACAATGTTGTCTGGAAACAGACATTCGGAAGCAATCCCCAAAGATGTAAATTTTACATACGATGAAAATATCACCAGATATGTGTCTTTTCTTTTACACTTTGTGTGTGAAAATACAAAGGACAAATATAATTGATTTCTGTCCTTGCGCTTTTTGTTTACATGGAAGTGACTAATTGCACCATTTTTTTCTAAGGTCACCTGTCTAACAAGGATTATGTTACCAGATTTTTTTTACCAAGGTACAAAAGGGCAGCTGTTGCCTAGAGGCTTGTCCAAATGACCTCTTTAGCAAATAAGTCATAACCTATGTATACAGCCCATTTTATTCAAGACCCTTGGGCCACCTGGAGGGCAGACTGTAGCCCTTTTCTTTGACATATGTCTTTTAGCAAAGCAGGTTGAAAAGAAGAAACTCCAGCAAAATATGTTATCATAAGGGCAGAGGGTAAGAATTTACATTACGCTAGTAATGGCAACCTCAATGATTCTGGACAGGAAATTTTATGTCCGTCATTATAGACATTTCAGATCTTAGTGCAAACAGTATCTTGTGAATATTTTATGTAGGTGAAGAAAAAAATCATAAAATTCCAGGCTCATACAAATACATGATTTGGATCAGACAGTTTTTGCCTGTATTCTGCTGTCTCCAAATGACGAGGAAATTTTTTTCCGAAAGCTGCCACCATGAATCTGATGCAATCTTTTTTTTTCTGTGAGGAACTACAGTATAGGAAATATTTTTTATAAAGGGGGCAATGTTTTTATCTGTCCACACTTTATGTGCAAACACCAAATTTTGACCATTGGTCTCAAAGAATAGAAATTTTAAGAAATTTCATAAGACTGCACACTCCAAGGCAACAATTTTAGCAGATCCAATTTGTGATGCAATACCAAAAAAAAATATTACTGACCTTACAGGGCCCATTCAAACTTGTGCACTGTGCCACAATGCACAGCTATGCACCTGCTCCATGGACAGTGTGCTGGGGTGGCAATCATTGTGAATGGCACCCAAACACACTGTGCAGTAGAGCACAGTGCGCCACATTTACCATGTGTTGGCAATGTGTTTTGTAAAAAAAAGGCATGGACTTTTTTTTCATCTGTTGTGGCATATAGACAGCCCATTCATAATGAATGGGTGGCCTTAATGTTAAAGCATGTGCATTAATGCACCACAACAGGAAGTTTTAGTGTGAATGGACCCGCCGAGAAAACAAAATCAGTGCCATAAAAATGGCCCTTTAAGATACAGTGAGGGGTATAATTCAAGACTGGAGCAGACAAAATCTGATTCAGCTATGCATGGCAACAAATCAGCTTCTATCTTCAGCTTTAGTTAAGCTTTGAAAATGAAAGATAGAAGCTGTTTGGTTACCATGCACATTGGCTCCAGATTCTGGAGTCTGCTCCAGTTTTGATCAATTCCCCTCAATGACTATAACTATTGCGCATTTCACAAAACCCGTATATTTGAAACGTTTACTGAAAAACATTAAAGCCTAGTACACACGGACCAAATTCTGTATGGCATTGGCCCGTTCAATAGAAACCGGCCAACATTTGGCCCAAGTGTACAGTGTGTATGAGGCCTTGAAGCAGTAGCAAACAGCATTAAAAAAAAAAAAACTGGTCCCCCCGCAGGCTTATGTCATAATGTGCTAGTTTTCTTTGCATACTAGCACATTATGACAGACATACTTAAAAAATAGATTCCTCCAGTGGCACGCTGTCACCACTGATCTAAGGACTACAGTGGGAGGGGCTAAGATTCCCCTCTGACATCACCCGGTCATGTGACCACTGTGCTGTCCACTCAGCCCTTAGATTTGTGGGGGAGGGGAGTGGCGGGAGGTCACATGACTGCACAGTGGCACTCGGAAAAAAGTTGTTTAGCTGCATCATTTTAAAAAAACCTTAACACTGTGCATTTTACCTTGTTAACAGAGGGGGCTGGCAGTAATGGTACTCACTGACTTTGCAACCACTTAAGCTTCCAAGATTTGGAAAATATATTTGTTATAGCTGAAACTGTTATTACTACAGAAAATAAAAAAGTAGTGTATATAGAGCATGTACAGAAGCTGACAAAAAATAAATGGAGTTTCTGTCTAGATGAAGTTAAGTAGAAAGGGATGAAAAAGAGAACAAACACTCCTAAATAAGTGAACAAGCACTTTAAAATAAGGTAGTTAGCATAATTTTTTTAAAAAAAACCTTGACACTGGTGTATTCTACCTTGTTAGAGGGGCTGGCAGTAATGCTACTCACTGACCTTACTGCCACGCAAAATAGCGGCAAAGGGGAAAGAATGGGGCGGGTTTTGGAGATCGCTCACACACTAAGAACTGACAGCAGGGAGGGAAGGGGAGAGAGAAGAGACTAACACAGCGAGATGACGGAGGCATGTAAACTGAACACAGTATCATGGATCAGCAGCCATGATTACCGTGGCCAGTTTACATAGGGGACACAGGAACAGGTATCAAACAGGTATTTTACAGCAGAGAAAGGGACAAATTTCACAGCACAAGCACCATGCTGTTTAACATGCTTTAAAGGAACAGGAGCTTGTTTTCTTCTTTGGGGGGGTTAAAACCTCTAAGTAGTAAACCGAAAAAAACCCAAAAAAAACATTGTTGTCCAATGAATGTGTTATTTACAGGATCTGTGAATTGACTCAAAATGTGACATTTAATGGCTATTAAATATCAGCTGTACAACCACTTAATGTAAAAAAAAAAAAACTTTTTTGGGCAAAATGCTGTCTCAAATACACAGTGGGTTGTTAACCTTACCTCTTGAATGCCACCTGTGCTGAAAGTTGTTTAGTAGTAAAAACGAAGGATACATGCAAGAAAAACTTTCCACATGGGGAATACACATGGCACATGTTTATTGCTGCCTAACCCCTTCCTGTCCACCCCAGCATCCATTTTAAATAGTTATGAATGCCTAGTGATAGAAAGGATTGGCAAACATTTGACCACTGCTACAGCAGTCACATGGTCCCACCAGCTACCGATGTTTAGTCCAGACTGAGAACTGTTTTTCATAGCTTGTTATTTGTGCTGGAACCAGCACAAACAATGACTACCTAGTGATGTGTATCTGTAGTGTGTTGGTGTTAAAGCCCATCCCGCACATACTGTATGTGTTGGGGCGGTTGAAAAGGGGTTTAGGTGTTCATCCAGCCCAACCCCTGTTGGGTTTTTGTTGCTATTTTAAGCTCCATTAGAGAGATGGTCCCTTACTTCTTGTCCTGATGAAAATGTTTTACCAAACCCGAAAATGAGTGGAACTTTTGAAAAGCAACACAAAAAGCAGTAAAAATGTTTTTTTTATTAGAATAGGGGAAAGCTAGAACCTCATTAGGATATTCTGCCTGTGCCTGCACCTGTTTAAAATTTTATCTTAGGTAATTCTGGTCCTCTGCTGTCACAAAAAATGAAGGTAAATTTCTAAAGCCTTGTACACACGGTCTGATTGGACGACCGAGTGTCAGATTTTTCGTCAAAAGCACGTGTGCAGGATTTTTTTCTAGCATACTAACGATATGCAAATTGTCATTTGACAAACACGAACGTAGTGACGTACTATGAGAGCATAAAGAGGAAGTTCATTTCTCAAGCGCCACCCTTTGGACCCCTTATGCTAATTTTGTGTTAGTAGAAGTTTGGTGAACGCAGATTTGCTATTTTCAGATCGTGCAAAACAAATGCCTTTTAAAATATGTTAGGCATAACTACATCAGTATCACCAGCAAAGCAGCTTCATTAGTATCCCATTAAAGAAGATGAGAATGTGCGCTGCATTTCGACATTTCATCAATTGCCGCGTCACGAATGTTAATTCTAGATTACGAATGCTAGTTTACAAGACCAAACTCTTCCGGCCTCGTTCCTCGATTCCGAGCATGCGTGGTTGTACTTTTGACTTTTGTGTTTGATGGATTTCTGTACTGACCATCCGAAAATCAGACATTGTGTTCACATCAGACAAAAGTTTTATAGCCTGCACATCCAACTTTTGTCTGATTAAAATTCAAATCGTCTGTCGAATGCACCGTACTAACAATCCGAAAATCTGCAGACAGCTCGTCTTCAGACTTTTCCCTTCTGATTTTCGTACCGTGTGTACGAGCCTTAACACTGCTCTGCATTGCAGTAAAAAACAGGAGGAGTATGTTTTTGGTCTGTCTTTTTTAGATTATCAATTGCAGAACTGTAATGGTTTCTATGCCAGAGTAGGAAGCCTATATTCCCCCCGCAGGCCAAAGATTTAAAGTATAACTAAAGGCAAAACTTTTTTGGTTTTCGACAAAGTGGCGAGGAATTAGAACATTTGTCAGTTTTCATTGCCATCTCTGCCCCCGTTAAAGCAGTTGTAAATGGCCGATGTTAAATTAAAAAAAAAAAGCCTGCAAGGCAATGGCATAATGTGCTGGTATGCGTTGCATTAAATACTCACCTTGGAGCGAAGCCCTCTAGCACAGTAAAGTCACCGCTGAGAGGGCCGACATGTTCTCCCGTCTGTCTAACGAGTTCCCAAGCTCCAGCAATGCGATTGGTCGGAGTCGTGATTACATCACTCCTGTGCATGCCACCGTTTCCGGCATGGACTCTAAAGGTCGTAAGCATACAGGTACTGATTACAAATTTTAGTCTGACAGAAAACCCTCTGTGACTTTCTAGCCCAACAAACTAAAGTCCTGATGGTTGGCAATTAAGTGTGCTTTGTATCCAAGCACCGTAAAATGTCTGCAATAGAATTTTTCTTTACATCTATGTAGGAGAACCTTAGGGATTCCATATGGTCAATTTTCTGAGCTTACCAGCTTAACACCCAGGCAAGATAAAAAACAAAATATAGAAATGAATGAATAGGTGTTGGGACACTAATTTACTAAGCACCATTACAGTTAAACAGGCTCACAAAAAAGGTGCAAAAAAAAAAAGAAAGAAAGAATGGGGAAGAGCTGACTGTGATATCAGCTTCAAGAAACTACAGTTCAAAGTCACCACGACATTTTTATGGTAAGATTGAAATATTCTCACTACCTGGACCAGAGTTGATTTCTTCTTTCAGATGCCAAAGTGATTCAGTTTTCTTCCATGAGTGGTGGCTGTGACTGCACTGTATTGAAGGCTGCACTCACACTAGCCTGTGCAGCATTTTACTGTGCAAGCCAGTACAGGGTTGGCTCCAGCAAGGAGCAACGTGATTCAAGTTTCAGCACATTGCACCCCTTGATTTTTTTGCTAATTTTTTTTTTTTTTCTTAAGTGTTACAGTTGTGCTGTTGTGGGGTGACATGCAGTGCCACCTACTGCAGTGCAGAAAAATACACACATTCTGCATTACTCTGCACTGCACATCACACTTGAGTTGGAATGTGAATGGGACAAATAGAAAGCAACTGTCCGATATGGAAAAACACAGGTCACCGTACATAGTGTTGAATGAGCCCAAAAGATCAATACTGTAAAACAGTATAATAAAATATTAAAATTATTAAAAAAGATTATTCAGGCCTTATACTGCAAAAGGTATAGTTTCTCAAGCACAGTACTACTAACCTGTCAAAAGAGGTCAATATATTCCACTAACGTTTCGCATAATTTTTAGGTTCCTGGTAATAATGTATCAATGGTACCAAGTCGCTTTATAAACCACAGTCTTCTGAGAAATCCCACAAGGAGCTATGTTGATTATAATAGTAATTAATGATGTTGGATAGTCACATAGATTTTCTGTTGACAGTCAAGTTTGAAGTTAATTAGTCTACTGATTATGATTTGATGATTAATTAGAGATATTTAGTTATATAAAGAGATGTTAATTAGTAATCTAAAAAAATGTGGGTGTAATTAAACATCTTTTTGCAGAGTGTTGTAATTCTCGGTAAGTTCAATGAGATGTCCTGACTGTTCAGCAAGTTAAAGGCAAATACCATAACATAAAAAATAATTGCTGCTTGTTAGACAGATCTAAACATAAATGTGCAGTGCTTTTCTAGCTGTATTTAAACCCCACAGCAGAGCAGCACTGCATTAAAAAGACCTGTAAGGACAGAAATCGATAAACTGCAACAAATACTTTGTTTTTAATGGTAACAGGTTACAGTTTTGTCATTCTAAACATGGCTTCACTAGCTAGGCGAGTCACTGACCTGAAAAGTAGGTTGTTACTTAAGCTCCGTACAAACAGGCTGAATGTCAGGCAAGCATCGGCCAGTTCAATAAAGAACGGTCGACATTCGGCCCGTGTGTACGGCAGCCAGATTGGCTTCTGGTAAAGGGCCATGGCCAAAAAAGGTCTGCTAACTGGCTCCCAATCAACTCTCTCCGCCAATGGCTAAGAGCGCTGACTGAAGTGTGGTAGTGGAGGTCTTCCCCCTGTCAGAACACAATAGAACAGCAGAGGAGATCTCTGTACTAACACTGGATTGTTAGTACAGTGTCTCCGACCTGAGCTGTCAGTACTAGCAGTGTGTACTAGCCTTAGCCGAAGATATATGCTAAGGCAGTGATTCACTATATAGCATATCTAGGAGTGGATTGACAGCCTGGGTGCCTTCCTTTAAAAATATATTAGCAATTACAGTTCCCACATTTCTGTCCTCACGGTTAATTTAAAATGTGGTTTCTGCCTGAAAAGCAAGCTTTAAAATTCTAACTGCCCATTAACCTTGCTATTGGCTTTTTTGCTCATTAATTCTTTTTGTCTTTATTTCTGTAGGGATATTTTAGCTTGCTGTCCACCATTTTAGCTATAAAAATATGTATTCATCTTAGAATAATATGTATATGTGACGTTTGCTGTAACGTCTATCAAAAGTCAGCTGTGATGTCTATCAAAAGTTAGTTTCAAATTCTTGTAAATGATATGATTTCCCCCGAAATGACGCATGAAGTTTTTTTCTTGTTGACAGTTTCTGTATGAAGAAATCATGTTCTATTTTTGGTTAGTTATACGTCTGTAATTTTAGCATATATTAATGAAGGGGTTGGACTTTTGTTGTGATGTCATGTTGGTTATATAAGTGAAAATACGGAAGTAAAAGATTGGATCATTCTGAATTGCATGCCTTGTGTGTGTGTCATAATTTCTTGTCGGAATGATCTCCAGATCTGAATGGGTTTGAAGGAACACTCTAATCAGGATGTCATACGAGGGTTCACTTGCTTTTAGAACATACATACACCCCAACAATTTCTATACCATAGTCTGCCCTTTCTGACAGACAAACGTGAGCTAGTAACATAGAAATGTACAGAATGAGGTTCTCTCTAACAAATACCTGCCTAAGTTTTAACATTCACAAAGTCAAAACCTGCTCAGAATTTTACATGCCAACCCCACCCCAACTCTATATGACAAAAATTGGAGTAGGGAGGTATTGGGGATGTCATGGACACCCCTATACCTAGAAGTATTGGATTTTTGCTGAGTGGATGATGAAAGAGTGGGGTGAATTGTCGAGAGTGAGAAAGGCCTGTATAAGATTCTTGGGATACAGCCCCCCTAATACTTACCTGAGCTCCATCTCGATCCAGCAATATGCACGAGAGCCTCGGCTTTTGGGGGACTCCACCTTTTCATTGGCCGAGACGGCTGTTGGCTTCCGCTGCTGTCAATCAAAGTCAGTGAGCCAAATGAGGAGAGAGGGGAGGCGGGGCCGAGCCATGGCTGTGTGTCTGAATGGACAGACAGAGCAGTGTCTCAGGAGAAAGCTTGCTTGGTTGCCCTCATAACAAGCTGCTTGCTCTGCAGGCACATGGCAGGAAGGAGGGGCCAGGAGAGCCAGCAGGGGACCAAAAAAAGGAGGATCCAGGCTGCTCTGTGTAAAACCACTGCACAGAGCAGCTAAACATAACATGTCTTATGAAAAAACAAAACGTAATATCACTTTAAGTTATTTAGCAGCACATTGATTACCTAGCACTGCTATTTTCTTTATTTGTTGTTTAAAAATACAGCTATCCGTTAGGAGAATGAAAAGGTATGGAAATGTAGATATTCAGAGAAAGATCACACCATGCTTTTTACAGTCAATGGGAAATCTGACACACCAGAGCAGGAATACAACCATATCAAAGTAACTTCTGTTTGCTAAATCTAATCATGTGGTACAGACTATCCTTCTTTGCCTCAGAATACTTTTCATGCTCAGTGAAGCAGAATATCGTCAATGACAATATGAATGTTTACCCTTTTAACACACAACTTCAAGAAAAAATCCCACAGCTTGTATATCAAAAGCATGCTTTGAATTTACGGATTAAAGCTGAAAAAAAGGGATAACCTGTGGTTTTAAACTAGTGGTTATTAATTCACTCTCTGAACAGTAAAAATGTAGATATAATAATTATAACTCTATCCCTAGGAGTTGCATATTGAGGACAATAGCACTCTAAGTGATCATAATGTGGCAAAATAGACCTAAAATGAAGTCTTGCCTAATTTGCATGGTCACAGGGTGGGTACCAGTAACTATCTCGGGTGGACTCATTTTCAGTAAAAAAAAATAAAATAAATGTACTGTGTGCAAATTTTACTCTCTTATTTTAATGTTTCTGAACTTTAATCCCATATTTAAATGGGAGAACTTCTTCTAGTCTAAAGGAATTCATTTTTTCCTTCACCAACTATAAAATGTTAGGGCACAGTGTAGCATTTTTTTCCCTACTAAAAGCACAGGTAACAGAGGAACATAGATTTATCTGACAAGACAAAGTAATGTTGAAAGTACTGCTCTGTCAAGTGACCATTGTTCAATGACAGTGGTCACCAGCAGTAGCGGCTGGTACTCCATTTTGGGGGAGGGGGAACTGCAAACAAGCCCCCCGTCAGTTGATCCAACACCCCCCCATCACTCGGCAAACCCCCCCCATTGTTCGCCCATCCGCTCACCAGCCCCACACTTACCCCAACCTGGTCACGGGCAACTTTGGAGGCTTAGCCCTGCGTCTCCTCCTCGGCGGATTCCCCCCTGCTTCTGCTCCCGGCCAACCAATACGATCGCTTCTCCTCCCGGACAATCTTCCCGATTGGCCAGGAGGAGAAGCAGGAAGACAATAGTGAATATTGGGTGGGCTCAGTGCGGAGTGCTCTATGCCCCGAGCCCACCCATTTTGAAGCCAATTAGAGCCTCAGGATCTAATCATGTGCTTAAAAAAAACCCCTGAAACCCCCCTTGAAATCCATGCGTCCGGCACCCTGCATGGAGATTAGGGGCCTGACGCATGGATTAGGGTGGCGACGCCCCTGCACCCCTAATGGAGCGGCCGCCACTGGGCACCAGCTATTAGTCAATGTGTTCAATAGCTAACCCATTTACTGGGGTTGTGCACACTTCAAGACATGTTTACAAAGGCATGAAAACACTGTTCCTGTAGATCTGCAAGAAAGTGCGCTAAACTAATAAACACAGCCAGTGTACAGCCATTCTCTGTAGTGGAAACGAACAATTAGATCATTAAAGTGGTTATAAAAGCAGAGCGTTTACCTTATTGCATTCTATGCATTAAGGTAAAAAAAAAAACTTCTCAGTGCAGCTCTCCCCCTTATACTTACCTGAGCCCCATCTCAATTCAGCAATGTGGATCAGAGCAGTGGCTCTCCTGGGTCTCTCTAACCTCATTGGCTCCAACAGCAGCAGGAGTCAATCACAGCCAGTTAGCCAATGAGGAGAGAGCGGGGGGGGGGGCGGGGCCGAGACGCGCTCTGTATATGAATGGACAATGTCCATTCACAAGTGCACAGCTTGGGAGCAAGCCTGCTCGAGTTGCCCCATAGCAAGAAGCTTGCTATTGGGGGCACTCAGCAGGAAGAGGAGCAAGGACTGCCCGCCGGGGACCCAAAAAGAAGATCGGGGCTGCTCTGTGGAAAACCATTGCACAGAGCAGGTACATTGCCTTGAAAAAGTATTTATACTCTTTGAAATTTTCCACATTTTGTCATGTAACAACCAAAAACGTAAATATATTTTATTGGGATTTTATGTCATAGACCAACAGAAAGTGGCACAATATTGTGAAGTGGAAGGAAAATGATAAATGGTTTTACATTTTTTTTACAAACAGCATTATGTAAGCCAAGGAAAGAGATAAAGTCGTGGAGAAGGTTTAAGCAGGGATAGGTTATAAAAAAATATCCCAAGCTTTGAACATCTCACAGAGCACTGTTCAATCCATCATCCGAAAATGGAAAGAGTATGACACAACTGCAGACCTACCAAGACATGGCCTTACCACTTAAACTGATAGGCCGGGCAAGGAGAGCATTAATCAGAGAAGCAGCCAAGAGGCCCATGGTAACTCTGGAGGAGTTGCAGAGATCAACAGCTCAGGTGGGAGAATCTGTCCACAGGACAACTATTAGTTGTGAACTCCACAAATCTGGCCTTTATGGAAGAGTGGCAAGAAGTAAGCCGTTGTTGAAAGAGAGCCATAAGAAGTATCTTTTGTAGTTTGCGAGAAGCCATGTGGGGGACACAGCAAACATGTGGAAGAAGGCGTTCTGGTCAGATAAGACCAAAATTAAACGTTTCGCCTAAAAGCAAAACGCTATGTGTGGCGGAAAACTAACACTGCACATCACCCTGAGCACACCATCCCCACCGTGAAATATGATGGTGGCAGCATCATGTTGTGGGGGTGCTTTTCTTCACCAAGGACCGGGAAGCTGGTCAGAGTTGATTGGAACATGGATGGAGCCAAATACAGGGCAATCTTAGACTAAAACCTGTCCTGTACCTTTGACCGGGGGGCAGAGGTTCACCTTCCAGCAAGACAATGACCCTAAACATACAGCCAGAGCTACAATGGAATAGTTTAGATTATATTCATATGTTAGCATAGTCCTGTCAAAGTCCAGACCTAAATCCAATTTAAGATCTGTGGCAAGACTTGAAAATTGCTGTTCACAGACGCTCTCCATCCTATCTGAGCTTCAGCTATTTTGCAAAGAATGGGCAAAAATGTCACTCTCTAGATGTGCAAAGCTGGTAGAGACATCACCAAAAAGACTTGCAGCTGTAATTGCAGCGAAAGTTGGTTCTACAAAGTATTGACTCAGGGGGGCTGGATACAAATACACGCCACACTTTTCACATATGTGTAAAAAAATTTGAAAACCATTTATCGTTTTCCCTGCACTTCACAATCATGTGCCACTTTCTGTTGGTCTATCACATAAAATCCCAATAAAATACATTTATGTGTTTGGTTGTAAGATGACAAAATGTGGAAAATTGTAAGGGGTATGAATACTTTTTCAAGGCACTGTTAAGTATAAAAAAAATGTATTAATGATGTATTTATGATGTGGCTGGTCTTTGAAAAGTTAATAACATTTGTTAAAGTGGACTTGGTGAGTTGTGCCGGGAATTTTCTTTGGTTTTGTTTGAAATGTGTACTGTACTTCATTGTTTGAGAAGAATTGAGCTTTACTTTTTTTTGTATTGTGGGCTCTATGTAAAGGCTAGTGAATTTTATATGTGTATGGTTTCAATAAAACACGATTATACTATGGTTTACTGGTTCTGTTTCATACCTTTCTTTAATTAAAGAGGTATAACTGAGCGTAAGGGCTTTTCTTAGATGGTGCATCATGGTCCAGTCTTCTTAAAAAGGAATATTTACACATTAAAGGGTAACTCCAATTTCGTGGGGAAAAAAAATAGCAATAAAAAATAGCACTGTGTAATGCACACAGTGCTCTGGACGGTGGTCTCAGGAGGCCTGTAATGCACACAGTGCTCTGGACGGTGGTCTCAGGAGGCCTGTAATGCACACAGTGCTTTGGACGGTGGTCTGAGGAGGCCTGTAATGCACACAGTGCTCTGGATGGTGGTCTGAGGAGGCCTGTAAAGCACACAGTGCTCTGGATGGTGGTCTGAGGAGGCCTGTAATGCACACAATGCTCTGGATGGTGGTCTGAGGAGGCCTGTAATGCACACAGTGCTCTGGATGGTGGTCTGAGGAGGCCTGTAATGCACACAGTACTCTGGACGGTGGTCTGAGGAGGCCTGTAATGCTGCACAGTTCTAAGCACACCATGGTCGCTTCCTTGCTTGCTGGGAGGGGAAACGCTCACAGGCTTTACAGACAGAGCTCTGAGGAAGTTCACATAGGGTTAAACATCCCTCCCTCACATTTTTGGTCCATTTTCGTTCACTGACTAAAATTGGAATTGATATTCGTCATAGTTTTCGTCAATTGAGGAAAAAATATGAGTAATTTTTGTTTAGCTTTCGTCACTGGAAACAGGCTGCTGACAAAAATTATGAGAAAATATATTCATCATTGAAATTAACACTGCTTGAGACAAACAAAAGACAGCTCATTGATTTCAATAGGCTGCCCTACGTGCAACAAATGTGGCTCAAGGGGCATTTTGGTGTTTTGGGGGGTTACACATTTTTTATCGGGCATTTTGCCGAGTTTGTTGCACTTTTAGCACGTGCCGTTTGAGCTGCCCTTAACAAATAATGGCACTGAAAGCGCGGCTAGTTCGTTTTAGGTGTATAAAGGTGGCCATACACTATACAATCTGATTTTACAATCTCCTTTAGATTTACCAAAACAATATAATAGTGGGGCACACCTTTCTATCCAATCACTCTATATCCAATCAGGCACTACATAGTTGATGGTAACTAAAGAAGATTGTATAGAATATGGTGAGCTTTACAGATTTCCTGGGACACACTTCACCTGTTTTCAATACTACAGCTCTGCTCAACATAGGCGGTTCTTTGATCGCTCAACTTCAGCTGGTATAAAACAGAACCAGGCACCCATAGTATAATTGTGTTTTGTTTAAACCATGAAGACTCGTATAAAATTCACTTGCATTTTCATAGAGCCCAGAATAGTAAAAAAGTAATGCTCTCCCGCCGCCGATAAAAGTGACCTTGCGGTGAATCCGCCGCTGAGACCACTTTTATCTGAAAGCGGACCGGCAGCTGAAAAAGAGGATACCGGGGGTTATGGTAGCTAGCTGCTGCCATAACAATGATATTCCTCTTCAAAGTAGCGATGTAAAATGACGGCGGGTGGTCCGTAAGTGGTTAATAGACAATTGTCTGAATGTCCATTGTCAGCAGTAAACTCAGGGAGGACATAGGATGGCCACTTCTGCTCTGACAGGAGGAAATACCAGTAAAAAAAGAAATAACCCATAAGAAATAAGGCTAAATTATACAAATTCAAAATTAGAAATTTAGATTTTTACAAATGCCCGCTGCTGACTTGTTCTCTTTACAAATCATCATCATTCCTTTTTAAATTCTTGACATAAAAGTATTTTGGGTAGACGAACAATTAAAAAGTTTATGATTCAGCTAGTAGTCTAGTTTAAATGAAATAGGTAGTTTAAGTGGAAGGGAAGAAAATAGTTGCAAAAATCACCACCCTCCCATTTAATATCCAGGGATTTACCCTTCTAACACACTCAGAACCTGGGTGCGTTTACATAACCTTGACAATATTTATTCTCTATTTACCTAAATGAGGCAATATGATGATATTTATTGCTCGCAATGACTAAATATAGACTTTTCCTGAGCACTCACAGAACCGTAGTGGGAGGTTTTGCTCTAATCTACATCTTTAAACTGACAAGCTAGAGAATTTCTAATGAATGCCTCTTTTCATCTGGATGTCTGTGTGTATTTGACAGTATAAATATTTAGCAATATCGGAGTCAGCTTGTGATTTTACCCAGATGGACTGATTGATGCCTTGATTTGACATTGCCAAAGACAATCCGTGCACTTGTATATGCAATTCTCCTCTTACTTCCTATGAAGCAATTAGGTGGCCAAATGTAGCAACCCAAAGCAATGGAAATTTGTCTTGTATCAGCTGACAACTCAGTGGGATAAATAAAATATTGTCTTTAAATTATTACTGCTCGGCTCTCATGAATCATGGGATTAAAGCTTTCACTTCTAAAGTACATATAAATTGCAGGGTTTCTTGTGTCTGCAATTTGCAAGATCTCCAGTTAGAAAACTGGCTAATCAGTCAGCAAGCATTCACCTTAGGAAGTGAACCTCCCTTTTGTGTCATTTTTGTAAATTGCCAAGCGAGGGATCTGGTTTGATGCTGAGAGGCAATGGAAGCTTGTTGTCAATAACAAATTGCAGTCCACTTAAAACAACATTAGTTAAGGTTTAATCTCAGATCTAATCAGCTTTTTAAACTTTTAGACAGGATACAAAGAGTAATACTAAAGACTAGTAATAAATCATGTTCTCTACACTGGGCGGGAACAAAAACCCTGATTTCATAAGCATTTTCACTGTTTATTGTTATCTACATACGCCACGGGTGAGGATGCCTACAAAGTTTCGTTTTAAGTTTCTTGGGTTAAAATTCTTTTTAACGTAGCAACATGTTTTTGTAAGAATATACAAATAGCAGTTAAAAAAAAATTTCCAGTTAATGAAAGTACATGCTTCCATGTATTACCAGGATGATCTATATTACAAAGGATAACATTATGTAACCATAGAAAAGGGCTGGGAAGGGTTGAGAACCATCTCATACAGTGCCTTAAGAAAAGTATTCATACACCTTGAAATTTTCCACATTTTGTCATGTCACAACCAAAAACATAAATGTATTTTATTAGGATTTTATGTGATAGACCAACACAAAGTGGCACATAATTGTGAAGTGAAAGGAAAATAATAAATGGTTTTCAAAATTTTTTACAAATAATTATCTGAAAAGTGTGGCGTGCATTTGTATTCAGCCCCTAAATCAATTCTTTGTAGAACCACCTTTCACTGCAATTACAGCTGCAAGTCTTTTTGGGGATGTCTCTACCAGATTTTCATATCTAGGAGAGTGAAACATTTGCTCATTCTTCTTTGCAAAATAGCTCAAGTTCTGTCAGATTGGATGGAGAGCGTCCGTGAACAGCAATTTTCAAGTCTTACCATAGATTCTCAATTGAATATGGGTCTGGACTTTGACTGGGTAATTCTAAAACATGAATATGCTTTGATCGAAACCATTCCATTGTAGCTCTGGCTGTATGTTTAGGGTTGTTATCCTGCTGGAAGGTGAAGCTCCGCCCCAGTCTCAAGTCTTTAGCAGACTAACAGGTTTTCTTCTAAGAGCCGGTTCACACGGGGGCGACTTGTCAGGCGACTTGTCAGGCGACCTAGCCGCCTGACAAGTCGCCTCCCGTTCTGTACAATGGAACCGTTCTAATCGGAGCGAAGCAAGTCGCTCCGACTTAGAAGAAAGGTTCCTGTACTACTTTGGGGGCGACTTGCATAGACTGCTATACAGAAGTCAACTTGCAAGTCGCCCCGGCAGTCGTGTGCAGGTCGCCTCGGTGAGGCGACCTGCAAGTCGTGCCGCGTCTAGTGTGAACCGGCACTAAGATTGCCTTGTATTTGGCTCCATCAATCTTCCCCTGCTAAAGAAAAACATCCCCACAACATGATGCTGCCACCACCATGTTTCACAGTGGGGATGGTGTGTTCAGGGTGATGTGTAGTGTTAGTTTTCTGCCACACATAGCGTTTTGCTTTTAGGCCAAAAAGATAAATTTTGGTCTCATCTGACTAGTGCATCTTCTTCCACATCTTTGCTGTGTCCCCCACATGGCTTCTTGCAAACTGCAAACGTGACTTCTTATGGCTTTTTTGCCATTCTTCCATAAAGGCCAGATTTGTGGAGTGCACAAATAATAGCTGTCCTGGGAACAGATTCTCCCACCTGAGCTGTGGATCTCTGCAGCACCTCCAGAGTTACCATGGGCCTCTTGGCTGCTTCAAGGAATAATGCTCTCCTTGCCCGGCTTGTCAGTTTAGGTGGACGGCCATGTCTCGGAATGGTTTGCAGTTGTGCCATAATCTTTCCATTTTCGGATGATGGATTGAACAGTGCTCCGTGAGATGTTCAAAGCTTATGATATTTTTTTATAACCTAACCCTGCTTTAAACTTTATCCTTGACCTGTCTGGTGTGTTCCTTAGCCTTCATGATGCTGTTTGTTCACTAAAGTTCTCTAACAAACCTCTGAGGGCTTAACGGACAAGGTGGACTCTATTTACTAACTAGGTCACTAATTAGGTGACTTCTGAAGGCAATTGGTTCCACCAGATTTTTAGTTAGGGGTATCATAGTAAAGGGAGCTGAATACAAATGCACGCCACACTTTTCACATATTTGTAAATGTCTCCCGCTGCTGTATCTCAGGCAGTGAGGGACCCGGGAGAGCCATTGCTCTCGTGCACTTCGCAGAATCTGGCTTTTGTAAGTACTAGAGGGGCTGCAAACTCTTTATGCATAGAATGCATGAAGGTAAAAACCTTCACCCTTTACAACCACTTTTAAAAATCCTCTAGTGAAAGAATACTGATGCTGCCACTTTATGCCTAATTTCTGAAAATGCTAGCTGACTGGCTGTTATACTACTGCAGTGGCCTCATTACTTTCCAAGGAACTAACAAGGAGGAAAGGTCGATCACTGCTTATAAACATTAGCAGTCTATCAGATGATGCGATGCTGCATAGAGAAGCATGTTGGTTCTTTCTCAGGGTGAAATAACTGCTAAGGTCCTGTCCCTGGAAAATTATATTACAGGTCACATGATTAGGTTTATGCAATTATTCCTAGCTGGGAGATAGAAAAAAGAAAAGAAAAAAAAAAAAAATCTTCTCTGTGCATCTCATAACTGTGCACTTCTGCAAGTGCTCATTGGTTCCTCTTACCAATCCCTGTGTCACTACTGCATCCCGTAGTGTTATGGGATCAGCGGAGAAAAACAACTGGGTGCAGTAGGAGACCAATAGATCAAAACTGCTGGAAGTGTCACTTTCTGAACAGCCCTCACAGTTCTCTTGATTAGAGTCGCTTTAATCTCCTTGAACTTACATATTTACTTTAAAGTGGTTCTAAACGTTGAAGGTTTTTTACCATGCATTCTACGCATGAAGGTAAAAATCCTGTGTGTGTGCAACCCCCCCCCCCCTGGGAAATCTCCCTCATCGGCTGGGCACAGCCATTGGCTCCCACTGCTGTCAATCACAGCCAGTGAGGAGGGGGCAGGGACGAGGCCGAGCCACATTCTGTGTGTCTTGTAGCTTGCTATGGGTGCACACAGCAGGGGGGAGGGGCCAGGGCCACCAGCGGAGGACCTGAGAAGAGGAGGATCGGGTTCAGTCTGTGCAAAACCATTGCACAGAGCAGGTATGAATGACATATTTGTTAAAAAAAAAGTTTAAGTTTAGCTACAATCAAAAACGTAACCATCAGCACAAGGAACATAACTTACAGTTCGTATCATTAGTCTCTTGTGCTTTTTTTTTTTGGGCTAAATCATCCTTCGTCCTACCCCCCTCCTTGTCACCATAGTCTTCTGGTGTGCCAACTACAACACGATAAAACAACGAAAGGGCTGTCAGGAGCTCTCAACAAGAGAGCTTGACTATGCCTGCCCTTTTCTATCAGAACCACCATTCATAGAAGCCGTATTACAGCTTCTATGAATGAGGGACAGGTGGATGATTGAAAACTCTGCCCTTTGCATTCATAGATAAAGGTTGAATGAAGTTTATTTTTCGTCTAAGTTGTAAGTAATAAAATAAATAAAAAACACACCAAGCAGGCAGGGCTGTAGCTTTTTGTTATAATGTTGTCTGCAAACCTCTGCCGTGATCAATTTTTTGGCCAAGGCTACAGAAGGCTTCTAAAGAGATATATTTGAACAAGTAAACACAGGGATCAGCATTTTCATAGACATATATCCAGGGGCAGTTATATATCAGCATTTAGGCAATGGGAAAATTTGCTGCAAAACATAAAATCTAAATAAATCTAGAGCAGTGGTGGTTAACTTGAAAAAATAGAGCGCCTCAAGTGCAGCCACCAACACCAGCTGGACACACAATAGTGGCAAATTGTCACACCTCAACACCCCCAAATTTTAGTCCTGTTGTGTTTTTTGCAGTGCACACTGAAGAAGTTGGAGTATAATAGCCCCAGCATTGGTGTCAGTGAGTGCAATAATTAACCCACAGCATTGGTGTTGGTAGATGCAAAAATAGGCCCCAACATTTGTGTCAGTGGGTGCAGTAAGTCCAACATTGTTGTCAATGAATGAAATAGTAATTTGGTAGGAAAACCTGCGCTAATGAGCAAAAAATAATAAATAGAAATACTTGAAATGCAAAGTGCAGCTGCAACAAAAAAACTTCAAATATCAATAAAGTGTAAAAACCATATAAAACCAAAATTGTGCACTAGCATAAATATATCATGTAATAAAGTTTAAATCTGCGACTGAAAAGCTCCTTGGAATAATACCAGAAGCTGTAGTATATTTAAACTACAGTGCAGCAAAATAACAAAACAACAAATTATAAGTTATAACACATCTCCGGGTATAATAAAGCTCCTTGGAATAATACCAGAAGCTGTAGTATATTTAAACCACAGTGCAGCAAAATGACAAAACAAATTATAAGTTATAACCCATCTCCGTGAAGGAAAATATGAAAAAAAGAAAGAGTGAAAGTTCAAAAATGCAATTGAACTTCAAATCGCTTAAAAAGCACCACGTTCAGTCCATGAAGAACAAAATTGCAAGAAAGAGGTGTATGAAGAAGTTAAGCCGTTCCTTTGGTGTATCGCCTCAGGGTAGAAAGGTGAAAGATGTAGAAACACCTCCAAACCACCGATAGTTGCGGGAGAGTAGTAATGGATGTACCCTTACCGCACTTGTTGGACCTCCTATGTAGCGAGGTCATACGAACTTGCAGATATAACCCTCTGCAGGGACAGATGGATATCGATGTCCGGGTCCTGTTTGCGAGCACCACCCACTCAAAGCTGATGTCTCTGCTTCAGTGTCAGGAGGGGGACTGGTTATTCTGAGGATCCATAAGGAAAAAAAGGGAAAAACTCCGATAGTGTAGTAACATAGAAGAAATGTAGAAGACGTCACGTATGACGAAACATGTAGGGCGTGGCCTCGCAGTGCTTGCCATCACGCATCCTATGTTTGCACGGGCGTTCAGCCTTTGTTTTATGCCGGCATTTTAAATTTAAAATTTACCCTTGTATTTTGTATAAGACCTATGGTCCATCAAGGCAATAAATTCCTTATTATCAGTACTACACTATCGGAGTTTTTCCCTTTTTTTCCTTATGGATCCTCCGAATAACCAGTCTCCCTCCTGACACTGAAGCAGAGAGATCAGCTTTAAGTGGGTGGTGCTCGCAAACAGGATCCGGACATCGATATCCATCTGTCCCTGCAGAGGGTTATATCTGCAAGTTCGTATGACCTCGCTACATAGGAGGTCCAACAAGTGTGGTAAGGGTACATCCATTACTACTCTCCCGCAACTATCGGTGGTTTGGAGGTGTTTCTACATCTTTCACCTTTCTACCCTGAGGCGATACACCAAAGGAACGGCTTAACTTCTTCATACACCTCTTTCTTGCAATTTTGTTCTTCATGGACTGAACGTGGTGCTTTTTAAGCGATTTGGAGTTCAATTGCATTTTTGAACTTTCACTCTTTCTTTTTTTCATATTTTCCTTCACGGAGATGGGTTATAACTTATAATTTGTTTTGTCATTTTGCTGCACTGTGGTTTAAATATACTACAGCTTCTGGTATTATTCCAAGGAGCTTTTCAGTCGCAGATTTAAACTTTATTACATGATATATTTATGCTAGCGCACAATTTTGGTTTTAAATGAAATAGTAACCCCCAGCATTGCTGTCAGTTGACGCAATAAAACTCAGCATTTCTGTCAGTGGATGCAATAATAATCCCCAATACTGGTGTCAGTGGACACAATAATATTGCCAGCATTGGTGTCAGTGAGTGCAAAACAATCCCCAGCATTGGTGTCAGTTGATGCAATAATAACCCACAACATTGGTGCCAGTGGAAGCAACATTAATCCCTAGATTTGGTGTCAGTGGATGCAATAACCACTCCCAACATTGTCAGCGGACGCAATAACAACTACCCACACTGGTATCATTGAACGCAATGATAACCCCCAACACTGGTGCCAGTACTACTAACACCCCTGCATTGGTGGTCACTGGCAGTGCAATTTCACACCTCCTGCATTGTTGGTCAGTGGCAGTAAAATGTAACCCCCCTGATCCCCACATTGGTGGTCATGGCAGTAAAAGTTGACCCCCCCCAGTGGTGGTCATGGCAGTGAAACCTAAATCCTCGACCACACCCCCCTTCAGTTTTCACTTGCATATCACATGCTCCTGTGATGCTCTCTCCCTTCCCGCAGGCTGGGACTTTACTCATACTGCTGTGGACGGAGAGAAATCTGCCCACTGTCTGTTAGTGCCAGGTGCGGGAACACAGAGGGCGTTACAGCGCTCGGCACCCCTCTGCTATCTGTATGATGCCTGATAGCCTGAGGAGCTGCATACAGAGGGCTTCAGGGATCTAGAAGCAGTGCTGGGACAAGGTCATCCAGAGCCCAGGCAATGATGGCAAACTGCACCCGCCCCCCCAACACCCAGGGGGAGGGGCTAATAGCGGTGCATAGGGCAAATTGTATGTAATATTTTTGTGACATGCACTAAATAGTTGTGGTACACTGCAGCAAACTGAAGAGTTTAAAATCAGTGCAAAAAGGGGCTAAAAATGGCAAAGAAAAAATGTCCTTGGATGAAAAGAGTCTGTGTGTCAGTGGTATCACTAGAAGCAATATATGTCTCTGCGTCAGAGGTGTTGCTAACAAGAAAAATGGTGCTGAATCAATGTCCCCTGTGGGCCCAGCTCCAAACGCAATTTAGGCTGGTCATGTGCATTATTTAGCACATGTTGATGTACGTTAAAAGCACACAGTTGATGTGTTTTTTTTTACATATTATGTTACATGTATGTGTTTTTTTCGCAGCAGAAGCCAAAATACTTAAACCTGTTTTTCTACACATTCACTGTGATGCATTCTTTTGCATTGCAGCACACTGCTCTGCATTTAAATGCAGCAAATTGCATTTTTACCCAGTGTCCATCAGTGCAGCACATTGGTATGAACTGGGTCTATTGGAAACAATGGCTTTCAGCTTGTCGTTGCATTGAGCAATGCAGAACCGATGGATGTAGTGTGAATGGGCCCTCATGGATACTCGTATACTTTCCTTTACATTGCACATCACATAAAAACCGCTGCTAATCAGTGAGGTTTCACAAGGCACTGCTTCATTTAGCCCACTAGGTCCTTACAAAATTAAGCAGTAGTTAGTTTGCTTAGGAATTTAGCATTTAGTCATTGGACCAATTCTTTTATATAGATATAAATTACGTGTGTGATAAAATACTATTGTATATGTTAAATTCAGATTACGCTCTTCCAGTAAGTAAATTACAGACTTTCTCATGTGTCACAGCCTGGTATTTAGCTTGGTATTTGGACTTGTGTGAAAAATGATCTAATCCGATAGGCATAGTTTTGAATAAACTGCATTGTTTTACAAAATATGTCATCAGGAAAAATGTATTAACTCTAATCAGCCAAAATGGTGTGATTCATTACTTAATTTTCAGGGTGCCATGCTATAAATTACATCCAGGCTGCCACAACTAATTTTGCTGTAGCATTCCAGATGACAAATGAAATGTCCAGGTGGCTACAAGTGAAAAGCTTCCATCCTTCTTCCACAGCTGAATATTACTTACTCTAATGATGTATAATGGCCTGCAACAACACTTAACCTGTGCTTTCAATGGCAGCACAAACTGTATTTTCAGACTTATGAGAAGAAAAACAGCAAATCAAGCAAAAGAATCCTGAGTGGAGATGTTAACTTCCCACCTGCCAACATAATTTTTAACTCCCTGTGATATATTGCTGGAGAACTTCTATTTCTGCATTGTACATATAAATGCGGGACGTGAATAGCTGGCATGTCACACAGCAAGAGATTATTTATTGCCTTGCAATAAAAATATATGTTTTACCTTTAACAATCTACAGACTCCAATCTTGTTTACTTTAGTTTGTCAGAGACAAAATTCACAGTGAGGTAGAAAGAGCTATGGAGAGCTGTTTGTTCTAAGATACAATTACACATGACCGGGGACATCTCCCTTCCATTCTTGGTGAAAAGTAATAAGACACAGAGATGGATTAGGTTCATGCTCAGAACAGAACAGCTAGGACAGGACAAACATCTGCTCCTAAGTTGTTCTGATGTTTGCTCACACTTGGAAGGCCGCTGTTTGCTCACATAAAGCACGGCTATATTATCGGTATTTGCCCTCTCTAATGTCTTAACGCTTCCTCTTAAAGAAAAGGGAAGGAGAAATACTGGCTGCTTTTGCTTGTAAAATGCCACATTGCCTGGCTGTTATGCTGACCAAATGATTTCAGTATTATGAGTTGCTGTTCTGTAACAAGTAAGCAGTGACGGCATGTTTGTTCCAGGTCACTGGCTTAGAGGGCAATTTTCATATTTGTATCAGTAAAGGTTTTATTTTTATAACTAATTGTGTATGAAAATAAGTGGTCTCACATAGATCTAATATTAAGGGAAAACTTTAATCATATGTAGTGGGCTCCAGCTAGCGAAGATGGATGCCAGTATCATCCAGGCATGGAAGGGGTGTTTTTAACATCCTCCAAGTAAAAATAAATGAATATAAATATCTTTTATTCCAGATGTCTTTAGCCAGGTTTAACTGTGGCCCAGGTCCTAATGGCTCTCTTCCTTCTCTGGCCATGGGCAGTTCTATATGCTGCAGAAAGCAGTGCCTCATAATGAAATGTTGTCACTCTCTGCACCATTCCACCTGTGAGTCCACGGCAGGGGGCAGAGACTTGATGCCCTGGGCTGACTGATGCTGGGCATCATTCACCCTAAAAGCATGATGGCTGAAGCAGTTACGTCTACAAGGGAAAGCACCTAGTTTTAATAACTAATGGGAGATCCATTTATTTTAGTGTTGTCAATGGTAGAATTGAACTGTAAAGAGACACAGTCACCCTGCCCATTCAGAGCAAACACACAATTTCTTTGCAAAGGGACCTCACTGATACTCGTGTTACTATAGTTCACCCACCATTCCTTCCTAGCTAGCTTTAAAAGTTGGAAGGTGTAAAATTAACAGCGATTCAGTCAGTTGTAAAGCATTGTGCAAACTATTGGCACTATATAAATCCTGTTTAACCACTTGCCAATCGCTGCCCGCCGATATACGTTGGCACAATGGCAGCGGTGGGCAAATGGGTGTACCCGTACATCGCTTTTAATTGGCGGAGCTAGTGGGCGCGTGCCCGGCGCCTACAGCGTGACCCGCGGACTCTATGTCCGCCGGTCTCTCGGCGATCGTGTCACAGAGCTGCAGAACGGGGAGATGCCTATGTGAACAAAGCATTTCCCCGTTCTGCCCTGTGACATGACAGAGATCACTGCTCCCTGTCATCGGGAGCAGTGATCGCTGTCATGTAAGTGGTAGCCCATCCCCCTCACAGTTAGAATCACTCCCTAGGACACACTTAACCCCTTCCCTACCAGTGTCATTTACACAGTAAATCAGTGCATTTTTATAGCACTGATTGCTGTATAAATGACAATGGTCCCAAAAATGAGTCAAAAGTGTCTGATGTGTCCACCACAATGTCGCAGTCACGATAAAAATCGCAGATCACCGCCATTGTTAATGAAAAAAAAAAGAATAATAAAAATGTCATAAAAATAGTCCCCTATTTTGTAGAAGCTATAACTTTTGCGCAAAGCAATCAATATACGCTTATTGCAATTTTTTTAACCAAAAATACGTAGAAGAATAAATATCGGCCTAAACTGAGGAAAATTTTTATTTATATATTTTTGGGGAGTATTTATTATAGTAAAAAATATTGCTTTTTTTCCAAAATTGTCGCTTTTTCTTTGTTTATAGCGCAAAAAATAAAAACCGATCAAATACCACCAAAAGAAAGCTCTATTTGTGGGAAAAAAAGGCGTCAATTTTGTTTGGGTGCAGTGTCGCACAACCGCGCAATTGTCAGTTAAAGTGACGCAGTGCCGAATCGCAAAAATTACTCTGGTCAGGAAGGGGGTAAAATCTTCCGGGGCTGAATCGGTTAATAATAATCACTGCCTGTGATTGGCTGCTAGACGCAAGCATGGTCAAATGTGAGGCCACATGCTTCTCCATAGCTGAAAACACCAGGTAGTCTTTCCGCTGTGACAGAGGAAAGAGTGATAAGGGAGTGCTAGCAAGATGATTATCAGTTGGTTAGAGGGGCCTCATTGCAAAGACACTGTCATTTCTCAGGGACAAGGTGACAGTGTCTGTAAATTTTAACTCCCCATCCCACCCACTTATTGTATCAACAAAGTTCAGTCAATACTTTGACGAACAGAACTGGATTTTAGAAGGAATATAAAACCTGTTGGGTCTTTACTGCTGTCACAGTCTCCAAGAGATTTTCCCTCGGCAAGAGGGATTTCCATGTCAGCACTGTCTGTGTTGATGAGAAAGTCCTGAAATTTTTTTTCCTGCAATTCATGGTTGCAGGAAAGAAATTTGCACTGTCTATGGCCTGCCTTACTGTCGAGTCAACAGTGATTTCACCAGACAGGAAGTGAGGGATTAACAGCAAAGGGACGGTCATGGCCTTCCTTTATTCCTCTGAATAGAAGATTTTTTCTTTCCGTTATTTGTTGCTGTTGAAGACTCTCGCTATCTCTATTATATGGCATTACATAACACACCCTCTTTAAATAGGTTTATTTTTAAATACTGCATTCACTGAAATCACAACTTAGTTGCATACTCTTGTGTAGCATCAGTTTAAAGAAAAAAAAAAAACATCTCACTGACTTGAAAAGAAAAACGTGAAGTGGTTAGGCTTAGCGAATATATTTATAACTTGTAGAACATGTATCAGAGGGTGTGCAGCTTCAGTGTCCTTCTAGGTTAATGTGATCCCTACCTACCTACTCATAAAGTCACTGTGCTCTTAAGCAATAAACTGAATTATCATAAACATAATTTTAGTGCATACAATTGACTCCTCAATCCAATAAGCATACAATATGGCCTCCTCTGTTTTGTGTGGCTGGCACATAGAATTAATATGGCTTTTACATCTCTCATTTATTTTATCCTCTTTAAAAACTACATGGCTATAGCAGAGAAGAGCAAAGTAGTGGCTCCCAGGTATAGAGTAAAAAGAAATGCATTTTTCATCAACTCCCTCAAAATAATTCTTTTGCCTCTTTGTTTTTGTTAAAGACATCAAATCAAAGGGGAAAACCTAGATACAAGAACGGCAGAAAAATAAAAAATCTGTCCTTCTGAGACCATTTTTTTAAGAATCTGATTAGTTCTCATGCTGCAGTACTAGGTATTCTACTTTTGCCAAGGGCCAGCTATTATTATTAACATCATTTGTCTGAATCATTACTCTGCACCTTGGTTCAGCACACACTATGAAGATGGCATGGTAATAAATGACCGCAGGATTCTTTCTTGCATCGGCCTCTTTTTATCTGCCACCTCTCCACCGTCAGCTCCATCTTTCTGAACCTCTCTGAATCCCCAAAAGGGACGGGGTGTCTATTTGTTTTCCAGTAGGTTACCACTCTGTCTATTGTTGTTTGCACTAAAGGGTAAGAATTCAATTCATTCTTGTGACATAAAAGCACTGATACAGTAAATTTTTTGCCCTAGAGAAAACAAAAACAAAGTTGCAGAATATAGGCTTAAGAAGTGAAGCTGGAGTGTGAATGTGATGGAGATTTCTTAGGCAGTTTATTCCTGAAACGAGCACTAGAATTTCTTTTACTTCTCTTTTGGCACCTAGGTGATCAGGTCCAAGCTGATAAACAAATTTTAACCTTTTTAAATGAGTACTTACTAGGCTAGTCGTGTAAGCAGTTCAAAGAAAAAAACTGCTAAGGTGTAAATCTGAAAGTATTAAAATTATTTTTTATTAATTACCAAAAAAACTAATTTGGAGGATATAATAAATTGAAAACAGATTTTATCAGGACACTCAAAATAGGTACATTAATAAGGGCTAAAAAGCCATGTTATGTAAAAGGTGAACCTGCCTTGGCTATAAAATGTAGGGCCAAATTGTAGAGAATAAATGTCACCTCTTCTTGCTTAAAGGCTAAGTTAACCTTTAAGAATCTGTTATACCTGCACACCCGTATTTAGGGTGTAATATGTTCCTAAGCACCCCCCAACCTGCACCATGACAGCTTGCAGGTGGTTGCCCCCCCCTTTCTCCCTCCCCTTACCATGGTCAAAATTAAATTCAGCACGACTGTGTTGTGCCAAATCATTCATCCACAAATATTTGTGAATGAATAAACTACAAGTTCCATCTTCCACCACAGACTTGTAGTTTTCAATGGACTATAAGTGCTGTAATCAGCGCACTCGTAGTCCATTGATACTTCCTCTAGCTTTCTAACTGAAATCCCATACGGAGGTGCAGACCGAAAGCTGTTGATTGCAGGTACGAGTGCTTTGTAGGCTTCTGTAAAAAAATAAATATATAAAAAAAAAAAATACACATTTTTTTCCTGAAAAGCTTGTGCATTTATTTTTTTTAAAGGGTGGACCTAGCCTTTAAGCTCCAACTGTTGTCCCTCAACTGTCAAATTCTATCAATATATTGTATTAATTCACACTTGTAAGTTCTAAAGCATAGCCGTAAAGCATTAACTGGACAAACCTAAGTTACAATATTTTCCATGCATTGAAGTAGCAGTGAATATCATTTTTACAGCTTAAGGCAGTAATTGTTGACCGTATCTTTGGCACCTCTTGACTATCATAGTGTATATATTACAGTACACTAGGGGAAAACGGTACAGTGGTACCTGTATATCTGTACTTTTCTATCCACTATGTACAAGGATAGAAGACCAGAATTCAAGATGGCAGCCTAGTTTCTTACACACACAAAGAAGCGGACACCAGCAACCAATTATTTTTCTTATGTCAGAGTAGAAAAGAGCTGCCTAACACCCTTTATAGCTTACCTTCATCAGATAGCTATTGAATCATTTTTTACAAAAACTAAAATCAGAAAGAGTATCTTGCCATCAACATGTATGCCACTTTCTCTATCAATATACTGACTCACATTATAATCAAACACATTTGCATCATGCAGGCTATAAATCAATGCAATGACAGCTAAGTCACATGACCTTAAACATGACATATTCTAAACAGGACCTGTTTCCAAACTTTACATTAAGGACACACTTATCTAAGCACAGGTGTTAGGGTCATCCAACATGTCATGTTGATGTATACTGTAAACCTGTGTTCCAGTAGAACACCTGTAAAACCTCTGACTATGCACATATTTTGAAAACCTAAACGTATATAAAAAAAAAAATGCAATTAACATTGTTATCTTATCAAGTTTTCTCTACAATCATATAGATATTTAAACAAAATATAAATATATTTAATATAAAATATAAAAATGAACAGTGAGTAATGCAGGGCAGACCAACAGGTTCACTACTTTGCATACTTTCACTCCACTGTGATTGTGTTCAGGTACCAGGAGTAAAGGTAAATCCTGTGTAACCTACAATTTGCTGGATTAATAGTTTACACGGGAGTATTGATACTCTGTGTAACAGTGCTGATTGGCCCAGTGCTGTCATTCTCCTCCATACCCGATACTACTGTGTATTTCTTCTGGCTCCTGCACTCTTCTTTAGAACAAAGTAGTGAAAAGCTAAGCATATGCTGGTGAGGGGTGGCTGAATAAATCAAGCCTGTTGCTTTGTTTGAAGCACTGGTTCACATTAAAGAAAAATGCAGTATTACTACCATGGTAAATTAACCGCTTGCTGCCCGCCGGCTGTCATACGATGGCCAGGCGGCGCGGCTCTCGTTCTGCGAGGGCGTTATATGACGCCCTCGCCTTCCCGGCCCACCAGGGGGCGCGCACCCGCCATGTCACTGGGGACCTGATGCGCATGCCCGGCGGCCGCGATGTCCACCTGGCACCCGCAATTGCCCGTTAACACAGCAGGACCATAAACACACAGATCCATGTCCTGTCAGGGGAGAGGAGACCGATGGTGTGTTCTCAGTACAGAGTAACACCGATCGGTCTCCTCCTCTTGTGAGTCCACACCCCCTACAGTTAGAATCACTCCCTAGGAAACATAATTAACCCCTCTATCACCCCCTAGTGTTAACCCCTTCCCTGCCAGTCACATTTATACAGGAATCAGTGCAATTTTATAGCACGGATCGCTGTATAAGTGTGAATGGTCCCAAAAATGTAAAAAAAGGTGTCCGATATGTCCGCCGCAATATTGCAGTCGCGCAATTGTCATTCAAAGTGTGACAGTGCTGAAAGCTGACAAATGGCTTGGGCAGGAAGGGGTTGAAAGTGCCCTGTATTGAGGTGGTTAAAGTCAATCAGTACTAGAACAGTAAAGCTTATTGTTCTAAATGCTCACTGTAGCACAGTGGCTAAGTGGTTAGCATTTCTGCCTGGCAGCACTAGGGCCACTGGTTCAAACCCCAACCGTGACACTACCTGCCTGGAGTTTGTATGTTCTCCCTATGCAGGTTTCTTCGGGGTACTCCGGTTTCCTTCCACACTCCAAAGACATGCTAGTAGGTTAATTGGCTCCTTTCTAAATTGGCCCTTTTATGTTTATATATGAATGTGAGTTAGGGACCTTCGATTGTAAGCTCCTTGAGGGCAGGGCCTGATGTGAATGTATAATATATATGTAAAGTGCTGCATAAGTTGACGGCACTATATAAACACCTGTAAATAATAAATAATTTATATTAATAACATTATGATTATAAATGAAGAAAATACATTACAAGTATTTCACAGTCTGAAGCTGTCACAGAGTAACCAATGCCAATAGCGAAACTTTAAAGCTCTGATCCCTAATATACAATTAACCATCTCCAAATTGACACAGCCTTCTGCATGATGTACATGGCAGACCAATGAATAAATGCTACACCCATTGGATGATTATAGCTTTGCTGAACTAGAGCATCTACCTATTTTGGACTACTCTTCATGGGGTTGGTGGTTCCATTAGTTTCAGCTTCAAGTCACTCTAGCTGTAGCTTACACAAAGCTGAAGACCATCTCCTTGCCCCCATATAAAAGTTGTAGATCACACAAACAATGAAACTAAGTCATACCTATAGGTACTGGGTCATTTGTTTGCTTCTGGAGGCTGAACAGTGCAGCAGGGAAGCAAAGAAAAAGTATATTTATGCTGCTGGGGTGGAGAAGCATTATAGTAAATTTGTGGCTTTTCTCTATTGGCACAAGGTACTCTTGTGAATCCACTTCTGCAGCCCTTTTTATACAGATTAGATGAATCAATCCCATGCTGATAAGGCCTATTAGAGTAGGTGTTCTAGAGCCCAAGGGCCATGTTATTGCTTTAAACATGTAGTTAGGGGGACATTCACTTAGGGACTTGCCATCTAAAGTATGGCATTACCCATGAGACCTTTCTTCTTTTGGAGGGGGCTATTTGCATAATCTGCAGCTGTTAAAGCAAAATAAATACAGTGGAACCTCGGATTACGAGCATAATCCATTCCAGGAGTATGCTCGTAATCCAAAGTACTCGCATATCAAAGCGAGTTTTCCCACTGAAGTCAATGGAAACGAAAATAATTTGTTCCGCGTTGACTTCAATGGGATGCAATACCGCATGCGGCCAGAGACGGGGGGTGCCGGAGAGCCACGGAAACAGCCAAAAAGGCCCGAGGACACTTCGGCAGACCTTGGCAAACCTCGGAAAGCCTTCCTACCCGAGATTTGCCAACATCAGCCGAAGTGTCCTCGGGCCTTTCCGTGCATTTCCGAATGGCTGTGATCGGCGACGTTCGGCTCTGCTCTGGAGCCCCCCCCCACCTCAGACCAAAAGCAGTACTGCACTCTGCTTTGGCCTGAATCATGCTCATTTTGCGAGACAACCGAATTACGATTATTTAAAATACAGTGCTCATATTGCGAAAAGCTCGTTAACCGCGTTACTCGCAATCTGAGGTTCCACTGTATTTTAGTCCAACAAGATGACACACCAGCTCCAAAGTCTCCAAAAGTTAAATTTCTGCATTTGAAATCGCCAGCTTCATTTAAGTGCCAAAGCCATTATAATGGGCTTTAAAATGTGTTGCTCAATTTACTTTTTCCTTCACACTACAAAAAAATGAAACCTGAGGAAGGAAACAAACTGTTATATTTTGTCATGAGCATAGTGGAGAATTCTGGTAGAGATCATGCTGCTTTACCCCTAAAACATATGCAAGAACAATAATTTTGGTTGGATGTTGCCCTTAATGTTCACCAAAGTGGTTTCATCTACAGGAAAAAAACATGCTAATTTGGGGACAGATATACTTTATGTATAAAGGAGGAACCTGCTTTGTGAACCCCCCCTCCCATCAAGCAAGGAATTTGTAAGAATTAGATGTGTTTTCTCTTGATTTGTATACTGCATGCAGGGTTAGCAATAAACCTGTTGTGTGTTAAACATAATTCTTCTTCGGTACCTGAGATCCATAGTTATTCCTTTACTCGCTAAAACTACTTGCGGTGTTTCTCCTCCATTCTTCTTCATACTCATAATTTGTACAGAACACACACAGTGGTATGCAAAATCTTGCATACCTGCTATATATTTTAACTCTATGTCTGTGATATTTTTGGTCTCTACCTCGATTATTTTGTATAGATATTAAGCATATTTTAACTGAGTTGTAACCAGAAAAGGATTATTGCATTCTGGATTACAAACTCCATACTTTTTTCTTAGTAATTACCTGGTTTTGCTCCATGTGTATCATATAAATGGATTAAACATTTTGAGTTCGCAGCAAGCTAAAATGGCTCATTAGGAGATGGCAGTTACCAAGCAGCAGGAATTTTCAAAGTGTCTTGAGAAGTTTTGTTGAAATTTTTATCTTCATTTGACTGTGGTGTCACAAGTACTTTTTGCTGCAATCAGTATTGCATGATTACTCACAGATGAAAGGAAGGGAAGGAACAAAAACGTATTATCTCCTGGTTGTTCCCTACTCACCTATCATTCAATTTACTCCATCAAGTTAACAGTGGTATATTGCAATGAAAAGGATAGCAGTACCCAACATTACCAACTACTGTAAGCTCCACCAAATCTCTTGTTTGCGAAAAAAAGCCTATTGAGTACAAGCAACAAAACTAATACGAATCATATGTCTAGGGCTCAGGTGACTTTATTTCTGCACTGCCATCTCATTCAACTATTTCTTCCTTCAGGAATTCGGGAATGTAAAATACATGAATAAAATGGAAAATAGGTTCCCTAAAAGTGTGTGGAGTCGATAACGAATCCTTGGAGGGGATAGGAGTTTGGGAACCTGGTCCCCAATCAGGGTTCACCAGGTGCAGAAAAGCAAGTCAACTATCTCGAAGAAAATACAAAATAAACTGTAAAGACAATCGTAAAAAATTACGAAAAATGTATTTATACAAAAACCATGAATTAAAACAAAGGTGATTTGGTCGTTAATGTTACTTCAACTAGTTTCGTGGGATGAACCACTTCATCAGGAAGTACATCTGAAAATAGACACAGAGTCAATGACGATATTGTCAAAAATACAAACAGGTTCCCAAACTCCTATCCCTTCAAATTTAGGATGATGGTACAAATTATTGTTTTAATTTTTATATCTATTACCTTTAGAGGCCACCCACTTCTTTTTAAAGAATCCTTAGAGAAATAAAGAGTTTTTCACTGCTAACCAAAACTAAAAAAATGCTAGGTACCTGGCTATCTTTGGTACCTTTCATTTTTGAATCAGTGCTCCCGAACGTCATGCAGCAAGTAAAGTATTATCAACATACTTTTTCTGGGTCAGTGGTTAACACTTTTGAAACCATTGAACACAATAGTCAGGAAACATTGCAAAAGGAGCTCAGTAGATGCAGCCTACATGATTCTCACAGTACCAATTTCTTATTTGATACCAAAGTTAAGTGCAAACAGTGCCTAAAGCTCAAAAATTAAAGCCCAAGTCTGGGGAAAGATTTTATTGTTAAAAAATGCTGCTTGCTATGGGGGCACTTGTGCATGCTTCCTCCTGTGCTGGCTCTCTGTGCCCATAAGACACAGAGCGTGGCTCAGTCCTGCTCCCTCCTCATTGACTGCGATTGACAGCAGCAGGAGCCAATAGCTCCTGCATCTCAGTCAGTGAGGAGGGAAAGATCCGCAAGAGTCGCTGCTCTAGTGCACATTGCTGGATCAAGAACAGGCTTAGGTGAATATTAGAGGGGCTGAGGGGGGAGCTGCACACTAAAGGTACTTTAACCTTCATGCATAGAATACACAAAGGTAAAAAACCTTCAGCCTCTAGAATCACTTTAGGCTTTAAATTTTCTATACAGTAAACATGTTTTGTGACCATAAACAGATTCTCCTTATTAAAGTTTTAGTGCAATCTGGGAGAGAAACTGATAGATTCTGGTTGCCATGGGCAACAAGATCATGTGTTCGAGTATTTTGAAGCATGCAGCCCACTTTTTAAATGTTTTTCAAATTTGACTGTCTCGTCAAGCACTAATGAGTGTTAAATTATGAAAATACAGTTATCTTTTACAAGCAAATAGATTCACTGCTGCTCTACATCTAGCAACAACATGACAAACTATGTTCTTATTCAAACATATTTCCACTGAATTAATTCCCTACACATGCTGTACATTAACCACACAGAGCACAAATCATGGACTCAAGTGTCCTAAATCACAAACAGCAAACTAGACTTCTCTGCCGCTATATTCACAAGCACATCATTCTGTGCCATTGTACCACTACAATTTGTTTTATTAACCTCGTTCAATGCTTAAAACTAACCAAAGATATGTAAACACTGCGGCCCTTGGGGAATGTTAGTTATGTCAATGTGTAAGCACATTTAAACAATTTTATTTCAGGATAAGGATAGTAAACGTACAGCAATAATGTAATTTACAGAATACGAAGGCAGTGGATTTTACATTTCCCAATCATTCCTGTAGTTCTTTAGAAATGATCTTGTATATAATGTTCAATGCTATTAGAATGTAGCACATTTCTGAGTGAAATTAAGAAGTTATGACTTTAAAAACACTGGCTAATCTAGCTTGCGCGAAGATGGATTTTTAATGAAAGTTTAATGAATGATAAATACTTGTTTCTTGATAAATGTTTAATTATGCCAATAATTACCAACTGCTGAAAAGCACTGTTGTGTTAATAATGACATTTTAGTACACAAGCTTTATAATGAATCATGGAGCTATAAAATAAAGAAATAAAGCAATGCCATAAATATGTTTCACTGACAGTGCTTGCTATACACTGGACAATGCAAAAGGCAAATCACTAGTTCTACGAATGGAACTTTGCATAGCATGGAGCCATCTAATGGTTGTTTATGCAACACACAGCAGGTCTCTGGCTTCAAGCACTGTAGCTGCTTTCTCTCATTAAAGAAAAATGAGTCGTGCAAGTAAATGCTGTACCAATATACGAGAACTGCTGAAAAAAAAAAAAAAAAAAAAAAAAAAGGAGACAAAATATAATTATACATACCTGGAGAAAGCAAAACAGCTTTTCTCCAGATGATATGCCTTTGCTATTATTAATATTGTATAATGAAAAACTGTGCAGTAGAAGCTTGCATGGGAACCAAAATGGTAGCATCCAGTACAACTTCCTGCTGTGTGTGGCACCTAGCGTAGGAAAGAGCAGAATGCACCTGGGTGTTCAGCCAAGTGCTTGCTTTGCACTGTGCTTAATGGAACGCAGATTGTAGCATCAATCCACAAGAAAACTACATCCATGTTTAAAAGTATTCGCTTACTTGCACTTTGATAAATACAGAGCGTTTAACCACTTCCCGACCAGGGGCGCACGCCGATGTACGTCGGCAGAATGGCACGGCTGGGCAAATGGACTTACAGGTACGTCCATTTGAATTCCCCGCCATGCCATTGTATGCACACTGCTGGCCGGGAGCTCCGTGAGTCGGGTCGCGGGTCCCGCGGACTCGATCGCAGCGGGGATACCCGCGATCGCCTCACGGAGAGGACGAACGGGGAGATGCTGATGTAAACAGCATCTCCCCGTTCTGCCTAGTGACAAGTGTCACTGATCACAGCTCCCTGTCATCGGGAGCTGTGATCAGCGTAGTGACACACACAGCCCATCCCCCCTACAGTTAGAATGACTCCTCTAGGACATACTTAACCCCTCCCCGCCCCCTAGTGATTAATCCCTTCACTGCCAGTGTCATTTACACAGTAATCAGTGCATTTTTAATCGCACTGATCGCTGTATAAATGACAATGGTCCCAAAAATGTCCGACATGTCCGCCATAACGACGCAGTCACATTAAAAATCGCTGATCGCCGTCATTACTAGTAAAAAAAAAAATATTAATAAAAATGCCATCAAACTATCCCCTATTTTGTAAACGCTATAACTTTTGCGCAAACCAATCAATAAACGCTTATTGCGATTTTTTTTACCAAAAATATGTAGAAGAATACGATCGGCCTAAACTGAGGAAAAAAAATGTTTTTTTAAATATATTTTTGGGGGATATTTATTATAGCAAAATGTAAAAAATAATGCGATTTTTTCAAAATTGTCGCTCTTATTTTGTTTATAGCGCAAGAAATTAAAATCGCAGAGGTGATCAAATACCACCAAAAGAAAGCTCTATTTGTGGGAAAAAAAGGACGTCAATTTTGTTTAAAAAGCCATGTCGTACGACCGCGCAATTGTCAGTTAAAGCGACGCAGTGCCGAATCGCAAAAAGTGCTCAGGTCAGGAAGTGGGTAAAATCTTCCGGAGCTGAAGCGGTTAAAGGACTACTATACCCAAAAGCATAAAAAAGTTACTTCCTATCGCCAACTTTAATTTGACATTTTTGTAAGGTTACTGTGGAGCCTATTGCTCTAACATAGATGCTCTCAGAAGGAAGATTAGGCTACAGATAGGTGGTTGTGTTCTCCTGTAGGTTGGCAGAAAGAGAAGTCTTATGCCACGTACACACGAGCTGACTTTACGGCAGACTTTGCTCGCCGGACTTTACGCCGGACTTTATGACGGACTTGCCTACACACAATCCACCAAAGTCCGTCGAATTTGTACGTGATGATGTACGACCGGACTAAAACAAGGAAGTTCATAGCCAGTAGCCAATAGCTGCCCTAGCGTGGCTTTTCGTCTGTCTAACTAGCATACAGACAAACGGACTTTTCGACCGGACTCGAGTTCGACAGATAGATTTAAAACATGTTTCAAATCTAAGCCCGTCCAACTTTTGAGCAAACAAAGTCCGCTGGAGCCCACACACGATCGAATTGTCCGACGAAATCCCGTCCGCTGGGCAAAGTCTGCCGTAAAGTCCGACCGTGTGTACGCGGCATTACTCCCTGCTTTGCTGTACTTTAGAATCACTTTAACCACTTCAGCCCCAGAAGGATTTACCCCCTTCCTGTCCAGAGCACTTTTTGCAATATGGCACTGTGTCGATTTAACTGACAATTGCGCGGCCGTGTGACGTTGCACCCAAACAAAATTAACGTCCTTTTTTTTCTCACAAATAGAGCTTTCTTTTGGTGGTACTTGATCACCACAGCGTTTTTTATTTTTTGCGCTATAAAGGAAAAAAAAAGATTGACAATTTAGAAAAAAAAGGCAATATTTTTTACTTTTTGCTATAATAAATATCCCCAAAAATATATATATAAAAAATCATTTCCTTTTCAGTTTAGGCCGATATGTATTATTCTATATATTTTTGGTAAAAAATCGTAATAAGCGTATATTGATTGGTTTGCGCAATTTATAGTGTCTACAAAATAGGGGATAGATTTATGGCATTTTTATTATTATTATGTTTTTATTAGTAATGGCGGCGATCTGCGATTTTTATCGTGAATGCAACATTATGGCGGACATATTGGACACTTTTGACACAATTTTGGGACCATTGTCATATATACAGCGATCGGTGCTATAAAAATGCACTGATTACTGTGTAAATGACAGTGGCAGGAAGAGGGTTAAACACTAGGGGTGATCAAGGGGTTAAGTGTGTCCTAGGGAGGTGTTCTAACTGTGGGGGGGATGGGCTACCACTGACATGACAGCGATCACTGCTCTGGATCACAGGGAACAGTAGATCCTTGTCATGTCACTAGGCAGAACGGGGAAATGCCTTGTTTACCGTTTTTGCCTGTTTTTCCGCTCCGTGACACGATCGCGGGCCCCCTGGCGGACATCAAACGTGTGCCCACAATGCCGCGATTTAAAAGGGACGTACCTGTACGCCCATTTGCCCAGCTGTGCCACTGTGCCGACGTACATCGTCGTGCGCTGGTCGGCTAGTTTTTATTGTGAAAGTGCCCAGAATTTAAGTGGTTAAAGAGGATGATGTTAAAGCCAACCTCAGCATTATTGAGAGAGTTGTGGAGCATGAGAAGCTACCTAAGGGTCCTTTCACACTGGGGTGGTTTGCAGGCGCTATTGCGCTAATAATAGTGCCTGCAAACCGACCCAAAAGTGCCGCTGCTTTCATTCCAGTGTGAAAGCCCCGAGGTAAAACCGCCCCGCTAGCGGCCACATACCGACGGTAAAGCGCCGCTTACAATAGCGGCGCTTTACCGCCGACAATGCCCCCACCCCAGTGTGAAAGGATCCTAAGGAGTAGCGGGGGGGGGGGATGTGCTAGTACCCTTTCAACTTAGTGTCCTAAAAGGTCTACTATAACTTGCAACCTCAGGATGCCAAGGAGTATTCTAAATTTAGAGGCAATATACCAACCGATCTTGGGAATATCATTGCTCTCAGAGTGTGTTGTGTGTTAACATGAGAATGTGATCCCACAAAGCCCACCAGCTTCCAGATGTGTGATCTGTTCCACTTTACAAAGTGGCAACCAGAGCTACTCAACCCTGCTTATGCCGGTTAAGATTTAGCAGCACATTAGGAATACAGACCCCAAGACTTTGAATGAGCTAGCTTCCCTTGTGGGTTGACATATTGCCATTGTGGACTATCTGCAGGATCTGCCTTCCAAGCTATTAACCCTTGGAAAACAGGTAGATGTCAAGCTCAGGTCAGATGGTTCCTTTTTACCCAATGAGGTGGGGTCAGATACCTGTAGGCTAGGTCTGCAAAAGATCTGGGGCTAGAGCCCATAGCAGCGGTCACCAACCTTTTTGCATGCCCGCGGGGGTGTGGGGGGGGGGTGTGAGACCAGTGGTAAGCACTTACTTTGTCACGGGTGATGGCTGGTGTTATGGCGCTTCAATCATCATGGCATAATGGTTGATATGGTGTTAGGGTGATTGAAGTGCATTATTTCTATTGTTACATTCTAATATATAATGAAGTGGTTCAACACACTATACTGGAGAATCAGTGGGAGCCCTGGGTGTGTCACTTGCCACATCTCCTGCCACCAGATGCAGCGTGTCACTTGCCACCATCGCCTGTTACCAGATGCAGCGTGTTACTTGCCACCATCACCTGCCACTAGATGTGGATTGTCACTTGCCATGTCACCTGTCACCAGATGTGGATTGTCACTTTCACCTGGCAGCAGATGTGGATTGTCACTTGCCATGTCACCTGCCACCATTTGCAGATTTTCACTTGCCACGTCTCCTGTCACCATTTGCAGATTGTCACTTGCCACATCACTTGTCACCATTTGCAGATTGTCACTTGCCACCTCTCCTGGCAACATTTGCAGATTGCCACATCTCCTGCCACCATTTGCAGATTGTCACTTGCCACGTCACCGGCCACCAGATGTGGATTGTCACTTGCCATGCCAGCCAGTGCCACCAAATGTGCATTGACACTGCATTGGTGGCAGGTTGACAGCACTGGTCCATTTAGTGAGAGCAAGAGAGCGGTGATGCGGGGCTGGCTGTGAGAGATGATGTCATCACACTGCTCCCCGCTGCACCTCTGACATTGAAGCAAGGGGGTCTGGCTGCAAAGTGGAGCTCCACGATGACAGGAAGCACGTGACCTCCACTCCACCGTGCTGTGGGGGCAGAAGAGTGCTGATGTGTGGCGGGCAGTGAAAGATGATGTCATCTCTCACCTCGCTCCCAAATTGAAGAGACCTGGCTGTGAAGAGTGCTGATGTGGAGCGGGCGGAGAGAGATGTCCTCTTTGCTCATCTGCCCGCTCCCTTCTCTCCTCTCCCCCGCCTCTCTCATGTAGCCAGCCTGCCTGCCGCAGCAGCCGCAACCCTCTGGTTAGGCAGGGACCCTACGGCAATCGACTCTGGGCTATGGGCCCCAGATTTGGGGCTATAGCCCCAATGGCCACCCCCTAGCAATGCCCCTGCCTGTAGGTTCTGGATATAGGTGACTTCCTAGCTCAAAAAGGGTATCTTCTGTGAGAGATACACAACATATTGGGTGCTAGCAGCGTCGGGGACATGTGCCTGCCAAATGTCCAAAATTATGAGCATATAGAATGTAACTTTGGGAGGCATATCGGCAAGCCTGTTCTGGGAGCACACCTAGGAATAAAGACTGGAAGGCAGATATGTCATGTTTCAATGCAACAACACCCGGTAGAAACATTATAGACTATGAAAGCCTTGTCACCTTGGTCCATGCAAGTCTGGTAGATCCTGCCAAGCTTGGCAAAACCAAATGAGAATACTTTGTATACATGCTCTCAGTGAGGATGCCTAGTGAAGCTGTAAAGCATGTCATGGGTAATAGTTAATGACTTGCTACACAGTGTAATATTGGGCTGTGATTTTCCTGTTTTGTGAACTCTCAGAACAGGCTGCAAAGTTTGAGGTGCAATGGCGAATTTGCCATGTAGAAGCATTGTGTTTTTCCTTTACAGGGTTACAGTACACGGCAAACAAACATTTATGGAAGCTGAGGTCCAGGTGTGAAAAGATTGTGTGGCAGCTTTACATTGCTGAAGTACCAGTATACGGCACACTGGCTGCAGAGCAAGCTAGAAGCTCTACTGTGAAAGCCATAGCCAGTGGTCCAGTCTGGATACCCAATAGTGCACAGGTTCCTCACTCCTGAGAGTATATGCATCACTTATTGTAGTCTGCATTTCTGTGATCCAAGTGCTGCCTGTGAGTACAGCCTGCAGCCAGGCTTGGTCGCTGTAATTAAAAAATAAATAAAATGCAGCTCTGAGGCACCACTGCCTCTCCTCCACTCAGGGATCAGGGGTTCAGAAGCATGTTGGTTATCAGTGGGGGTCTTGCCATCATGAGGAAATATGGCAAAGAGGTTATTTCACAGCTCCGCCTCAGAGGGAGACATTATGGGCTTCTTCTAGGATGATGGCAGTAGATTGGCCATTTTACCCTTGTTTCAGAGTTTTAATAGGGTGGCCACCCAATAGTGGTTCCTCTTTGATAACATAAGTCCTGGAGTACTTGTGCAAGCATTTGAGCAGAAAAGACCTAATTTGCCACAAATTCCCTGCAGCAGTCATCTGTGTTGCTCAATGCAACAATGTTCTCAGCACCCCCCCCCATATACAACTCCCAGGGTTTGGACAAAACACCCCCCTTGAAGCCTGCCCCATTTCCTCCTCAATGTCAGCACCGTAATTCCCCTTGTATTCTTCCTTTGCCTTCCGTTGCTTCTGCCTAAGGGATGGAGACAGTAAGCAAAAGATCCTGCTGGTCCTGAGATGGCAGCAAGTCCTCCTGTTACTCCTGCTGCAGTGCCTTCATAGCCTAGTCTATCAGGACATGGGCTTTGTACTCCAGGAGTAATACGAGAGGGATTGTATCACTAATCACCTGCTCACTACGGTTAACTAGCTTTTGGATAAGTATGAGAATATTGTGGAGAGGGGAGAAGGAAGATGCAGAAGTGAGGAACGAGGAGGAGTAGTGTGGGCCTTTTGCTGCCAACTTGTCCCACTGAGGTGCTGCTCTCACTGAAATCTGTGGTGAAAAGTCATGTATTTCTTTCTGCATGTAGTACCCAAATAGCTGGTACTTCTACCATGACTGGTATGCTGCAGGCAGAGGCTGTTGAACCTTGACAAAGGCCCCCCTCACAGCTGTCCTGCCTCTCCCGCATAACTTTCCTACTCTCTAGTGAGTGGCACTAACTGATAGTCTCTCATCAATCGTCCCCTATTTATTGATGAAAGTCCACACTGCAGTAAGCTCCAGTTGCTGGAACATCATTTCCTCTTGCTGCTGCTCCATACCTGATTTCCACTTCTTCTATGATCATGACATTATCTTCCTAATTCTCAATATCTGAAAGGAGAAATACTTGTGGGTGACCAAGATCATCCTCCTGCAGTTAATTAGATAATGTATAATCAAATAATTCCACCAACACCTCATTGCCAGTTTCTGGGGCTAATGGCAGGATCAGCAGAAGAGGAGGAAAAAGAAGAGGGTGCATTTGCAGCAGTCGCAGACACCTGACTGGTGGCACCTGGGACAAGGAAGAAGAGGCAGACTTTGTCAGCAACTCAAATACCTACTGCACAAGCTGCGGCGATATAGCAACCACTCTAAAAAAAACAAAAAGCACAAGTTTCCTGCCTTTAGGTGGTAAGGTCTGAACACTGTTTTGTCCTGAAGAACCTGCTCACCTCTTATCTCTGTGTCCACACAGAACTTCTGCCTTTCACTTTAGGACTGCTTAAAATGTTTTTCTTAATAAAAGGAATTGCTTTAATTTATTGGCAGCTATAGCAAAAGGGAGGCAATATGTAGTGCTTTGGTGCACACTAATCTACTGTACACTTATGCTGTGATGTAGCCCAAGAGTCACAGGCCAAAGTTTAAAAAAATCCTGCTAAAATCAGAACCTGAGAGAAAGTAAATTTCCCATAAATGAGATCAGAGAAGAAAAAAAAAATCAGTGATGTCAACTACCAGTTGTACCATCCTGGAAAAAGAAAGTCACTCCAAATATACCTTGTTATTCTATGAAAACCTGGAAGGATCTGAAAGCTTCTCAGCAGCAAGCAACCCTAAAGTATCACCAACAAAAGGTATAACAGAGGTCAAGAATGTCAGAGACCCTGCCTGCAGCTTGAATTCGGGAGGCGAGAGAGTTCTTGCAGAAAAATTGAGAGGTGGCCAATTCCCATAGTGCTTATCCCTTAGCCAAACGAAAGCTTGAGATTATGCAGCAACTTCAGGAAACTAAATGAAATATCCAAATTTGAACCTTATCCGATGACCCTAGGTGGATGAGTTGATAGAAAGGTTGGGTCGTGTCAGGTACATTACCACCCTTGATCTAATTAAAGGGTATTGGTAGATTCCTTTAACAAACAGGGCAAAGAAAAGGTCGCTTTTGTGACATTATATAGGCTGTACTAACGCCAAAGAATGATGGATAGGGTTCTTTAGCCTCTCAATGCATTCTATGCATTAAGATAAAAAGCCTTCTGTGTGCAGCCCCCCCTCAGTCCCCCTAATACTTACCGGAGCCCCATTTCTGTCCAGTAATGCCCACGAGTCCCTTGGCTGTCCAGGACTCTCCTTCCTGATTGGCTAAGACACAGCAGCAGCGCCATTGGTTAACTGACTTTGACAGCAGCGGTGGCCAATCAGGAGAGAGAGAAGGGTCGAACCACAGCTCCGTGTCTGAATTGACACAGGGAGCTGTAGCTCTGCTCGGGTGCCCCATAGCAAGCTACTTGCTGTAGGGGCACTGAAGAGGGACCCAAGAAGAGGAGGATCCGGGCAGCACTGTGCAAATCCACTGCAACAGAGCAGGTAAGTATGACATGTTTAATAATTTTTTAAAAGAAAAAAAAAAGAGACTTTACAATCACTTTAATCATACACCTGACTCTAATCCTACAAAATCCCTGATTCTGTGCAAGTGTGCAAGTGAAATTTAACTCCCCTTTTCAAAAAATGTGGTTAATCACCATTTATTTATGGTTTAGCAAGGGGGTGGGGGGTGTAATTACATTTTCACATAGAGCCAGTCAGGTTTGAAAAGCTTTTTCCCCTTAATAAATTAAATCATTTAAAAACTGCATTTTGTATTTACTGGGGTTATCTTTGTGTAATATTAAAATTTGTTTGATGATCTGAAACATTTAGGTGTGACAAAGATGCAAAAAATAAATAAATCAGGAAGGGGCACATTATATATAACACACACACACACACACACACACACACACACACACACACACACACACACACACTTATACACTTTTTTTCTTCATGAATGGGAATTATTTAAAAAACTAACATGTGGCAAAGAAGCATTTGTTACTCATATACGTAGACTAAAGAATAATAAGCATTCAATATTTGATTAGATCAGATTGGATGAATTAAAGAAAAATGAAAAGCATGTTTTATTCTTTAGGGTCTTTTAAATTACAATAAATCTGAGAAAAAGCTGATCACAGAACTCAGGGTCAGAAATGAATTAGTGACACAGTTGTGACATTATTAATGCTGAAGAATCTGTCTTAACATTGTTAACAGTAATTTCTGTAGCTATTCTTGTGATACCATGTCTGTTGTAAAATACATTTATTAGATTTGACTACTGCACTTTGTCCTATATTAATCAAAGTGATATGCTACGTGGTCCAAGAACATTGTGCTATAACTCCTATTATTTATAAAGAAAACACAATGCCATGGATCCAGCCCTTTCTTGTATCCACTGATAAAGGAATAGAGCATCTTACACAACAAGAAATGAGACATTTGATTCTCTAGAATCTCCGCTCATTAAAGTCAACTTGTCAGAACATCATTATCACAATACAGAGGCTTCATCAAAACCATTTATTGTACACTCAACTGGGCATAAATAATCTATATTTAAGAAATGGGGAACACTTCAAGGCTCAGTACACACATAGCCGCTTCAGTGTCCAGGGTACACAAAACATTGAAATGCATTTAGCCAATTAATGAATGGATCCAGGACCTTGTGTGATATAGGACTATTAAATCTCACACATACATAACAGTAAACTACAATAATATTCCCCTCCATTCCAATTACATTAACTTACATCTTTACAATTTTTGTGTACATTTCAGTACAGCTTTGTAGAAGTGAATAGCTGCAAGATTTGCTTTGTCCAACAAATAGAAAAGCTAGTGTAGGTAGCCTGAAAATAGAATTCAAGCTTCAGACACAAATCCATTTTGATAATGTTTAAATTAGATGGAAGTGGCTTAAAGAGGAACTCTAAGCAAAATGTTTTTTTCTTTTTTGGGTGGAGTAGAAGCGTTCCAAATTTTTATTGTGGTCTGGAACCTTGCTTGGGAGATTCACTTTCACTTTTTGTCCTATTGTTGTTACTTGGACAGAAAGTGACATTATACATTTGTCACCAGTGCAATAGTAGTGGAGTATAGGGACTCCTGTTCCAGTGACAACTATTAAAGGCTGAATTTCAAATCACTTTGCAGATAAATCTACTTGCGTCCTGTTTTGTCTTGGACAGGAAGTATGATGTATTATCCCCCGTGAGGATGCAGATAGCAATAAATTCCTGCAGAGGTTTTAATCACACTCCCCAGCCAAAACTAGAAAAACATTTTGGGTGGAGAGCCATAAGAACGTTGAATATTCTATTCATTGAAAGTGACTATGGGCCCCTACTACATTAAATCTTTTGATATCCAAGACCATTTAACTGCTTTGGTAAATGCTAACTGAAATTCTATGCATTAGCCATCTACCCTTTAGTTGTGAGCATGACTATTAGATGCAACAAGGTAATAGTAGGCCTACATTGACATCCAGATTTGTGAACACATTCCCACACATGCTTGCAAGGGTGGACATTCACTAGAATACATTATATTCTGATGCTTTAATGCCCGCCTCCTCAAAACATAGACCTACTACTTGAAGACTTTAAAGGGTTAATGGGCCAAGGTATTCTAGCCAGTCGCTGGCAGTAAGCCTTTTCTAATAAAGATTAATTAAATTACATTGAACTGGGGTAGGACAGCAAGGCTAAGCATGCCTGCCTGCCTGTTATGCTCCTATTAACATTCATTACTACCTTCTTTTTGGCCCATACCAGGTGCCAGGAGGGGAAAGGTACTAGGAAAAGGATCATGGGATGTATAGTTCCATCAGCCCTGGGTAGAACTGCATTTTGTGGGAAAGAAAACTACTGTTCTCAGTGGTCACTACAGCTAAGGAGACGGGGAAGAGAGACCTTTTAAAAAAGCTACCCGGAAAGATCAGGGCACTAAGCGCCAGACTGATAAAGGAAGCAGAAGTGTGGATGGAGTGCTGAGCCTGTAGCACCTCTATGCCAATGTGGCCTACTCCCAGCAGCCCATAGGCACTTATTGTAATCTTCAATCTGTCTTCAGCTGTACCAGGGGGCACTGAGCAGAATCGCCGGTCTACGCCCTCACGTTCCAGAGACACAGAACTGGGTTGACAGTCTGTCTCAACTGTCCCAGGAGAGCCAAGAAGATTTGTTGGAGTCATCCCAACAGCCCATGAGAAACCTCTACACCTTCTGAAACTCATGCTGAAGTGCAGGAGTTGGCAAGAGGATTGTTAATCCATCTTTTGTACTGAACAGTTGTCACTGACACCATAGCTCATCATCGTCTTACCTTTCCAACATTTGCGAGTCACACATTCTAATCAGACCAAGACTGTTGTTTAATTCCCCAATATCCCATCCTACCACTACAAGTGACAGTCTTTATTCAACACCCTGAACTTGCTATAGGTTTGCGAGTAGTTGAGTTCCCATGAGCAAAACCCAGTTTTGTTCTGCCTGCTACAATTGTTCTACTAACTTTAAAGAGGAACTGCAGTCTGCTTACTTTGTAATAAAAACATCTTTGTCATTCTGAAGCTTCCCTCCAACCACTTTGCATATTAATTTATATATACTGTGATTCTGTACTTGCCAAATATGCCGCAGAACTCTCCCTCCACTAAGTCTGGCTGCAACCATTTTAACTGTGGGCAGCTGAAGCTGCTGCCTGTTCACTTCCTGGATTAAGACAGACACACCTCCAGCTCTGCAGCTCTGATTGGCCCCCTTATGACTCATTCCATTCTTGGCAAACTCTTACGAGAGTGAGAGAGAGAGAGAGCTGTGCATGATGTCAAAAGCCTAGGCTTTTTACCAGACAAGAAACAGGAAGTGAGCTGTATAAGGTATTTACTGGCAGAAAAAAAAATGTTTTATTTTCCAAAGTAAGATTTAATAGATGGAAAGTTAAAAAAAACAGGTTATTTAAGCTCCACCAATTGTGCAAGAATTGTATAGGAACCCCAACCAAGCCGACAGGACCTAAACTCTTTCTCCTTTTTGTTCTTGGAAATATATATATATATATATATATACACACACACACACACATACATATACACAGTATCTCACAAAAGTGAGCACACCCCTCACATTTTTGTAAATATTTTATTATATCTTTTCATGTGGCAACAGTGAAGATACTTAGCTACAAAGTAATGAGTGTACAGCTTGTATAACAGTGTAAATTTGCTGTCCCCTCAAAATAACTCAACATACAGCCATTAACCACTGGCAACAAATGTGAGTACACCCCTAAGTGAAAATGTCCAAATTGGGCCCAATTAACCATTTTCCTCCCCTGTGTCATGTGACTCATTAGTGTTACAAGGTGATTGGGGAGCAGGTGTGTTTAAATTTGGTGTTATCACTCTGACTCTTTCATACTGGTCACTGGAAGATCAACATGGCACCTCATGGCAAAGAACTCGCTGAGGATCTGAAAAAATAGAATTGTTGTTCTACATAAAGATGGCCTAGGTTATAAGAAGATTGCCAATACACAAACTGAGCTGCAGCATGGTGGCCAAAACCATACAGCGGTTTAACAGGACAGATTCTCCTCAGAACAGGTCTTGCCATGGAAGACCAAAGAAGTTGAGTGTACGTGCTCAGCGACATATCCAGAGGTTGTCTTTGGGAAATAGACGTACGAGTGCTGCTGTCTACTTTACATTGCAGCAAACTGTAATTTCTTCAGTATTGTCAAATGAAAAGATATAATAAAATATTTACAAAAACGTGAGGGGTATACTCACTTTTGTGATATACTGTATATATATATGTGTGTAGATTTTTTTTTTTTTGAGACTTATACCCACTCCTACAAACTTTACCATTCCAGCCTTACTCTTGTGGGGAATTGTCCTGCAGGCAGACATGAACCTAGCTGGATCACTCCAAAAAAGCTTGATGGTGGCATAGTCTATAGGGGATTTGTTATTATATCTTTAACCACAATCACTGCACCACTTTGTGTCCGTGTTACCTTTTAAGCTTAAGCTTTGATCTGCGACTTTTTGGGGGGTGCGCTACATGATCCAAGAGATTTTTCAATGATTTAGGATAGTAAATCTCAGTTCAATATCACTGGGACGATACTTTACTCTATGGCATTCATTTATGCATTGAATCAAACATTTACAAGATGAAGATTCACACACAAAAAAATAATCAGAGCTTGCTGCCGGTACCCTAATCACACATGTGAGATGATTTTGAGCACATTTTTTTTACATTGTTTGGAGATCCTACCTTACATTAATTGTTTAATTGTTAAAAGTAGTTAGTTATTATTAGGGTTGTCCCGATACCACTTTTTTAGGACCGAGTACAAGTACCGATACTTTTTTTCAAGTACTCGCCGATACCGATTACCGATACTTTTTTTTAATGTCACGTGACAGGTTTTTTTTTTTTTTTTGAGGGGGGGGGGGGCGGGTGGGGTGGGGGTGGTGGTATAGTGAACGGTGTCTGTGTGTGTGTTTTTGTTTTGTTTTTTTTTCATTTACATTTATTATTTTTTACAATTTTTTTTTTTATTTTTTATTGCACTATGTGTGTGTGTTTTTTTTTTTTTAATCAGCCCTGTTGGGGGGCTTTGGTGAGATATCAGGGGTCTTAACAGACCTCTGATATCTCCCCCTTGAGACAGAGAAATAGACTGAGGATAGAGATTCCCCAGTCCCTTTCTCTGCAGCGTCAGCTGCACTGAGAATGAATGGAAAGAACACAGCAGCTTCTCTCCATTCATAAACTGACACATTGTAATCACAGAAGATTACAATGTTTCAGTTATGTGAATGGAAAGAGTCAGCTGACTCTCTCCATACACACAGCGGAGAGACAGCAGAACGGAGGGGACAGACGAAGAGAGAGGGGGACAACGGAAAGCCGGAACGGATGGGGACAGCGGAGGGGGACAGAGGAACGCATGGGGACAGCGGAGGGGGACAGAGGAACGGATGGGGACAGCGGAGGGGGACAGAGCAAAGAAGAAGGACAGCGGGAGGTGGACAGAGGAACGGAGGAGGATAGCGGAGGGGGACAGAGCAAAGAAGGAGGACAGCGGGGGGGGGGACAGAGGAACGGAGGGGGACACAGCAATGGAGCAGGACAGCGGAGGGGGACAGAGGAACGGAGGAGGACTAAGGAGGAGGAGGTGACAGTCAGCGGTGATCGCGTGTGGGGGAATTACAAGCACCGATCACCGCTGTATGTCACTAAGCAGCTGAAAGCCGCGGGGGGAGAAGCTTGTAACTCCCCCACACGTCCATCACCGCTGACAGTCAAGGTATCGGGGGAAGCATCGGGAGCATTTGCCCGAGTACAAGTACTTGGGCAAATGCTTGGTATCGGTGCCGATACCGATACTAGTATCGGTATCGGGACAACCCTAGTTATTATTATGTGGTATCACTATCCCCACTTTGGATTTATGGCAAAATAAAACCTTCTTTGAGACTCTTGCCTGGGAGGACCCCAAAGGACCCTCCTCTTGAATGGGAATAGAATTTAGGGAACATCATCATCTTTAAAACCACTATTCTACCCAGCCGAGATATTTGATACTTTTTCCACGATTCCAGAATGGATATCCCTTGCTGTAAGGCACAGACCTGAAATGGCTTAAAAACCTTTAACCACTTCCTGCCCAGGTTATAACCAAAAGACAGCTACAGCGTGGGTCTTAATTGCTGGGAGGGTGTCAATAGACGTCATTCCTTGCATGAGCTGCCTGCGCACCCCCTGCAGGGCGCACGTGGCGTTCATGTGATCACCAAGTCAATGAGACCCCGGCCCCCTTACCACGCGATCAGCTGTCAGCCAATGATCAGTAATCGGGTTTCGGGTTTCTTTCTCCTCATGCCCACAGCATGAGGAGAAAAAAAAGCCGATCACAGGCTTCTGTCAAAGGTACATCGGTTCCGAACAGGGAGAGCCACCCCCGCCTCAACTGCGCCCACCAGTGCCACCTGCCAGTGTCGCCAATGAGTGCCCCCTACCAGTGCCGCCCATCAGTGCCCCCTACCAGTGCCGCCCATCAGTGCCCCCTACCAGTGCCGCCCATCAGTGCCCCCTACCAGTGCCGCTGATCAGTGCCCATGAGTGCCGCCGATCAGTGCCGCCGATCAGTGCCCATGAGTGCCGCCGATCAGTGCCCATGAGTGCCGCCTTATCAGTGCAGCCTCATCAGCGCACATCAATGAAGGAGAAAAATTACCTGTTTGCAAAATTTTATAACAAACTATAAAACTGTTTTGTTTTTTCAAAATTTGACTTTTTCATTTTTTTTTTGCAGCACTGAAAACTGAAAATTGGCCTGTGCAGGAAGGGGATTTAAGTGCCCAGTAAGCAAGAGGTTAAAGGATAAGTTCACCTTTGTAACATGTTACACCCATATTCAAGGTGTAACATGTTACAGATGCACTGGACCCCGCTCCCCCCAAATCCCGGGTCTGACAACTAGTGGGGAATCTGCTCCTTCCCACCAGCTGTCACAATCTGCAAAAAATGCAAAAAAAAGGCAACGTCATCCATTCAGTGTTCAGTGAATCTGAAAACTACAAGGTCTGACAGCCTCTGCGGCTGTTGGGATATAGTTCTCAATGAAATACCACGGCACTGTTGAGCGCTGTAGTAGTTCATTAAGTCTTCCTGTCACATTGTAATTGCTTGCTTGTGACGGAGTTACAGACAGACAGATACACTGACAGTCTGCAGGACTGTGACATTACACTTACGATCTGCTGATCATGGGTACAATGCTTTACAGGTCCATTACAGAAAAAAAAAAATATTTTTTTTAACCTGCAAAAAGGTGAACTTATTATTTAAGGATTTGGGCGAGATTAAGAAGAGAGATTGTGAGATTCGTAAGCAACAGTAAAACATTGTCACCAAAAGACATCTTATGTTGGTAGCCAGCCACCTCTATGACCCAGATATCTGGGTTGTCCTTAAAATTGAGAGCCAGGGGTTCAAGCGCAAAGGCGAAAAACAAAATAGGGAAAAGAAGGCACCCTGGTCCTCCTAAGGAGGGGAAAGACAAGTGATCTAAATCCTGCATACTGCACAAATTCCATAGAATTTTTGGACATGGGCCTGATCCATGACATGAAATTAAATCCAAACACCCACTTCTCTAAAAGAGGTATGAAGTACTGCCACAATAGGCTGCTGAAAGCCTTCTAGATGTCTAAAAGAGGATAATGGCTTCCTTTATACAGATTTTTCAAGTATTTGCTGGCATTGTCCAAGGTGGAGCACCTACCAACATCTCATAAACAAAGAAAAAACACCCTCAATCCACTAACGCCATTGGAAACACATTAAGGCCCCTTTAACGCTTGTGCAACTTTTCCGGCAACTTTGGACATCAGAGTCGCATGACAAGTTGTACTCCATGATTCCCAATGATAACCATTCATATCTGTGCGATTCAAGTCGCACTGACTTCAAAGTAGTCCCTTTGGTATGACTTTGATGCGTGTTGAGGTCCACCTCATGTTTAAACAGGCATTGCCTGAAAACACGCAAAATCACATGACTTTCAAGTCGCAGGGGCCTAATCTAGTTTTCCACATCAACAGACTACTAGAAACATTGATGCACCTTTCACTGATTTGAGTTAATTTCTAACCTTTCCAAGAACTTTCCCACTCTAAACAGGGAGTCTAACATACACAATTACAAGAACAGATAAGACCTAAATGGCAAGTACCTGTAAACATGATTATGGTTACTTTGTTTTAGAAATGTCACAAACAAATTTGATAATGATTACTATAGTATCTTATACATCAGATACACAAGTTGTTTTTTTGTAAAACTGAACCTGATTAAAGAAGCAAAAAAGCAAACAACAATATATATGAGCACAGCTATGTGAAAATGGCATATCAAAATGATAAAAAACAAAAAAAAACCATAAAAAACAACTGTACTAGGTTCCTCATATACCTTGTCATGAGTCTATTAAAATATACAAACACATTTTTAAACGTACATAATTTGTCTTCTTGGCTAAATCTCAGATAGGATTATATAACCAACAGTATGGAGTACAGTTAAACTGGGTGATAAGAAGATGGAGCGTGGAAGCATTCATGCATCAAAACCTATCCAGGCATTCTGACATCCCACAATTACTTATATCCTGGTGTGTGTCTTGATTAATTATAGGTGCTAATGATGTTAGGATCTCATTAGCCACCCTACGTTTTGCATCTCTTTTAACCCCTCCTGTGCTCCAATAAAAAGATGCAATGAAAAGAGGTACCTACAGAATCGGACACAAGGCTAATTAAGACACATCCCAGGGACATGTTAAGGAAAACTCAGCAAGTTTTGAAGTCCTTGAAATTTGATATAGCCTTCCATTATACCCTGATCAAAATACAGCTTTTCATTTCTACTCATTAAAATATTCTTTGCATTAACTATAGCTCAGCTCTAGGTGCCTTACAAGAAAATGAACCACTGTGTACAACTGGACAATATTCACTCAATCAGCTACCTAATGGAGTGGTTAAGCTGTAGCTTGACCCAGTTTTGCTCAAAAAGACTCACTGCAGCTCAACGACCTAAATAATAACTGTGGTTCACATGCATGCACATTTACCCCGTGAACAGCCTATGCAACTAAACACAGAATAAGTCACAACTTACAAGTAATAGGAACTGCAAAGCACAGCCTTTCATGCAGAATCCATGAAGATCATTCTCAGGCAACATGCACAGAATTGAGAAACCTTACTGTATTAGGCCCGGTCCCTGCCATTGCATTTTGACATTCAAATCAGTTGAATTAAAATGTGCTTTTAACGAAAACGTACTAAAAATGTTCTGTTTTTGAACTATTCTTTAAAAAAATGCCAGTTGCCTGGCTCCTATGTGTAACTGAGATTTCACAGATGTGTAATTCTACCGATCCTCTGACTTCACTAGTTACATACTTCTTCTGGCATAGTCAAAGTAATAAGGTGAAACACATCCAGGCAACACACATTTTTCAAAAGAGTTGAACAATGATAGTTTCTGTGTCAATTTTAGAAGAGATCTTTATTAAACATAATTCCCCGAGTGTGAAAATGTATGGGAAGACTTAGTAAAGTGGTATTAAACCCAAAGGCAAACATTGATTAAACTGTAGCCTACTTATTCGTAGATGTGATAGCTGCATTAGTTATCTTTTTTTAGGCTTTCTTTCCTATATTTTCATCTGCTGATCTGGCCAGTAAGCCTGTTGCTTTTCAGCAGAACATGGTGTGCGGCGGATGTAGCAATTAGAAGGTTGAGACAAGCCATGTACTACTCACAGGGGTGCATACAATGAAAATCTTTTATTTATGTAAAACCTTTATCCCAAAAGAAAAAAAAATGTTTGCCATAACTGCTTATAAACTGTAAGCTGGAATTCAGCTTAATTTTGTTTGTGTATCTAAATCTGCTAGTCAGATGTCCCTGTGCTCCTTCATCCAAAGTGGAGGCAATTTAATACAGGTGGTGTGTTACTGGCTGGATTACCAAGTGAAAACAGACGACAAAAAAAAGGAAACTAATTCAAACACATTAGTTAGGGGGAATTTAAGCACATATGGTAAAAAATGCACTAATTTAATTTTCAAAACCCATTTACAAGCTGGTCGATTATACAAAATAATGATAAAATATGGCGGACCAACTTCCCAAAATATCTATGGTTGCCACGATGTGTAAAAACATTAGACATTTCCCTGCCATGCATAAACAAGGTGCGCTGAGGTTACAGAATACAATGACGCTTGTTCTTTCAAATTCCCTATGAACTTTTCCTATACTTTTTACAAGAAATGAATGCAAATGGTTTGGCCTAGCATTTGTTCACATTGCTTGAGCAAATGTGACTGCAATAGTCCTAATATCTTTGTATTCTGTGGCACTTTACCTCTGGTAGCAGAAAGTAGCCCAATATAATTTCTGCAAAAAGAAAAAAAAAAAGGGTTCACGAAAAAGTAATCATTCTCCCTTAGGAATAAACATACATATAAGCTGTTAAGTATTCAGATCTTGTCATGTTGAGAACACTGTTATTGGAAGTCAGGATTACATTACACAGAATCTGTTTTAAGTCCACAATCTACATACAAGTCTGGTTTCCTGACACCTTATCATAAATCATCTAAAAAGGCATCATAAAATTGTACGTCATACAAGCTTGCAATTTTGCACATGCCATATAACATCTGCAATTTGACTGTTGTATGTGCCTTGCTTCCTGGCAGGGTGCCATATTTTGTATTTTCCACAATAACTAATTTTTATCCCCCAAACCACCTACATTTTATAGGGCATTATGTACATGTCCTCAGCTGAGTAGATAACCTACCTTTCCTATATGACAATCCCTAATCTATGTAATTGTTCCAATGCAAGATTGTGCAGATGGTGGAAGCACCTGAACAGAAGTTTAAAAACTCAATCTTGTTCAATGAAGATAGCACCTCCAATTGAAACTATATGCACACATAGGTGTTTACAGGCGTATTAGAAAATATGTGTTTAGAGGCTTAAAAAAAAAAACCTGCTTGCGCATTAAGGAGAGGAGCATTTGGGCAGAAAAAACACATTAATAGCATGTAAACACATCTAAACGCTAGGTACGTTTAGCTCTTGAGCGTTAATTCATTCCAAAGGCCAGAATAAACTTATATTCTGCCCATTGGAATGAATAAACTCCCAAACGCTTCACACTCCTCCTAAACCTGTTTGCAAAATGTGGCTTTAGCTGTGTTTTACAAGCTGCTTTTTCCTCCCCTGGAGCACAGGCATCCAGGGGAGGAAAAAGAAGTCCTATATGAATAAGGCTGCAACCTACAATATTCTGAGGTAGAAAGTTTCACAGAACGGGAGAGGATCTGAAAAAGTCTTATGCCGCGTACTTACGAGCGGACTTCCCGGCATACTTGGTCAATCCGATCGTGTGTAGGCTCCGGCGGATTTTTTTTCCCCAAAAGTTCGCCGTACCTAGATTTGAAGCATGTTTCAAATCTTGGTCCGCCGGACTCAGTTCCTGACGGAAAGCCCGTTCATCTCGGTCGTCTGTATGCTGGTCCGATGGACCAGATACGACGCAAGGGCAGGGTATTGCATCTCGCGCTCGCTGCAATAGGAAAAACACATTTTCCTATTGCGGCAAGCGCGGGCATACCAGGCCCTTAAGTCTGGTATGGATTTTAAAGGGGACCCCCTACGCCGAAAAAACGCCCCACCCTAGAATCCATACCAAACCCCGATCCGAGCACGCAGCCCGGCCGGTCAGGAAAGGGGGTGGGGACAAGCGAGCGCCCCCCCTCCTGAACCGTACCAGGTCACATGCCCTCAACATGGGGGGTGGGAGCTTTGGGGGAGGGGGCGCCCTGCAGAGCCCTCCCCACCACAAAGCACCCTGTCCCCATGTTGGTAAGGACAAGGGCCTCTTCCCGACAACCCTGGCCGTTGGTTGTCGGGGTCTGCGGGCGGGGGGCTTATCGGAATCCGGGAACCCCCTTTAATAAGAGGGCCCCCAGATCCCGGCCCCCCACCCTATGTGAATGTGTATGGGGTACATGGTACCCCTACCCATTTACCTAGGGAAAAAGTGTCAATAATAAAAACACACTACACAAGTTTTTAAAGTAATTTATTAGACAGCTCCGGGGGGGGTCTTCTTCCAGCTTTGGGGGTCTTCTTCCGACTTCGGGGGTCCCTCCGGTTCTCCTTCTCCCGGTGTCTGGTTGGTTCTTCTCCGCTCTCTCTGGCCTCTTCTCCCGGTGTTCCAGTTCTTCTGCCGGCTCCTCCGCTATCTTCATACTGCTCTTTTGCCAGCGGAGGCCCGGACTTCTGGGCTTCTTCTCTTCTTCCCATGTTGACACGACGGTCTCCCCCCGGCTGGAATGCTCTCTGAGCGCTCCGATGTGACTTATATAGGTGGAGACCCCGCCCCCTTATGCCGTCACAGTCCCTGGGCATGCTGGGACTGTGACGTTTTAGGGGAGCGTGGTCACTGGGTGATGTTGACCACGCCCCCCTAAAACGTCACAGTCCCAGCATGCCCAGGGACTGTGACGGCATAAGGGGGAGGGGTCTCCGCCTATATAAGTCACAGCGGAGCGCTCAGAGACCATTCCAGCCGGAGAGACCGTCGTGTCAACATCTGGAGAAGAGAAGAGGGAAGAAGACAAGAAGCCAGAAGTCCGGGCCTCCGCTGGCAAAAGAGCGGCATGAAGACAGCGGAGGAGCCGGCAGAAGAACTGGAACACCAGGAAAAGATCCAGAGAGAGCGGAGAAGAACCAACCGGACGCCGGAAAAAGAGGAACCGGAGGGACCCCCGAAGCCGGAAGAAGACCCGGAAAGCCGGAGGAAGACCCCCCCCAGAGCTGTCTAATAAATTAATTTAAAAACCTGTGTAGTGTGTTTTATTATTGACACCTTTTCCCTAGGTAAATGGGCAGGGGTACCATGTACCCCATACTCATTCACATAGGGTGGGGGGCCGGGATCTGGGGGCCCTCTTATTATAGGGGGCTCCTGGATTTTGATAAGCCCCCCGCCCGCAGACCCCGACAACCAACTGCCAGGGTTGTCGGGAAGAGGCCCTTGTCCTCATCAACATGAGGACAAGGTGCTTTGTGGTGGGGGGGCCCGTATGGGTCTGGTATGGATTTTAGGGGGGACCCCACACCATTTTTTCGGCGTAGGGGGTTCCCCTTAAAACCCATACCAGACCTAAGGGCCTGGTATGCCCCGCCACGGGGCTCGCAAGGTGTCAATCTCGCCAATAAAAGCGGCGAGATTGACTTCCTTTTCTAGTCCCGTCGTACCCGAGTCACGTTCAAAATGAACGGACTTGGCCGTGTGTGGGCAAGTCCGTTCATTTTGAAAATCCGCCGTAACTCCGGCGAAAGTCCGTCGGAAAGACGGGCGTACTTAGCCTGCCGGAAAGTCCGGTCGTGTGTAGGCAAGTCCGTCCATTCAGAAAGTCCGGCGGTAGTCCACCGGAAAGTCCGGCGGGAAGAATGTCGGACCAAGTATGCCATAAAGTCCGATCGTGTGTACGCGGCATTAGAGGCAAGCATGGAAGGAAGTAATAGGGGAGCTAAAGAGCAAGAGGTCCTGGGATAAGCAGAATGGATGATTTGGGTAATATGTCAAGATGAAATTGGTGATGTAGCTGGGGGCAGTATTGTGGATGGCTTTGTATGTTGTGTTTTGAATCCTATACATTGAACTAGTGGAAACCAGTGAAGGGATTGGCAGGTATGAGCAAGAGTCACGGATCATTTAGTAAGGTGTATGAGTCTAGTAGCCGCATTCATAAAAGACTAACAGGGGGGTAGCCTGTGTAAAGGTAGACCAGTGACAAGGGAGTTGCAGTAGTCCAGTGGGGAGATATCCAGGGAGTGAATACTGAATAAGTTGCTTTGTGGCATCATTAGTTAAAGCAGTATTAAACCCAAAACCAAAAATGTAATATATTGCAGCTTACCAATCATTCGATATGGTGGATGCATTTGTTTTCTTTTTTTGGGCTTGCTTTCCTATGGTCTTATTTGGTGATCTGAGCAGTTACACATTTCCTGTATTAGAGTGCCTCCACTCTGGATGAAGGAGCACAGGGGCACAGCAGGCAGCAGCATTGATAATCTGGGGGGAGGGCAGTGTTATGCCGCGTACACACGACTGGACTTTACAGCATACTTGGTCCTGCGGACCAGAGTCCGTCGGACAATTCGATTGTGTGTGGGCTCCAGCAGACTTTTTTCCCCAATAGTTCGACGGACCTAGAAATGAAACATGTTTCAAATCTTTTCGATGGACTCGAGTCCGGACGAAAAGTCTGCTCGTCTGTATGCTAGACAAAAACCGACGCTAGGGCAGCTATTGGCTACTGGCTATGAACTTTCTTGTTTTAGTCCAGTCGTACATCATCACGTACGAATCCGTCGGACTTTGGTTGATCGTGTGTAGGCAAGTCCATTCATTCGGAAAGTCTATCGTAAAGTCCGTCTCAAAGTCCGCCGGACAAAGTCTGCCGTAAAGTCAGGTCGTGTGTACGCGGCATTAGATGTACTAGCAAAATGAAGCTTAACTCCTGCTCACACTGAAGTTACAGAAGCAGCTACATCAATAGTTTTTTTGTTTTGGAATTATGGTTTTACATGAATGGAAGGAAAAAAAGAGAAAAAGAAACAGAAAGAGATAAGAGAAAGATAAAACGAATGCAGCCATTTAATACTACTTTAAGAAGGGGCCAATTCTGGAAATATTATGGAGGTTAAGGCAGTAAGATTTAGCCAATGATCGGATGTGGGGGCTGAAGGAGAGGTTAGAGTCTAAGACTACACCTAGCACCCTAGAATGCGTGGAAGGACCAATAGTTGTGCTATTGATCTCAATGGTAATGTCATGAAGGGGGTTCAGGGAGGAGGAAATATTACCAGCTCAGTTTTAGGGCCCTTTCACACTGCTCGTGATTTTGCTGTGTTTCATATGCATTTCCTGTGCATTTTTGTGTTGCCTGCACCTGTGAAAAATGGACATGTGACTCAAATGCAAATCACGGTGCATTTTTACCACGAATGGGAAGCTACATTTTTGGTGCGGTTTTCAACACCGCACCAAAGTTGCAGCATGCAGGACTTTTCAAAATCCACCGCACTCAGCGCAGTGGTGTGAAAAGTCCCATAGGTTTTAAAGGGAAATTTTTACTTGCGTTTTTCTTGCAGAGTAAAAATGCAGGAAAAACATAGTGTGAAAGGGGCCTTTGACAGATTGAGTTTGAAGAAGTGGTGTGACATCTATACTGATATGTCACTCAATAAATTTGTAATATGTGAGATCAAGTTTGATACTATGTGAAGAGGGGTGAGCTGGGGAAGAGAGAGATAGGTCTAGGTATCGTCCGTGTAAAGGTGGCATTGGAAGAGGTATAGATAGCATAGAAGTGGCCCAAACACAGAGACTAAGGGTACTCCAAAAGAAAGAGGTAGAACAGGGGAGATAGATTTGTGGGTGACACTGAAGGTGCAATGCAAAAGGTAGGAGGAGAATCAGGAAAGAGCAGAGCTGTGAAGGCCATTGAAGTGGCGTTTATTGAGGAGGAGTGGGTGGTCAACTGTATCAAAGGCAGTGGAAAGGTCTAAGAGTATGAGTATTAAGTAATGGCCATTGTTTTTAGGAATTAGTAGGTCATTAGCCAGTTTTAGTAGGGTAGTTTCAGTGGAATGTTGTTAGCAGAAGCCAGACTGTAGGGGATCAAGAAGGTTATCAGTGAGGTGACAACCCATACCATTGTAGACAAGGCATTCAAAAAAGTTTAGAGGCAAATGAGAGCAGAGATATAAGTCTCAAGTTGTTTAAACAGTTTGGGTCCATTGAGGGTTTTTAAGTCAGGAGGTAACCAGTTCATGTTTGAGAGGAGAGGGAAAGGTCCCCATTGAGAGGGAGAGGTTGAATATGTGGATTACAGAGGGACAGGGCCCAGGAGACAAGTGGTGAGGTGGACCTCCAATAGGAGTTTGGAAACTTTCTCAATGATAATAGGGTCAAAGGAGGAAAAGTATTGAGTATGCTATCGGACCTGGTATGTTGGTTGAAGGAGAAGGCTGGACACTTATGATCTCATCATGAATTCTATTGATCTTGCTTTTGAAATGACTGGCAATCTCCTGGACAATAAGTTAGTGGGTGGAGGCAGTAGGGGGTGAAGTAGAGAATTAAGGGCAAGATAGAATTGACAAAGACTAGATGCGAGGGTTTTGATGAGAGTGATCTAGAGGTTTTTTTTTTAGCAGCATGGAGGTAGGAGTTGTATTAGAGGTTGAAGTCTTGCTCAAGAGCACAGCTGTGTCTCTTGAGACTTCTATTGTCATATGTTTTTCAGAGTTGTAGCAGGTGGGGCCTGGTTCTGCGTGTAGAGGCGCGAGCAAGTGTGTCCAAGGAGGATGAGAGTATGTTGTACACAGAGTGTCCATTGCGTTATTTAGAGGAAGGGGTTAGGTTGTGGTAATAACATTGACTGGAATATTAAAAAGTCACCCAGGATGATGGTGGGTACTTCAGAGAATAGGAAGCAGGGTAGCCAAGCAGAGAAGTCAGCGAGAAAGCATGACGCTAGTCCAGAAGGCTGATGAATGACTGCAATCTTCTCCCATTGTTTACAGTCCATGTTCGTTATTATTCCTTTTCTATTATGTTGTTTATTAAATACTGTCCTCAGTTAATTAAGGGGCTGTACACCAGGGATCCTAATAATGCCTTGGTTGACATCCATTTGAGGAACATGCACTCAAATGTACTCACATCACTGGAATATTCAGAAGTTTAGAAATCTGTCTGTAACCACTGCCATTAGCATGTTTTTTTTTTTTACCTTTTTATAGGCTATCAGTTGAGACTGAACCAGCTGATGTTAATTTGCACTGACAAGGGGCAAGATACTTTCTAAATACTGATAGATTTCAGCTGGTGTCTTGGCTTTCCATGTCTTTTTGTACCTCCCTTTCTTCATGTGTTCAATACTTTTTCCCTGTGTCATCTCAATTTATTACACATAACTTAATTTCTGACCTTATTTGTTTTGGTTTCTTTGTATGGATTGAATGGGTTGTCATGGATATGTGGTGAAAATATGTGGTGAACCTTTAGAAATATAATTACCTAGAAAAATGGTGACGTGTTCAATACTTATTTTACCTGCTATGTATCAGTTTATTACCTAAGTTGCCCTATTTAGGCTTTGAGGATTATTTACCAGCTCCCTTTAATTAATTCTGCAGCACATTTAGCCAGCATAATCAGGTTGCTTGTATTGCCTTACTACCAACACCTTCCCTTCCAAGTAACATCTTGGAACAGTCTTGGTGCTTGCCTGGCATATATGTGATGGCAGTGGTTTCTAGCATTTCAGCAGGCTTACCAAGTCTGTATATGTGTGCTTATGGGACCGTTTGCCCTTTTTGATTTGGTGGGGTCAATTTACTCTCGTATGTGGGATATTTACATAACATAATATGTATATTCTTTGTTTTTCCTTAGACAGCATACTTTATCGTTGCTCCTGAAGAAGCAGAACTTGATTTCGGAATATTAGTTGAGTTGGGGGGGATAATCTCACTCCCAGTATGATCTTGTAATAGTGTCTACCTTGTTTACTGCTACCATTAGATTTCAGTTTTGTTATACGATATACTTAAACTGGGGGTGTGATATGCTCTCCGGATGAGTCAGATATGTATTAGAATTATAAAATATTACGGTGATGTACTTTTATTATGTTTTAACTATTTTGTATACTAATAAAATCATTTGTTTTTACACTACTATATGTATTGTTTGGGTACCTTAAAAGTCCACTTGGTGCTTCTGGTTTTCAATCTCTTTAACTACTACTGTAGATCAAGACGTGGTCGCCTGATCCTACCCTTTGGCCCATTCCTTTTCCACTTGATTTCCACATACTTCTTTGAGTGAGAAGAAATATACAGCTTTTATAAAAAGGATAAGGCACAGGCCAAACATCTGTGTTGTATGAAAACAACAAAGATGTGATTTTAATGGACTAAATATAAAATAAATCAGCAAGCCTCCAACATTTGTTTATAAAGTATGCTAAACATTCTAAGAGCTTCACAAAATCCCTGATAAAAGTGAGATATCCTTCTAATGAGTGAGACTTGACAGGGTTGTCACAGTAAAACACATGCCAAAAAAGTTAGATAACTATTTGCTTTTATTAGTCGCAATTATACAAGTAAAACATCCTTGAAAATACACGCTAATTGTTCATGAAAACGGAGATCTGTGAGTGTACTCTTCATACATCTGCTCGGTAACCATCAACATGGAGCATACTGTGCAAACTGTTACATTAATAATATTATGCTGATATTCAAATTTTCTGTCTTCAACTAAAGAAAGATTGAATGCCCTGCTGTTGTGTGGCCAAGATTGAAGAGGTGTCTCGCTGACATTGTTCAAAGTTTATGAAAATATATGAATGCTCAAATGTCATTGGCTTTGCGCCTTCAACAGACTGTGGCTTTATGAGAAATCAGTCTTTTAATCAAAATGATTGAGTGCTTTAAAGCCGAATCCAAAGATATCAGCTAATATCCACAAAATGTGTGATTTCTCCAAGCTTTGCCAAGCTGTGCATATTGTGGTGCGTTTTGAAAGTGTTAATTTGAGTGCTCCAGATTGAAAATTGATCTAGGGGGGTTCAGGGCTTTGTCAAGCAAAAACATATGGTTGCAAGCTCTGAGCATTGTACGTGACAGTTGTTGAAGCTGTCACACTTGCAAACTTGATAACCGAGGTGACACATACGCAAATAATTTGCTTGTTTAGCAACAATTCATAGACTCATTAATCATGTAAAAACTTTTTTTTTTAAAGATAAAATAGAATCACTTATGTGGCAAGCATACGCTTTACAGACAAAACAGAGAGATTAAGATAGACTACAATTAACCCTTTCACAGTTGGGGTTCCCAGCTACTGAATCGTCTTGATGTCTGTGATGCTCAAGAGGTTAACGCAAACAGAATAATATGGTATTTTCATGTAATTATTGAACCAGATGGTGTTTTCTCCTTAATTCTGCCATCAGTCTGGGAGTTTGATGTCTTACATCTGTACTTAGTGAAATAAATTTTGTCACTGACATTATTTCAGTTTTCTTCAAATATTTTAATCACTTTTACACCAAGATTTGCAAACATCTGCCACGATGGATGCCTGTGAGAAGGAATTGTTGGGAGAGAATTCCTCCAAGAATACACATTATTATCCCCGAGTTAAAGTTTGAATTTATTACCGCTGTTGCTCTACAGCCTGATGCTCCTGCAGACTCCTATTAACCTTTTCAGCATTAGAAGAGCTCTGAAAATCTATTAAACACACATATCTGGGAAACGGTGAAACATCATCTTGACGTTCTACATGATGAACCGTAATAAAAAAAATAAGCTACTACAATTCCTGGCAAATTTTAGGTTTGCATCAGAATGTAAAATATGCTTTAGTTAGGCCTGAACACTAGCATGCAGACCACCTCCAATCTAAACTGTGTACAGTATCTGACTCCTGTTCATGCACACTGTTGGGACAGTCTGTCACACAGTTTCCTTAAATTGTGTTTGGGGTCATCAAATATAAACAGCAAGAAAAAGTACTCACAATTGTTGTCAAAAGGCCAGGCAAGAGATGAACTTATGTCCAACTGCTAAACCTTTTTGGACAAGTATTACAAATCAGGTAACGCGGTTATCTCTTAAGTTTATACCAGGCTTGTCCTACTGGGGGCTCACAGACTATATGCCTGGGTTCTAAACTAGGTCAAAATATTTCTAAATCTATGTCCACAAAAAACTGCTATATAAAAGCTAAAAATTAGACCAAGCAGGGATTAGAAAACAAATATTCTTAAACATAGTTAACTGAAGAATAAAAAAACAAACAAAAAAAAATTGTTTTTACTATAGGATTCCAACCTATATAATATTGCTTAGTTCAAAACTAGCACTTTGTAACTATTTAGATAACCCTAAATATATTACAATGTGATTAAATTAAACAACAGTGACCTGATGGTTTTATTTATCTGCAGCCAAGTGATTTGGTCAGTCCCTTTTCATGTGTCAATCTTTATACAGCAGTCAAAGATGAATTTAGAGGTTTGTTCAATATAACATGCATAAAAAACATTTATTGTTTAATGAACATTTCATTTGTTTTTATACACGCTGACATATGTTGTTGTGCGCTTTGTTAACCCATTTTCCCTACTTCCCGTGTTGCACTGGGTTCCCCCTAAATATTTTTACTAGACACTTATCCTTGATGCTGGTCTGATAAGGGTATTTAAAAGGGTACTTCACGGCAAAAAAAAGAGAAAAAAACCATTGTAGGTTCTTCCCCAAAAATCCGAACTAGACCCTTATCTGAGTATGCAGCCTGCCTGGCCAGAAAATGGGGGGAAGGGACAGCAGGTTTGCAACTGATGATCACTGTCCTCACCCCGCCCTTTGCTTTACATAAAGAATGGAGTGTGTTTGGAAAGCCTTCATAAATGCAAAGAAAATGCCTGTTATTTATGCCCATATAAATGAGTCCTCACAGTCCACATGGTTTTAGCCATAACTGCTGACAAAACTTGTTTTGGAAAGAATGGGGCATTTTCCAGGACATGGCACGTGCCCTGGAAACCACTTGAAGGGTGGCACGTGTCAAAATATGGCCACAGTTTTAGCTCTTCTTTATTCTGAATAAAGGGCATTGCAAACTTGCTCATGCAATGTAGCCTTCCAGCCCCCATGGAAAACTGAACCCCTGCAGCCTTCACTGACCACCATAATACCCCTCTAGCCCTCACTTACCACCAACATACCCAGTGTATACCAATAGTAGGCTCAGACTTTAACTACGCCCCTTTAAGCCACACCCAATATTTAGTGCAATGTAACCCTCCCATCTTTATGTGCCTTATGCTTTATTTGCCCAAGGTATCCATAATTTCCAAAGTTGTGAGCTATGTCTCTGCAAAGGGCCCACTTGGACTCATTTTGCCTGCCTTTCCTGATCGCACTGTTGCAGCTGGCAACAATACTTGATGCATCTGTGTATGCAAATGCATGTAAACTGCTCCCCTGTGATAGTGTTCAGGTCCAGAAGCCAATCCCAAGGGCCGAGCACTTTCACATGATTGAGAGAGTGACGTCATTGCTCCCCCTGGTTGCCAACACCAAGGCAATAAAGGAGGAATCTGCAAGGGAGTACAGGGTAAGTATAAAGGGAAGGAGAGCTTTACAACAATATTCTCACTTTTCCCTGCATGGTCAAGGTAGCAGTATCTCTAACAAATAAAAAAAAAGGGTTATTGTTGCCCATGCTGGATGGATTTCCAGATCACATTCTATCCCAACAACACTCTTCACGAGGAGAGAAAATGAGCAAAAAAGATCTCCAGTGGGTATCAAGAGAGCAGTACAAGCACTATATAAAAAACATTTTTTGGGTGGAGTTGCCCATAACTGTTCATGCATGACATCTCACTTGGAAAATTATAAAAAGGTCCGTATAACAAGCTGAGAAAGGTTTCCTCTATCTACAGAATAACTGAACAACACTATTTCCTGAAGCAAAGTATAAAAATCGAATGGAAGGTTCAATAATATGATTTCTATGGACATATATTTTCAATAAATTTTTTTCTAACCTCCCTCCTAAGGAATGCAGAGAAAAACATTTCAATGGAAATATACTTTGATGGAAATATACTTTGTATGTAAATACTATGAATTTTGCACTGCATCAAGGCTAAGTAGAAATATTTCATATTCTAGCAAATGTATTTTTACATTTAAATATTGCTTTAAATATGTGTTTTTGATTTTCAACAACAAATGAAAAATACATACATCTGCCTCTCCAGCTACTACTAAATGAGGCATAAATGGATGGAAGGGGTTTGTTTTTGACAAAGTGTAGCAATGCTATCAACTTCAATACAATCTCTCCATAAACATTATCACTTTATTTTTTAACCTCATAAACAGATGTGGGCAAGCACTTATACACATTTGACAACTGTATATGATGGGGAGGGGGAATGATATTTGGCTCTCTAGCTAAACTGCAGTCACTCTAGAATATACTACTGCAGCACACCATAAAACACCTAACAGGCTGCAGTCCTCAAGGGTCAGACATTTATAGAGAAGTCCACATTAGGCCACCTTTTCCTACTTAACAATGAAAGATATTTTTTTTTCTTAAATCGTGTTAGATATTCCTGTAACATAATGAGTTGCAGGCCCCTCCAGGACTTCAGGGGTCGAATAGATGTATTTTCCATAACAACACATTATTCTATGGATATTCTGTACAGTAATGATGTATATTTGTGTCATTAGGTTCAAGGCATCTTTTATAGCTTCCCAGCAATTTAATTATTTAATCTCCTTTATCATTGAGAAATGAAAGCATTGTCTTTAAAGGTATATATTTCTTAAACTGGATGTTTTTTTTCATTTCAATTTTATTGTTTAAAGATATATGAGGCTAGTAACAAATCTTTAAAGATAAAAGTAGAGTGGCTTAAAAAAAATAGGCAGAATGGAATCTGCTGAAAACCTAAAAAAAATAACATTCATGGGTTGGCTAGGCTCAATTACCTGTAAATTAACAATAGTATGGTGAGGATGAGCGTGCTTGTTTTAATGCATTTTTATGCCTGTAAACAGCTGAATGTCCATAGATGTCCATAATATTTTTTTTCTTTTAGTTTTGAATTAAAGTAAAAGTTACAACAGATTTTTATTGCTCTCTGTATCTTTCTTGGTGAAGTTTACATTCATTTTCGGATCAGAGAAACATGACAAAGCGAGTAAAACTCTCCCCAATGTGAGGGGAAATCCCACCTATCCCTGGAACAGGTGTCCTCATTGGAAGATATTCCCCTCTACTTATGGTCACAACTGTAACATTTTTAATTTCTTCTTGCTTTTTGTCAAAGTGAAAGTCAGAAAAACAACTAAAGAAAACCTGACAGAGCATCTGGCCCTTCCCCATTCTATCCAAAAATAGAAACAAAGATTTTGACTGGAGTTGTACTTTAAACTTCTGTGAGAAAAAAAAAAGGTTGGCGGTATCCAGAACTACTACATAGAAACAGGCCTTGTTCACCGGGGGGGGGGGGGGGGTGATTACATCAGTGCCCCATGTAGGCCTGTGTTTCACCTGTCTTGATTACACAGCAGTTGTGTGCATCCCCATCTTGGCAGGCCTTTTCATTTCTATTGGGACACAGGAGCTGCATGAACACAGCTGTTGTGTCCCTATATGTTCTTTGTGTGGGTGCATGTCCCTGAACTCACCTTGGGTGCATTTAGGGCCATGCAACTGCACGGATTTCATACTGGGACAGAGTGTGGCTGTGTCCCAATAGAGATGAATGGCACTGGCAGCACAGGGATGCATGCAACACCTATGCATCTCTGCACTTCTAAAACACGGCCCTGCACGGGGCATGGATGCAATCAGCCCATGTGAACCAATGCAGTCTGATGAGATGATGCATTCAATGCATGCTGCTGGGTTATATGTTGCATACCTGTTTCAGTTGAACTTAAGCACAGATCCCAGATGAGCCCCCAATTGTTTTCCTTGCGTCTATCTAGCAAGGTTACTTTGCGGTATAAACAAGGAAACTCAGACCTATGCAGTGCACAAAATGTGTTTTTACTATACATAAATGCTGTACATGCTAAACTATTAAAATATTAGGAATACCATACAAGATTGACAGATATACAGGTACCTATAACAAGCCAAATGCTACCTACTTCCTAGCAAATAAACAGCCTATGCTCTGTAAACAATAGAAACACGCTTAAAAGTTACTTAACTCATGCATCAGTTTGTTCATGATCTGCATAGCAATGAGGACTTGGGCTTAATAAGCAGTTGCTGAAGATCAGGTGAAAGCATTCTTCTTCAATGGCTTCTGGCTGGTTACAGACTTTTCCTGGTTCTAAGGCATGATGGAGTCCTGTCTATCAGTCTCTGCTTCTGGCTTTGATTTGGGATTTTGTTGACAACAGTTACAAACTTGTTTACCTTAACAACAGACTGTTCCCACTGTAGTTTTCAATTAGAGAGGTATTCTCAAATTGTACCTCAAGATGGCACTCTGGTATCATACATGCCATAGGTTATATAAAGCCAAGCTATTTGCCTAGGTTACAGACCTGTTTACATCTGTCAACTGAAATGGGAACAATAGTTCATTGTTCCCATTGTATCCAACGGCATTTGTTTGAGAAGTCCGCTCAAACACTCAAAAGTAACCCGATTTCTGTTTCTATCTAAACAGAGTGTTCCAGTCTGATAGGAAAAACCATCCATATAACGCAACACAGGTTACGAAAAAAATGGTGGAAAACTGTCACTTCTGTTTTTTAGACCTAAGTAGGCAGATAAATCTGTAGTATTGTATTTTAACATAGACTAATTATCATTTACATTATTCTCTAAGACCGGGGTCGGCAACCAGTCGATCGCAAGCTACCTGACGATCGCGGGAAGCTGACAGGTAGATCTCGATCAGGGCTGTGTGCAGATGCTTCCCCTTGTCTCCGCTGGCGTTGCTCTCCCTTCACTAGCAGAGAGGAGCGAGAGGCAAAGCCACGCTGGATGTTAGGCGGGACCTTTGCAAGTTAACTAGCAGATCACTGGTTGCTAGGGGGTCCTAGCAACCAATCATCAGCTTAACATAAAAAGTTAACTAAAGCAGCTCCCGGTCCTGCCCTCCATTCACCACCGTGCAGCCTCTCAACTCCTCTGTGATGTACAGATGCTGTAAGGTAGGAGAGAGCTACCTACACCTGTCTGTTGGGAGTGACAGGGGAAACAGCTATAGAGGGGCAGAGGAGACTAGTGGGGAGATAGAAACAGAGGATAGTGCTATGCAGGGGGGCAGAGGAGAGGAAACTACTGTAGGGGGTTGGGGTTGCAGAGGAAACTGCTAAGGGGGAGGAAGAGGACATGCCTGTGGGGTGGCAGAAGGCACTACGGGGGGCAGAGGAAACTATTGTGGGGTGGGGGGTAGAGGGCTGCAGAGGACACTGCTGTGGGGGCACTACAGAGGGGAGCAGAGGACAATAGGATTTTTATAACAGCTTACCTGTAAAATCCTTTTCTTTGAAGTACATCACGGGACACAGAGCAATAGTAGTTACTATGTGGGTTATAGGCCACCTTCAGGTGATGGACACTAGCACACCCCAAGACAGGAAGTCCACTCCCTATATAACCTCTCCCACTACTGGGAGTACCTTGGTTTTTGTAGCAAAGCAATACACGTGTATACCAGAAAGAAGGGAGGGACCTCTGTGTCCCGTGATGTACTTCAAAGAAAATGATTTTACAGGTAAGCTGTTATAAAAAATCCTATTTTCTTATCGTACATCACGGGACACAGAACCATAGTAGTTACTATGTGGAATGTCCCATAGCAATGCCAACTGAAGGGAGGGAGACACAACAAAAGTAGGGCACCATGAGACCAGAGGACTTATACTGCTGCCTGGAGCACACTGCGCCCAAAGGCAATATCCTCATGATCTTTTACATCTACTTGATAGAATCTAGTAAATGTATGAAAGACCAAGTTGCGGCCTTGCAGATTTGAGCCATGGAGGCTTGGTGATGCACTGCCCAGGAAGTACTAACAGCCCTGGTGGAGTGCGCTTTAATATGAAAAGGTGGAACTTTCCTCTTTAAACCATAAGCTTGAACAATCACTTATTGAATCCATTTAGAAATATTAGATTTCGATGCTGCCTGTCCTCTTTTAGGACCTTCAGGCAACACGAACAAAACATCCGTTTTTCGAATCTGAGCAGTCGTCCTTAAATAGATTTTGACTGCTCTCAACACATCAAGAGAATGTAGTGACTTTTATTCCGCAGAATGGGGTTCTGGGAAAAATGAAGGTAGAACAATATCCTGGTTTAAATGAAAACCTGACACTACCTTCGGTAGAAAATTAGGATGAGGACGCAATACAACGTTATCCTTATGAATAATTAAATATGGCTCTTTACAATAAAGAGCAGCCAACTCTGACACCCTTCTTGCAGAAGATATGGCTACTAGAAAAACTAGTTTCCTTGTCAAAAGGACCAAGGGAATATGTCGTATCGGCTCAAAAGGCTGTTTCTGTAATGTCGACAGGACTAAATTCAAGTCCCAAGAGTTCAGGGGTGACTTAACCGGAGGATTAAGCCGCATTACCCCCTGAATAAAGCTATGAACCAAAGAGTGTGAAGCAAGTGGTCGCTAAAATAAAACCAATAAGGCCGAAACCTGGCCCTTGATAGTACTCAAGACCAGCTTTATTTCTAATCCCATCTGTAGAAAGTCAAGGATTCTACCTATGATATACTTCCTGGGGTGCCAACCCCTGGATTCACACCAGGAGACATATTATAACATACAGTGTATAATAAGGCCTAAATACACCACTCAGCGCTAAGGACTCAAAAGTACTTCACAGCATAAATATAAGAACTGACAAAAAAATTACATAAAAAATTGGAAAATCCACCAAGACCCATACAGGTACATTGAAGGTGTTGGTATGAGCTGCTGTTTAAAACCAGAAACCATATACAGACAATAGTATAACCCCATACAATGATATTCAAAGAATAGTTATATACTAAAACAGCGCTGTTGTTGAGCAAAATAAACAATTGTGTGGCCAACTACACACAGAGTAATGTCCATAAGAGTGATATAGTAACAGAAGTGGTTCAGAGATTGTTCAAGGCAGATCACAGAGTTGTCAGAGCATGCACCATCCACTGATCATTCCACTCCACCAGGTGTGAACACACTCCCCTCAGGGGGTTAAACTCACCAGAGATAGGTATATCACAAGCCTCCAAATAACAAATATCCTGGGATAAATAAATTAGTACTTCTCCAAGTGATGGGTAGAGCGAGAGGTTCCAGAGCAATAAAACAAAGGAGAGCGCACATAGCGTAATTCCATTTATTATTAAAACAGACCCATCACATTATGATTCCCCCATCACTAGCTACGTACTAAACATATGCAGTCAAAAAGCGAAAAAGGATGACATCACCGTGCACCGCAGCGTAGGATCTCCTGTCACTGCCTCAGCAAACCAAGAGCGAAGTCACTTCCTAGTTCCGGGTCCACCACGATGAAGCGCACGTGTCACTTCCGGCGTCGTGTAGGTCACGCCCTGACGCGACGCCGGAAGTGACACGTGCGCTTCATCGTGGTGGACCCGGAACTAGGAAGTGACTCCGCTCTTGGTTTGCTGAGGCGGTGACCGGAGATCCTACGCTGCGGTGCACGGTGATGTCATCCTTTTTCGCTTTTTGACTGCATATGTTTAGTACGTAGCTAGTGATGGGGGAATCATAATGTGATGGGTCTGTTTTAATAATAAATGGAATTACGCTATGTGCGCTCTCCTTTGTTTTATTGCTCTGGAACCTCTCGCTCTACCCATCACTTGGAGAAGTACTAATTTATTTATCCCAGGATATTTGTTATTTGGAGGCTTGTGATATACCTATCTCTGGTGAGTTTAATCCCCTGAGGGGAGTGTGTTCACACCTGGTGGAGTGGAATGATCGGTGGATGGTGCATGCTCTGACAACTCTGTGATCTGCCTTGAACAATCTCTGAACCACTTCTGTTACTATATCACTCTTATGGACATTACTCTGTGTGTAGTTGGCCACACAATTGTTTATTTTGCTCAACAACAGCGCTGTTTTAGTATATAACCAGGAGACATATGCCTTCCAGACTCTATAATATATGACTCTGGAGGCCAGGTTCCTTGCATTAACCAGAGTAGACTCCACTGAACCTGACAGCCCACGCTCCTTCAGAATGTGGGTCTCAATAGCCAAACCGTTAAATCTAGCGTTTGTAAAGTAGGATAGTATACTGGACTTTGTGAGAGAAGGTCTGGCCGTGGCGGTAGGGTCCATGGGTCCCCTACCGCCATCTTTACGATCTCTGCATACCAAGATCTCCTAGGCCACGCTGGGGGCCACAAGAATCACGACTTTCTTACCTGCTTGATCCTGCGAAGAAGTTGTGGACGCAGGCAGAATAGGAGGGAATGCATAAATCAGTGAGAACCGATTCCACGGGAATAGAAAGGCATATGTTCTGCATGTTAGCGGATCCTTTGTTCTTGACACAAAGCTGTCGATTTCTTTGTTGAACCTGGACGCAAACAGATTTACGCCTGGGATCCCCCATCTTTGACAGGAAGATATTGGGGTGAAGGAACCATTCTCCTGGGAACAACTGCTGGCGACTCAAGTAGTCCGCCTGCCAATTTTCTATTCCTAGAATGAAGACTGCTGATAGGCAAAGTACATTGTTTTCTGCCCAAGATAGGGCCGCACAACTTCTTGTCAAAATCTCTTGGTGATTAATATAGGCCATTGCTGTGGCATTGTCGGATTGAATCCTGGCAGGACAATTCAGTAAACTGAACGTTCAGGCCCTCAGGACCAAGTGCTCTGCCTGAATTTCTAGAATGTTAATGGCCAGGCCATTTCTGATCTGGGCCACTTCTCTTGAACAGTTGCCTCTTGCAGGACTGCTCCCCAACCCCAAAAAAGGTGGCATATGTTACCACTTCCCAGGTAACTGAAGGAAGGATTTTCCCCTTTGCAGATATTTGGTTATTAACCTCTTCCAAACCGCCTCAAGCAGATATACTGCGGCAGAAGGGCACCTACAGGCAGATTAACATACCTGCACGTTGCCCTTTAAGAGGTGGGTCGCGTGCGTGCCCGCTGGGAGCTCAGTGACCGCGATCGCAGGTCCCACGGACCCAATGTCCGCGGGGATATCCGTGTTCGTCTCACGGTGAGGAAGAACGGGGAGATGCTAATGTAAACGAAAAATTAAGCCATCTTTCCCAACAACCTCATGCAAAGCTGAATAGAAGAATTCATCATGCTTCGAATCAGTTCCTTTATGGTGCTGATCTTTGCCTTGGGCCAGAATACCCTTTTCTGGGTGTATCTATGATCAGACCCAAATATTTTAGCCTTCTTCATGGTTTTAAAGAAGATTTCTTGTAGGTTGAGAATCCAACCTAGGTATTCCAGGTAGTTGAATGTGGTGACCATCCTTTGGTCTAAGCGGGCTACCGACTGGACTAACAAAAACAGATCGTCTAGGTAAACTATAATCATTATACCTTGGGCCCTTAATCTGGCTAGAGGAGGGGCCAGAACCTTTGTAAACACTCAAGCTGCAGTAGTTAGAACGAAAAGCAGATCTACACACTGAAAATGAAGGTTTTCTAACTTGAAAAGTAGATATTACTAGTGAGCGAGGAAATAGGCACATGGAGGTATGCATCTTTGATGTCGATTGACGCCAGAAGTTCTCCTTGTAGGATGGAAACAACTGATTGGATTGACGCCATGCAAAAAAAAGAGCGGTTTTATTCAGGAATTGAATTAGATTTTTGGCACCGTTAAAAAAGGTTTGAACCAAACCCCAACCCCTGCTCTTACATGGGGACCACCATGATCCCTTTTTGCCAAAAGATGGTCCAATGCTTGAAAGACTTTTTTCTCTGCATCCTTAGGAACGTTTGATCTGAGAAAACGAGGAGACAGGAACTCTTGGAACCCCAGTTTGTACCCTGGAGCTATTGAGTCTCAACACTCTTCCTGCCAGATCCTTGAGAACTGCAGACGTTTTCCCCCTATTCGAGCAAGCAAGGTGCCTCCTCATAAGGAGGCTTCAGTATTTTGTAGCTTTCCTCCCCCAAGACCTCTTTTGTCCCTGGGTTTGACCCTCAGGATTACATTTTGAACTTGACGGCGGAGGCCGTCGTGACTGCCTGGAGGCTGACGCCCCAGGAGAAGGAGCTTGTTAAAATGAAAATACATGTACTCCTTTTCTTACATGGCAAAGGGGTACTTTCCACTAGAATTTCTTTGTATGTATTACCCAAATCATCCCCCAAGTAGCCGTTTCACCGCAAAAAAGATTAGCCAGGAACTTCTTGCATGGCGCTTAGCGAAGGGCGCAAGGCCTGAAGGATAGAATCTCTGATAGCAACTATTGCAAACATAAAGCTGCTAGTAGCTTGCCAGATTCTGGGCTTGCTGAACAGGATAACCCTGAACACCAGTTTAAACTGGTCTCTCAACCATTAACCAATTACTGTCAGCGCAGGCTGAGACACTCAATCTGCCAGAGAAAAAAGTGTTTTTTTTTTTTTTTTAATAGGAATTCCAACATTTTATCCGTTGGTTTCCTAAGCATTTGAGCATTGTCTGCCGGACAAGTCGAACTCTTATTCACAGAGGATATAGCAGCGTTAATTGCTGGTATACCCCACTTTTAGTGAATTTTTTCCTCCATAGGATAAAGTTTGAAAAAAACTTTTTGGTAGGGAAAAAATGCTTATCTTGGTGATCCACTGATACAAAAAGCTTTTCCAGCAATGAATGAACAGATAAGGCATGCACAGCTTGAGGAGGCTTTAGCGAACCCAAAGACTCAGTTAAGGGTACATAAATGTTGAGCGGACAATTCAGCAAGAAATTGCACCATTAATCTTACAGATTGTGAAAGCTGATCCCCCCCCCCGCATTTGACACCTCAGAAGAGGAGTTATCAGCCTCACCACGGTCCCCGAGGGAATTCATCTTCTCCTGCCCCTAGTTCCTCAGTTTGAGGGTCCTGGGTAATGGGAAAGAACCTGTTGCATTTTGTCCCACACTGGGATGTGATTAAAGCCGCTAACTTTTTTTTTTCAATCCTATCATGGCTGAGGAAAAAAGATCTTTTTAGTAACATAAACAGGGGCTGCAGTGTTGAAAACAGTTGCAAACATTTCATGGCCCGATGCTCACTCTGACCAGCCACCCCCTCTCAGGGGAGGATGCCATTGTAGAGATGAGTAGGCTTTCCAGAGCTTGAGGGAAACCCTTTTAGCCCTTTTGGGGGTGTTTCAACACCCCCTTCTTACCTTAGCACCATGCACAAAAGCACAGGTACTATCAAAAGAAATTGCATCCACTGCTTGAGCATTAGTCCAGCCACTGCCGCTGTTATTAACGCTCAGCCTAAAGCTTTTAGTAAATGTGTCAGGGAATGCCTGTCACCAACCTCTTACATGCCCCTTTTTTGCTATTGTGTCCATCCGACATCTACAGCCAGCAAAAATTGAGCTTTTTAAACATGCTCCTGCGTTGGACATTGGAGGACGCCAATGCGGTGCTAAGCCCCGCCCCTTCAATCACATCTCGGCCCCCTCTCTTTTCAAAAGAGGGTTTTCCCGCGCGAGCGAAGGCCTGGCGTGTGTGTGTGTGTGTGGGGGGGGGGGTGGTGAGGAGGAGACCTGTAACAAGCCGCCATGCAGGGGCGGTGAAAAAACGGAGCGGCATCGCCGATCGTTTTTGGCTTCCCCTTGCAGGAAGAGGGGGAGAGCTTTGTCCAGGTGGGGGGTGTTTCGTAGAAGAAAATCACCCCAATCTTACCGGAGGTCTGAGCTGCTCACCGGAGGAAAGCCTGCTGCTTATGTGACACAGCGTGATGTTTGAGGAAAGCATGACAAGGTACGTGCTCTCTACAGCCCCCAGTGGTGACTCTTAGTCATGACAACATTTACTTTCTTAAAGGAGACTTTTCATAAGAAAATAAAAAAAAATCCTTAGAAACCTCCACTTACCTTTCCCGCCGCAGGGTTTTCTGTGGTAAAACCAACAGACCCAATATTCACCTCTCACGGTGGGCTCCGTTACAAAACCTTCAGGAACCGGGGACCCTCGGGGAACCCACACTCCTGGACCCATAAAACACCCCGCCAGTAAAAACTTTATGGCTGAAAACACCAAAGCTCTGGATCCTGGGGTCCAGCTCTCTTAAAAAGAGAAGCATTACAGGCAAAACCTTGTTTCTGTCGCCACGAGGCCCGGGTACCATTTAATTCGGCCTAAAAAGACACTTTGAATGGATCCGGCTGCATAGCTGGCCCCACCAAGGATTGCTCCAGTGGAGCTCAGCACAGCACATCTTTACTCGTGACCAACACCTTAGATACTGGCGAAAAAACTGAGGTACTCCCAGTAGTGGGAGGGGTTATATAGGGAGTGGACTTCCTGTCTTAGGGTGTGCCAGTGTCCATCACCTGAAGGTGGCCTATAACCCACATAGTAACTACTATGGCTCTGTGTCCCGTGATGTACAATAAGAAATTACTGTGTGGGGGGTGCAGAGGACATTGCTAAAGGGGGCAGAGGACACTGCTATGGGAAGGGTAGTGGGCACTACAATGGGAGAAGGGGGGCACAGGACACTGCTTTGGGGAGGTGGCACAGGGCACTACTGTTGGGGGGGTCAGAAGACACTACCATGTGTGTGTGGGGAAGGGAGGCAGAGGACACTACAGTGGGGGGGCATAGTATATTACTAGGGAGGATGATGTGAAAGGAGGCAGAGGACACCGCTGTGGAAGAGGGAATGGCAAAGGATGCTACTGTGGTGGGGGTGAGTGATTTGAAGCAGGGGAAATAAGAAACTACTGTGGCACACTATGGCTCGGTTCACACTGCAGCGATTTGGCAACCCTGCGAATCCTGTATGGTTCCTGCATCGCATGTCTTCCACCAGCGGTCCACACTGCAGCAATATGGGAACCCTGCGAATCCTGTATGGTTCCCGCATCACATGTCTCCTGCCGGCGGTTCACACTGCCCTATGCGAACCGCTGGGAGTGTCAATACAAAGTTAATGACACCCCCAGATAGGTTCAGATATCGCTGTGTAAACTGTCAATTCAGACAGGAATCGGATCGCATGGATGTGAACACCCATGTAATCCGATTCTGGTGCGGACCAAAAAAGGGTCCTGCACGAGTTTGGTCCGAATACGATGGGAATTCAGCCATACAATCTGTATGGCTGAATTCGTATCGCACAGACATCATATGTAATTTGGACAGCAGTGCGGTGCGAATCACATGCAACGTCTGACATCGAGCAGTGGGAACCAGCCCTTAGTGTTTTTTTGAATGCTTTATTTTTTTAAAGGACAAGGACAACGCCCCAACCCCTCCTCCTCCCGCCGGGGATCTTTGATTTTCTACATGTTGCCCAAGTAGATGTCAACCTCTGAAAGGTTGCCTACCCCTGCTCTAAGGTATTCTATTGTCTCAAAATAATATGATGAATATATATTAAAAAAATGCCTATTTCCCTTAAGATCTTTCAACTGCTGTCTCCTATGTAAGGCCCCCTTTTCTATGAAGGTCATCAGCAAACCACTGTCCTCCATTATCCTCTGCTGTACACAATAGCTTCAGTAACAAGTGTCAATATATTCTTAGCTGACTGGCAAGCTAAATGAATTAAGTTACGCATGCCTCTCAGGGAAATAACAGGACTAATGATGATCCGTGGTAAATTATTCTGACAAAAAATATGAGTTCATATAAATAGAACATTGGAATCCAGTGAGAGTGTTTTGTGCTCATCATCAGTTTCCTGAAAAATGATCTACAGTACTTCTGCCTCCTCTGGTACAGATTTGATAGACTTGGCAAAGATCATCAGTTTACGGTCAATTTCTTTGCTAGGCAGTAGACAGCATAAAAAAAAAGCTGGAGAACTAAAACAATTGCTTTCACTTACATCTTTCCCGATTACTTTGATAGCTAGAGAAGTTCTGAAGCAGTAAAGTCTGTCACATTATAAAAACATGTCTCTTTAAACTAAATGTGAAATTCCAGTAATTGAAGTGATCAATCTAGTTATTTTTTACTTGGATGCTTTTGATGAAAACTGTAGTAGTTAATTAGAAATTATTCTTTGCTATGATCTACAGAAGAAAGCATCTCCATTATCTATTGTCAGTCAAGGCAGATGGGTGAATCGTTCAACTGTCAATCTAGCCGGTGTAATAGGCATGATCAATAAGAAAGCGCAAAGCTCAGATTTCCATATCCAACATTAGGGAGAATGGAGATCATTGTCACTAAACAGAGGAATGTGCTGATGACAGAGACCAGGGAGGAACTATGGCCTGACTTTCACTGAAAGATATAAAAGGAAATAATTTTTACTGCAATCAAGTATGAAACCTGCAAAAGGTCAAGTGGTTATCCATTTTAGTTAGGGCATTTATTCTAACAAATATGCACAGTCTATTTTCTCCTTCCTAAAGAAAATTTTGCATACAGCTCAATGCTCATTTCATATACTGTACATCTAAAGTTACAAATATATTTTTACTTGACAAGGAAATCTGCCCAACTGCACAGCTAGGGGTCTGGCACTCCTTTCCTGATTTATCAATGAAACTTCCTATGTCACCCATGAGCTTGTTAACCAAAGAATTGGTAGCCCCATCTCTCTCTACTTAACAGTGAGAAACAGAAGCTGAACACAGAAGTAGTAAAGCTGAACAAGGAAGTATCGGACTGGTATTCCTGGCTCTGCAGTGTGGTAGAGGTATGGAAATCATAAAACTGGCTACATTAAATAAATGTTTAAATAAATAAATGAACAGAAATATATTTATTTTACTAGGTGGGCGATGTATTTTAACCTTGTACTTAGCCTGACAGCATGGGCATGCGGCCGCCCCCTCCCGCTGGCTAATAAAAAAATATTATAAAAGGGTAAGGTCCCTTTAAGAAATTTAAAAGGGATTTGGGACAGGAAAAACAAGGTCACATGACATGTGGGAATTTCCCAGAATGTCGATGTGACCCCTTGGAATGTTCTGGAAAAGGGGCTTATTATATTAGGCCCCCTTACAGGTATCTTCCCGACAGTGTCAGCGCAACAAGCTCCCTCAAAAGTGCTATAATACTTCAGGGGTTGCTGGCGACCTGACTATAAAATCCCACAGAACAGCGGCGGGGAAGACTGGCTTAGGAGGTGCCCTGCCATGGCTGAAGAGGACGACGAGCGGAGGGAAGAAATACAAGAACAATTGGTGCAGGGAGACGTGCACATGCAGGGAAGTTCCCAGGGTGGAGGCAGACCAGCTACAAGAAACCTGCAACAAGGCAGACAACACCAGCACGGCTCGCTGACACGACTGCTCACTAACCCAAAGCGAGAAGGGGCCAGCATGGCGCCGCCGGAAGAGACAGCCACTAACATGGGATGGAGAGCCAGTCTTACGGACAAGAATAAGAGGAGGGTTTTGTCTCCATCACCGCCCAGAGGCAGAGGTGGACTGGTGAGAAGAGTGGCATCAAAGAGAAAGGTGGAGGCGATGTCAGCTGTACGAGGCTTGGATAGGCTAGCTCCGCCCAGCACTTTAGTAACACAGCAAGAAGCTCAAGACTGTGTAAATGTTCTAGACATCCCGCTGCAGTCCACTGGAGACAATAGAAAGCAGCAAAGGCTGCTTCAGTTTAAATCAATGCTCTAGCGCCACCTGGTGGTCTAGGTGAGTTATCACATGCACTTAGCAACATTATGGAATCCATAAATAGATTGGCTGATAGTATTAACACTCCAGTAAATAATAATAGTAATTATCTAAATGTATGGTCTAATGAGAAAAAGAATACTGTTAATATGGATAATGTATGCAATAGTAATAGTCTTTCTTCCCCAATGGCTAATGTTAATCCTAAGACTTCATTGCTAGTCGAGCGTAATATGACTAGCTCATCGGTTCCTGATGTTTAAAAGAATCATTGCCATGTGAGATGTTACCGCTAGGATATCACCTCTCTCATCAGATTTAACACAAAATTTGGAAAGGTCAATTTGTGGACATTTTGGCTTTAGTCCCTTCTGTTAAAGACTATATCAACAGATCTGACAAAAAAACAGATGAAAAATCTGAGGATGATAGGAGAAGGCCAGTGGTGAGGTCTTTACATAACTGGTTACAGGCATTCGCTATATACCAGGGATATGCAATTAGCGGAGCTCTAGCTGTTGCAAAACTAAAAGTCCCATCATGCCTCCACCTCTGGGTGTCATGCTTGTGGCTGTCAGAGTCTTGCTATGCGTCATGGGATTTGTAGTTCTGCAACAGCTGGAGGTCTGCTAATTGCATATCCCTGCTATATACGCTAGTGTATTAGGTGAAAAACACCCCGAATATTGCAGTGGGCTTTTCAACATATGGAACATGTACTGGAGGCCTATACGAGTTTCAGAGGACTAGGATGATTCTAGTATGGTGAATCCTTTAGACAAAAGTTATCAATATATCCATCATTAAATGGGTAATAAAAATGTCAGGTTGTGACGAAACCTGATATTGCCACAGAAAACAGGATATACTAGGCAGCAGTCCCAATCTACCATGAGCCCGTATAAAAGAGGATATTGCTTTGTTAACAAGAACCGGTGTAGACATCCCGCTGCAGTCCACTGGGGGGGGGGTGGTTCTTATAAATACAAGCACGAATGCTCACAATGTTTAGGACCCCACCCTTTACTCAGGCGTTTCAAAAGGAATACTAATTTTTAAGGCCCACAGAGAGATAACGCTACAAAAAGCATACACACCAGTGAAATTAACAAGCATACAGCGATGGTTGGAAATATATCCAGACCAGGAGATAGCCAAATTTTTAATTGAAGGTTTCTCCAAAGGTTTCCCTTTGCCAGTATTTCAGGGTAAGGGGTGCGAATTTGTTAACAATTTAATGTTGGTGGCTAATTACACACAAAAAGTTAAGGAAAAATTATATAAAGAAATCAAAGGTGGTAGAATAGCTGGTCCATTCATTTACTCCCCTTTTGTAAATTTTAGAATATTTCCTTGAGGGATTATACCCTAGAAGGAGCCAAATTCTTTTTGCCCAATACACCATCTATCATTCCCAAAAGACACCTCTTTAAATGATGAAATTGATGCTTGCATGTCACCTGTCTCTTATTGCTTGTTTGAGGATGCTATTCAGCAGATCAGGAAATTTGGAAAAGGTATGTTGCTTGCTAAAGCAGACAATAATGCTGGCCATACACTATACGAAAAATCGGCCGAAAAATCGTTCGTATGGACACTTCGTTCGTTTTTCGGCAAGTTAGTGGGTACAAATCGATAATCGTTTGTGACGTTTTTGTGGAAAAAAAACGAACGGCATGTTTGGAAAATTTCTGCCGAACGTACGATAAATTGCAAGGTTAATGTGTTTCCCGTCCGAACTGCCTGCACTAGGTATATGTAAAAAAACGAACACAAAATTATTTATTCATGTCCACTGAACAGATTATCGGTCATTATATGATGGCACGATCGTTTGCGGTCACGGTCGAACGTTCGTTTTTCGAAAAGGGGTTCGGCCGATTTTCTGTATAGTGTATGGCCAGCATTAGTCTGCTTTTAGGCTACTACCTATTGAGCCAGTATTCAATTCCCTAGGTATGTATTTTGAGGTCAATTATTATTTTGATATGCGCCTCCCTATGGGATGTTCTATATCCTGTGCCTATTTTGAGAAATGTGCATAATTTCTTCAATGGGTAATATCTTTTGAAGCAGGTTATGAAGGTATATTACACTACCTTGATGACTTCTTATTCATCGGCCCGACTCATTGCCCTCTTTGTTTCTTTAGGCTAAAATTGTTTAGTGCAGTCACCCAGCATTTTGGTATTCCACTAGCTAGTGAGAAACTGTTCTTCCATCCTCATCTATAGAATTCGTAGGTATAAAAATAGATACCGAGTTACTTGAATTTCAGTTACCAGTGTCAAAAATAGACAAAATTAAAGGCATGATTTCTTGGTTTGTTGGCAAAAAACAAAGTTTTATTAAAGAAACTACAAAAAGTTAAAGAGAAAATCAAAACAGCTGGGAGCCCACAGTAGGAATGGCGGCGCCGTGGAGAGGAGGGGGAGAGGAGCGGGGCTTCATATGCCTGCATGCGCAAGCCACGCTGCATGCTGTGATTGGCCAGGTAATCTTCTGGGACCTGTGACATGTCCCAGAAGATTGTAGGGAGAGAGGGGGGAGAGGTGAACTTCCTTCTGTCACCGAGGAGCCCCGGGAGTAAGTGGGAGCTGGATACCTCTAAAAAGAGGCCCCCCCCCCCCCAAAAAAAAGATGACATGCCCAATGTGGCATGTCAGGGGGTCATCATCACTTAAAGCAGAAGTTCAATTTTTGGGTGGAACTCCGCTTTAAGGCTCGATTCACACCTATGAGGTTTTTGGTGTTTTTTGCAGAAATGCACTACAGTCCATTTAACATGGTTTCCTATCGTACACGTTCACATCTATGGGAAAATGATATAATTATTATAATAATTATATTATATTAGGGACAAGAAGAAGAGGAGGGTTTTGTCGTTATTACCGCCCAGAGGCAGAGGTGGGCGCGCGAGAAGAGTGGCAGCAAAGAGAAAGGTGGAGGTGATGTCAGCTGTAGGAGGCTTGGATAGGTTAGCTCCGCCCAGCACTTTAGTAACACAGCAAGAAGCTCAAGTCTGTGTAAATGTTCTAGACATCCCGCTGCAGTCCCTTGGAAGCAATAGAGAGCAGCAAATGCTGCTTCAGTTCAAATCAATGCTGGTTCACACCTATGGGTATTTTTTTTTTTTTTGCAGGAATGCACTACAGTCCATTTAACATAGTTTCCTATCGTACACGTTCAAATGATGCACTAGTGATGTTCAGTGAATCAAAAATGCAAATACAAATAAATAGCAAGCTAAAAAGTCCATATATGATAAATCCCAACACCAAATTGTGACGCTCAAAATCGGATTCCTAGTTCTTCACCACAAGTGTTCAAGAGATGGGTGGCCACTCATCAGAGAATTATGACCCCATCTATACCAACCAGTGGCCAAAACTACAAATGCACCGACGATACATAGATGATATTTTAATCGTGTGGGAGGGTCCACAAGAGGAATTGGAAAGGTTCTTATCATACATAAATTGTAATGATTATCATATCAAGTTTACTAGCACTTGGCATCAATCAAGTATACAGTTCCTGGATCTTGAAATATTTAAGGTGGGTTCCTGTCTAGAGACACAAACCCACTTCAAAGAGACCGATCGGAATGGCTACATTTCCACTCGAAGTTGTCACCACCGGGCGATTCCGAAAGGCCAGTTTCTCCGAATCAAGAGAAACTGTGCGAGTGAAGGAGACTTCATGGTTCAGACTGATATGCTCATTGGCAGGTTTGTGGAAAAGGGATATAATAAAAGGCAATTGGAAGCTACGAGGGAAAAAGTCAGATTAATTGATCGTTCAACCCTTTTGGAGCCTAAAGTAAAAAATCCAGGACAAGTTTGATTTTGCTTTTATATCTGGCTTTAATCTTCAATATAAGGAAGTAGAGAGAATTATCAAGACACATGGGCCATTATTGTGTAAGGACCCTACCTTAAAAAAGATTCTTCCTAGTAAACCAAAGTTTATATATAGGAGGGGTCCAGGGTTGCGCAATATGTTGGCCAAAAAATGTTATCCGGCCCCCCAAGAGACCTACCTTTTTGGATCGCACAGAGTGCAGGAGATGTAAAGCATGCAGAACCACTGGGGATAAAACTAGGAACGCCACCAGTTTTCCATTGGTGGTTACGGGGGTGAATATGATATTCGTCAGTTTTTTACCTGTGACACGAGATATGTCACCTACCTCTTGATGTGCCCCTCTAATTTCCAATATGTGGGCAGAACCACCAGGACCATGGCTATAAGGGTGGGGGAGCATATAGAAAACATCAAAAAAGGGTTTAAGTACCATAGTGCGTCCAACCACTTTAGGTTGGTACACAATAAAGACCCCTCCCTACTCAGATTTTGGGGCATTGATAGGGTTCGCCAGCATTGGAGGGGTACAGACATGGCAAAGAAGGTGTCCCAAATAGAGATGCAATAGATATTTAGACTTTACAGTCTAGGGGGTTGAATATTGATATTGATCTGAAGTGTTTTTTGACTGACTATTGAGGACTGTTCTATTATGCGCCATCCTTCACATTTTTGGTGGGTGGAGTGTAGCATTTTTCTTTTAAAATCTGTTTATATTGGGTGACTCTTTCAGGGTCTTCTTCTCCTTTTTCTGCTAGTTCAACTAGCTTGCACACATGAACTTAAATCGTTTTATAAAATACATATTTTTATAGAATATTTTTTCATATATAAATTTTATTTTTCCAATTTATATCAGTTTTGGCCATGTATATATTTTGTTTCAGGCCTTTTTAGATATTGGCCACTAGATGGCGCTGCTCTGTGGTGTTTTTTCATTATAGGCTATGTTACACGCATCTAGGTTCCACATTTATTATGCCTGGCCACTAGGATGGTGCCATTTTACATGGTTCCTGTTTATTATATTTTTTTATCATGTCACTATTTTCTTTATGTGATTTAGCTATGATATTTTTCAATTTGCAATGTTTTTAATGTGTCTTTTGAGTTTTTACATGTTGATATCAGGTTGATTTATGCTGTATGGTGGGAACAGTGTGTGTAAGTCGGCATCCCCTAGAGGGAGATTTTGCATTACATTTTTGTCTTCTCCCCCATTTTGGAGGAGTCCCACCAACAGCACCCTTCCCATTCACTTTTAAGCAAGCTAGGAGTGGTGTGACATCACTCCCTGAAAACGCTAATACGGCGAAACATATGTCGGAGCAGAAGAGCTGCCATTCAAGGTTCTGATCCCACATCCTATCTAGGCTGTGGGACTTCACGCTATCCCTTTAGGACTAGCCGACTTACACATGCTGATTACACCTGGTGCCCGAATCGGTCCTGTAACATGTGAGTGTAATCGCCATTTGTTGTTGTCATTTGCTTTTATCTTTTAAAAATACTACACTATGAGACCTTCCTCTATGTCTCTTGTGGAGTCATTTTTCCCATTCTAGTTTTATCTCAAGGGGCCAGTGAAGTGGAACTGTGCTGTCAGTGGAATCAATTGGTATTCCAGAAGCACCGTTTAACCTTCCTATAAAAAGAGGTCATAATTCTTTGGGGAGAGGCCACCCATCTCTTGAGCACTTGTGGTGAAGAACTAGGAATCCGATTTTGAGCCTCACAATTTGGTGTTGGGATTTATCATATATGGACTTTTAGCTTGCTATTTATTTGTATTTTTGATTCACTGAACATCACTAGCGCCTCATACTTTAATATAATTTTCCCGCAACATTTGGTGACTTGTTCACTTTTAAAGAGGTAGCTTCCATTATGATTGTTCACTGATTTCACAGGGTGTCATTCATTGTTTTTCCATTTTTTTCCATTCACATCTATGCTTTTTTCAGCCGCTGCATTTTTGAAAAGGGTCAGAGACTTTTTTTAAACGCAATTCGGTGCGTTTTTGGTTCAATAGACATCGAAGAAGCTGCGGAAAAGCATGCCGTGCATTTTTGCAGCGATTTGCCTTTTTAAATCTGCTTAATAATCTGGCCCAAATAAAAGCATAAAAAAAACAAAAATGCATCAAAAATGAGTGTGCAATGCAAAAAAGCACTGCAGAAACTGATCAAACGCAAACTGCATAGGTGTGAACCAAGCCTGACTGTCTGTAGTTCTGTCCCTTGCTTCCTATAGAAAATACAATAAATACGAAATAGGTGTGTTACCTGCTGTTTAATTACTGGTAAGATTATGCTGAAAAGGCAGATTTACAACTAAAAAATCTATATGCTGTTTGTTAAGCATCCTGGTTATGACAGGCTTGTATTCTGTTTGAAAAATAATGCCTAAAAAAGTTAAATTATTACCACGAGAATAAAAAGGAAACAAGAGCAAAGCTATAATTCTATTTAGTTTTTTGTTTTTACTCATCCCCAACCAGCATTTAGGTATTTATTAAAAATCCTTTTAATCTGATTTTGTACACCCTCTTTCTAAACACAGTGATATATCTTCCTTGTCATAATGTGTTGAAAGTGCAAATTCAATATCCGAAAATACAAGTAAAGTTTGTGTAAAGGCCCAGACTAAATCAGTTTGCATGTTGTAATTGAATATATACCCAAAGGCACGCAGACTCAGAACAATAGCTGCAAGGGGAATGGCAAAGCCCTTTGTCTTAAGGCCCAGGAACACATTGGAAACCAAATATAATAAAAAATGAAAATTCAGGTGCAAGCATTATACATTTCATACTGAATAATTATTTCTGTACTGCCCGCAAATCCTCTCTGGTAAGCTGTGCATCTAAAACTCATCGAACTGCCAAGGGGTAAACGCAGCTCCATCCATCATGCAGCCACTTGACAAATACATTCCATAATAGAAGTTTATTTTTATGGGAGGCTGAATCAAGGACTTTCCCATGCATACAAAAACTTGTCAAAATTATTTATGAGTCTTGCTGAGACACACAATATGTCATATCAAACTCCTATTTTCCTTCCGAGCACAGACTGTCAATATCTCTACTACTATCAATAATATGGAACACTGCTGCTAAAGGCCCTCAGGAGTTTGAGGTCATTTGCCCATCCCTGCCTGCTGCCAAGTTCTGTTTCTAACTGCAATGCAGTTGAAAAGAGTGTGTTTACAACCTCTAGGAGGTGTATTTAAGAGAAGAACATGTGGTTACATTGAAAAGCCTTGGCAACTAAATAAATGAAAGCGCCTAGAAGAAAGATTACAAAGGATTTCAGTAAATGCTATAAAGTGTAAAATGGGAAAAGAGAAAAGATGTAGTTTATCTGATGTATATTCAAGCTGACATTTTAAAGAAACAAGTAAGGGAAAAAGGTGGATGATAAGGAAATAGGCATTAAGACAAAAAAAAAAAATACTTTATATGAAAACTGCTGGTTGTTACTCTTACAGGTATGCATATGATGGTATCCACACTAGTACAAAAATAAAAATAAATACCTGACGTTTCTCTCAGCCCATTGATCTGTTTTAGCTGTTACATTAGGCTTAAAAGGATTTTAATCACTTGCCATCTAATAACAGCAAACGTACTGCTAGCGGACAGCATAGCCAGGCCAGAGGACATACTGGTACATTGCTTGGCACATGCGCACTAGCACGCCCTCTGGGGCACACAAAGGCACGTTCCCATGACCGCTGTGTCCGGTGGTCACGCCAGGTAGTAACTGACCTCTATGAGCGCCCGGGGTATCATGTGATTGCAATTATTGGTCATAGCGATCACATGATTAGAATGTAAACAAACCAGTCATGATTTGTTTCTATTCAGGACTGCTTGCTTAGTGTTGTGAAGCTGTGGATTGGCCCACTGCTATTACGTACCTGACACCAATCACAGCATGTCAAGAGAAAGCAAGCCGTCATGATTGGAAAGCCATTCATGACAGTTAAATACTGCTTGTAACAGCGAACACCACTGCTATAAGCAATAACAGTGTAACAAAAAATAAAAATCCTGATTTCTTTTTTAAGTATTTTTTTTATTTGTAGTTTCTCTTAAATTTTTTTGATCTCTTTTACTTCTATTATAAGGAATGTAAACATCCCTTATAGCAATAGGGCATGACAGCTCCTCTTTACAGCGAGATATTGGGTCTATAAGTCCCCACATCTCTCCTCTATGCTGGAAAGCGGGGGGTGGAAGCGGCTAAAAAAAAAAAAAAAAAAAGGATGTGAAAAAAAAGAAAAAAAAATGTTTCAAAAATGTATTAAAAAATTATCTCTTTTTCACATACTGTCATCAGTCAGTATCCCTCATCATCGCCACACCAATCATATGATGCTACTGTACTGCACTGGATACGTGAAAAAAAAACTCCCACATTTGAATTAATTTCAACATTTTCCAAAATATTGTGACAAAAAAAAAAAATCACAGCTTTAAACATTTTTGCCTAATTTTAGGAGGAGAGATTATTTGCAAAATTTTAATTACTTAAGGACCAGAAGGATTTACCCCCTTAATGACCAGGGCATTATTTGCAATACGGCACTGCGTCGCTTTAACTGACAATTGCGCGGCCACGCGACGTTGTACACAAACAAAATTTATGTCCTTTTTTTTTTCCCCCTACACATAGAGTTTTCTTTTGGTGTTTGACCACCTCTGCGGTTTTAATTTTTTGGGCTTTCAAAGAAAGTGAAAATTTTGAAAAAACTCAATATTTACTTTTTGCTATAATAAATGCTATAACAAATATCCACTTTTTTGGGACCATTGACATTTATACAGTGATCAGAGCTAAAAATAACCACTTATTACTGTATAAATGTCACTGGGTGGGAAGGGCTAATGCTACGAGGCGATCAAGGGGTTAAGTGTTCCCTAGGGAGGTGTTTCTAACTGTAGGAGGAGTGGACTGACAAAGAGTAGAGAGACATCACTGTTCCTGATCACTAGGAACAGCAGATCTCTCTCTACTGCTAGAACGGGGATCTGTCTGTCTACATTGACAGATCCCCATTCTGCAGCAGCTCTTCTCCCCACTCTCACAGGCTTGGCTGAGAGCAGTGGAAGCCATTGGCTCCCGCTGCTGTCAGTCAAAAACTTTGAGCAGAAAGCATTGGGTGGGGTCGAGCTGTGTGTCTGAATAGGAGGAAACAGCCTGGCTTGGAAGCGAGCTTGCATGAGCGACACCATAGGAAGTGGCATCCTATGGGGGCACTCAGTGGGGGGGGGAGTGAGGACTGCCAGCAGGACCCCCAGAAGAGGAGGATTGGGGCTGCCCTGTGAGAAACCATTGCACAGGGCATGTAAATGTGACATGTTTGTTGTTTTCTTTTTTTTTTTTTAATAAAAAAACAAACCTTTACAATCACTTTAATCATTTTGGGGCAATATACAGTGGGGACGGAAAGTATTCAGACCCCCTTAAATTTTTCTCTTTGTTATATTGCAGCCATTTGCTAAAATCATTTAAGTTCATTTTTTTTTCCTCACTAATGTACACACAGCACCCCATATTGACAGAAAAACACAGAATTGTTGACATTTTTGTAGATTTATTAAAAAAGAAAAACTGAAATATCACATGGTCCTAAGTATTCAGACCCTTAGTTTAGTATTTTGTAGAAGCACCCTTTTGATCTAATACAGCCATGAGTCTTTTTGGGAAAGATGCAACAAGTTTTTCACATCTGGATTTGGGGATCCTTTGCCATTCCTCCTTGCAGATTATCTCCAGTTCTGTCAGGTTGGATGGTAAACGTTGGTGGACAGCCATTTTTAGGTCTCTCCAGAGATGCTTAATTGGGTTTAAGTCAGGGCTCTGGCTGGGCCATTCAAGAACAGTCACTGAGTTGTTGTGAAGCCACTCCTTTGTTATTTTAGCTGTGTGCTTAGGGTCATTGTCTTGTTGGAAGGTAAACCTTCGGCCCAGTCTGAGGTCCTGAGCACTCTGGAGAAGGTTTTCGTCCAGGATATCCCTGTACTTGGCCGCATTCATATTTCCCTCAATTGCAACCAGTCGTCCTGTCCCTGCAGCTGAAAAATACCCCCACAGCATGATGCTGCCACCACCATGCTTCACTGTTGGGACTGTATTGGACAGGTGATGAGCAGTGCCTGGTTTTCTCCACACATACCACTTAGAAATAAGGCCAAAAAGTTCTATCTTGGTCTCAGACCAGAGAATCTTATTTCTCACCGTCTTGGAGTCCTTCAGGTGTTTTTTAGCAAACTCCATGCGGGCTTTCATGTGTCTTGCACTGAGGAGAGGCTTCCGTCGGGCCACTCTGCCATAAAGCCCCGACTGGTGGAGGGCTGCAGTGATGGTTGACTTTCTACACCTTTCTCCCATCTCCCGACTGCATCTCTGGAGCTCAGCCACAGTGATCTTTGGGTTCTTCTTTACCTCTCTCACTAAGGCTCTTCTCCCCCGATAGCTCAGTTTGGCCGGACGGCCAGCTCTATGAAGGGTTCTGGTCGTCCCAAACGTGTTCCATTTAAGGATTATGGAGGCCACTGTGCTCTTAGGAACCTTAACTGCAGCAGACATTTTTTTGTAAGCTTGGCCAGATCTGTGCCGTTCCACAATTCTGTCTTTGAGCTCTTCAGGCAGTTCCTTTGACCTCATGAGTCTCATTTGCTCTGACATGCACTGTGAGCTGTAAGGTCTTATATAGACAGGTGTGTGGCTTTCCTAATCAAGTCCAATCAGTATAATCAAACACAGTTGGACTCAAATGAAGGTGTAGAACCATCTCAAGGATGATCAGAAGAAATGGACAGCACCTGAGTTAAATATATGAGTGTCACAGCAAAGGGTCTGAATACTTAGGACCATGTGATATTTCAGCTTTTCTTTTTTAATAAATCTGTGAAAATGTCAACAATTCTGTGTTTTTCTGTCAATATGGGATGCTGTGTGTACATTAATTAGGAAAAAAAATGAACTTAAATGATTTTAGCAAATGGCTGCAATATAACAATGAGTGAAAAATTTAAGGGGGTCTAGATACTTTCTAGGGGAATTTTGTTTATTTGGCGGTTAAACTTGGATGGGGAATGGGGAAAAGCATGGGATGCCCGAAACTGGAGAACTTGAATGAAATCTTGAACACGTGCTAATCTTTCTGGCAGCTAGGTTGTTAATTTAAAAAATGCTGTCTTCCTGTAGGATTGATGGCCCAGCCAAATGGACAGCAAACTAAACAATGCAGGTGCTTCTCCTTAGAGAAATGATATTGCACCTGGCTGCTTCTGACCCAAGCTAGAGGTGTGAGCTGGCTCTTGATAGCTTTGTACTAGCACTAGGCTGCCCCTTGATTGTGGACAAGCAAAGTATTGCACCTTGCTGTCCCCTCTATCCAGGCTTAGGGTGTGATGAAAGGAAGTTACTCACTCAGTCTCTTTTTGGTGAATCCTTAAGTCCAGGAGGCTACTGGCACAGGCTTCCTGCTACACAGGCCAAGTCTTGCCTGTCAGGGTGGCTTTGGCTAAGCCTAGCTGAAGCTGGTAAAAAGAGGTGAGACTTCCAACTGCACCTTCTCTCCTCCATCCACTCTCTTCTTTCTCCTGTCCTTTCTACACCTACCCAGGGGCAAAGCCCCCTCCAGCACAGGTGTCCCCTCCAGGTGACTGAACCCTGGACTCTGCTCCCTCACTGCCAGGCTACTGAACATTTATTCAAAAACATGTATAAAAAGACAAACCAATAATTAACTAGTGCACAGAGTAGTTCAAAATCAGAACTGTATCCCTATGCTGAGGCCCCCACCTCAATTAACAGGTGTGGCTCCTTAAGGTTGTGCATAGACATGAAGAAAAAAGGGAATTAGAGATCACCAAGAAACCTTATAAAGGATCACCATAGACTTAAGAAATCAACTTTATTGAATATGATTACAATTAATTTGTGCAAAAAACTACCACGGATGCAAACATTAAAAATGACAACGTTGTCAAACAACTCAGAGACCTGCCGGCAGCACACCTCATACAACCACCACACTGCAATAAGTCTATGGGGATACACAGGCTCTTTCACAGTCAGTGGGATAAGGAAGGATGAGATTTTTCAAATGGTAAAGCCACTATGTAAAGCTACTCAATCCACAGAGACCAAAACCCTGGTAATCTTCCAATCAAAAGGGTGTAGCAATCTACATAGAAGGTCGCTGAGGCTGAATGTTCAATTAAACCGCGATGAGGGTAATACAGGCGGGGTGGGGAGATGAGGGCGGTATGGAAATGAGAGTAGCTGGCTGAATCTTGGATAGGGTCTATGGATAAACAACAGAACCAGTCACATAAGTTGGTATAAGTCAACCCCACAACAGTATATTCACAGCCAGATGTCGCTGGATATATATAGACTGGTGAGGATTCAAAACACAAGTCCCATATAGCATTTACTGGGCAGCATTTAGCCGCTGTACATCAGTATGCTCACCACCTCATGTCTCACAGAAGGGGGGGTTGTTGCAAATCCTCATGCTGTGTGCAGTCCGCGCTTGCCAGCTCCTAATTCATAGTCTAATAGCCCGGAGATATTGAAGTCCTGCAAACCAGCCTGCTTTCCCAATAGTTGGGCGGGGTGGGGGGTGGGTCAGGCAGGATCACGAGAGTTGCATAGTGACATCACGCTGACCAGTTTCGTTCGCCTATCAGCGAACTTCTTCTGAGCCAGCAGCATTCTATGTGGATTGCTATAACGTTGTCCTTTTTAATGTTTGCATCAGTGGTAATTTTTTGCACTAATTCATTTTAACCATATTCAATAAAGTAGATTTTTTTTAAGTCCATGGTGTTCCTTTATAAGGTTTCTTGGTGATCTCTAATCCCCGTTTTTTTTTCATACCAAACATTTATAGCTTATTTTCCCACCTTCTCTGCTTTACCACCCCAGGGATTGGTGGAAACGGCATAAATATTCAGGCTTTGGCCTCTGTTCCTCCACCCTCTAAGTTCCAGAACTATCCAGCCAATTCTGGAAGCCAGGGGAAGGAACATAGACCCAGCCATTGGAGCTCTGCACAGCTACTCCAACCCCAGCTCCTCAGCCTATAGAGAAGCTAACTAAATTTACCCGCTCTGTACACTGAGGGTGCTACATGATTTTATTGATAAGTAAAGTGTTCCAGCATGGTCTGAAGAAAAGCACTGATGCGATCAATAGATAAAGGGATACTGTCATTTTGCCCATTTAGGTCTTCATAAACGGTTCCCTCAGAACCCCTGCAGCTTCTTCCTCCATCGCAGCCAGCACCAATACTTAGCATTTCTAGGTATGGGGGAGCATGTGACCTCTTTCCATGTTAAAGTGCTGGAGAACAGCAGCCAATCACTAGATGTACTGTCACATCTCGAACACTGGGGATTTATAGTGACAGCCACAACATGGTAGGAGCAGCAGGGGTGTGCTGCCAAGGCTGAGTATTGGGAGTTGAAGAGGCTCCTTTGCAAAGACACAGTCTTTCTCTCCTAATAATTAGACACTCAATAATTACATGCACCTTTTCCCCAACACCACAACTGCAATCAGCAATAATTGCTCAGAAAAGCAAGTGTTTAGGACTGCAGTGCTGTAGCGGTGACAAGGCAGGGATGGATGTCTAACCGCTGTAGAAAGACCACTTGTCACACACAGAGCAGTGGTCCTCATCTTCAGCCTGCTGCAAGGAAAGGTTAAAATGCCTGTCATATAAAAAAATTGAGTTGGGAGATTTCCCTTTACTTACTGTCCCAAAGACACAACAGAACGTATTAGAGAGCTGCCACCAGGTGTCTCCATTGAAAGACTTACCGTCATGTCCTTTTTCTGGTGATGACTCAACATTGACTCACTATTTTCTCTCACTTTCCAGCAAAAACATAACAGAGGGTCTAATCATTCCTTAATTTATCCAAAACTAAAATATAAAGGTTTGCTTTTACATACACATTAACTCAGAATCATCATATCCATTATGGGCCCATCTGCTAGAGCTCTTGGTTCTACATCACACTTTAGAGCTCTACAATATAAAATTATTCCTGACAATACATTTGCCCACATGAAAGCATAGCTCCAAGATTTGTGTAAAGAAGGTACCACATGTTGTACAGCGCATGCACTGAACATAACATATAATTCCATTTAGAGAATGCCTTTCACCCCACAACCAGCTCTATGGAAAGTTTGTTCTGTGTGAATGCAGCTTTCTAGTTCTCTTGCTTTGTGATTTCTATGGCCTTAAACATAACTGCAGATCCTGACACTATTCATCACATAATAATTGGGGCAACATCATGTCCCATGTCAAAAAAGATTTTCAACACAATTACTTCTTTTTGTCACTTTGAATTTAACAAACACGCAGTAAAGCAAACACACGGAGAAGGGCAGCAGTTAAGTATACACAGAATTTCCCAGATACTATCTAATTAATGAGACAAGGCATGTTTAAGGGAGGAGATGTTCTTTTGGTAAATATGATAAAGAACTATGTACATTTCCCTTTGTCATTCCATCCAACTTTGTTAGTGCTGGCGCAGGCCACGGTCTCTCTTAATTGTTTGGCTCTGGTAAGGGCTGAGTCTGATCACTCACTGCATTGTTGAGTTGATGGGATTCGTGTAGCTGGTTATAAATTGATAATCTAAATTAATTCATTCAAGCAGAAATCGATTTTGTAACTCCTTGAGAGCTTGTAATAATGCTTACCTCCTACTGCTTGCTGCATTTGCTGTTTCATAAAAGCTGGTCGGAAACAGCTGGATTCAGGTGACCTGCTAGCTCATTAAATCTGTTACATGTTCCTTCTAGTAAATGATATTAACCAGAAATGTCCTCACGTTGATTTTTTCCTTTAATTTTATGACAGAAATAACCTAATTTGTAACACAGAATAACAATCTCCTTGGATTACTTTGCCTTGTTAAAATATTTTATGCATTTTTCATTTACACGGAGGTAATGGAAAAACACTTAAACTATCTGTTATTTAAACCACAAGAGATATGTTACTGAAAGTCTGATAGCTTCCAAAATGATTGCCTCTTCATAGCCTCTGCTTTATTTCTGCAATAAAGGGAGGACATTTCAATTCATAGGTTAGTAAATAAAGCACAATACCTTTTCTTTTTCTTTTTTCGACGGAATTACCAGACAAGGAATTGGAATACTTTCTAAATTCATTTAGGAGTACGTGTCATACTTTCCCTCCTGAGTTCTAATACCCATTATAAATGTTGCACTTGCTTCATCTGCAGGGGATGGAATCTCATTCTAAGCTGCACATTAAATGAAACTATTCATATATACTGTCCTTTCTGTTTTTAATGAAGGATTGCGGGGGGGACATTTGCATTAAAGCATGTCTGATGAATCAGAAGTAATTAGAAACATCTATTAGATAAGTAGAAGGCAAGATCCACATTCAAACACATTTTGTAAATGACATGTGGACATGATTGCAAAGTGACATTGATAAGCAAAATGATAATTTAAAATGACTATTGTCACATATTTGGTTGAGATTAGATCCTCTTCCTTTCCTCTATGAGCTATTAACTTTGTACAAGAGGCCTTAGAATAAACCCAGTAATGTATTTTCTGCTAACTATGGAATGGCTAGTGGCACAAACAGAGTATTAATGTTAATTATCTTAACATAGGTTCAAATAAAGTATACAAAACAAAAAAAGGTGTTCTTTGTTAAAAGCCACACATCTTCCTAGCCCGTCTTGCCCACCCAGTTATGTTTTTTTTAGATTTGGAGTTTAAGGGTAACTGTATCTTTAATTGCACCTCGATTTTGACTTCCAGCCCCATGCAGACAACAACTTTACAAATACATTTTATTACCATTTATGATGGCAATCAGTATGTTACATTTTATAGCCTTCCCAGGCCATAACATCAATCTGATGGGATTCTTTAGTGATTCTTTGCAACCATACAACAGAAGATGGACTGTAGGAATTATGAACAAGCCTGCATATGCATCAAGCTAATGATGGGGAAAATAATTATGTATAGTTGTCTTTCAATGCATATGTGGCTTTAACAAAGTACCTGGAGCAGAAAGTAAGAGAACAATGTGGTTTCCCTGAGCAGGAAAAGTAGTATAAACTACTCTTTATCATCAGAAAATGTTAAAAAAATGTATCTCAGTGTCACTATAAAGAAGGTGGTGATGGGGCTGGTTACAATCCACATGGTAGTATTAAAGGTAGTTACACAATAAAGTGTACCTTTGGTGTAGTTACACTTCTATTGCAGGTTCCCCCTGTCCCCAGCCCCCCTACCAGTTTTATTCTTACCGGTCCCCATTCCAGCAAGATATTGCTGACCTAACCACACAACCCCCTAGTCAGGAGATGCTAAAATATCCACTTGCCGACTGCCTAACTGTAAATGTATGTCATCAGGTTAAATACCGGGGTTATAGCAGCAGATAGCTGCCATAACCTCGGTATCTTTTTTTGTTAGGCGGTCGGCTTTCCAATACAAATGATCCCAGTGTCGGTAAACCCGGAAGCGATGCGATCCAGCCGATGGCTGGGCAGGAAGTCTAGTGAGGGCTAGATGGCCCTCACTTGGCTCTATATGCCCTTTGAGGACCAGAGCAACCTCTGATGTCACTTCCGGTTCTCTGCTATTTTTTTTCTTAACCACTTGCTTACTGAGTACTTATACGCCCCCTTCCTGCTCAGGCCAATTTTCAGCCTTCAGCAATGTTGCACTTTAAATGACACTTGGGTGGTCAGGCAACGCTGTATCCAAACTACAATTTATAGTTTTTTTCACACAAATAGAGCTTTCTTTTGGTGTTATATATTCACCGCTGGGTTGTTTTTTTTTTTGCTAAACAAAAAGAGACCGAAATTTAAAAAAAAAAAAAAAAAAAACACAACATATTTTCATAGGTTGTTATAACATTTTGTAAACAGGTCATTTTTCTCCTTCACTAATTTGAACTGATGGACACTGATGAGGTGGCACTGGAAGACACTGATGGGCTCTGATAGGTGACAATGATGAGGCACCGATTAGCAGCACTGGCGGGCTCAGATTGGGACCGATGTCCCTGTAACAGAAGCCAGTTACCGTCTTTCTGCTTTCCTCTTCTTGCTTATCATGAGGAGAAAGAAAAACGTTAACCGGCTTCTGTTTACTTCCGTGATCAGCTCTCATTGGCTGACAGCTGACCATGTGTTCAAGAGCCCTTGTGATTGGCCCTTTACCCAGTACTGTGATCAGTCGAGTCCAAAGGACTCGACAAAAAACAAAGTGTGGTAGCCGCGCGAGCACTGCGATCACGGGAGGACATCTATTGACACCCTCCTGGCACTGGAAGCCCACGCTGTAGCAGTCTTTTGACTATAGCATTGGCGGAGAAGTGGTTAACCACTTAAGGGCCAAGCTTCTTTCTGAGATTTGTTGTTTACACTTTAAAAACAGTTTTTTCTTGCTAGAAAATTACTTAGAACCCCCAAACATTATATATATATTTTTCTAACACCCTAGAGAATAAAATGGTGGTCGTTGCAATACTTTCGGTCACACTGTATTTGCGCACTGGTCTTACAAGCACACTTTTTTTGGAAAAAATTCACTTTTTTGAATTAAAAAATAAGACAACAGTAAAGTTAGCCCAATTTTTTTTTGTTATATTGTGAAAAATAATGTTACGCCGAGTTAATTGATACCCAACATGTCACGCTTCAAAATTGCGCCCGCTCGTGGAATGGCGACAAACTTTTAAACTTAAAAATCTCCATAGGCAACGTTTAAAATTTCTACATTATTGCTCTCGCTCTTCTGATCGCGGCGATACCTCACATGTGTGGTTTGAACACAGTGCTACTCACAAATGCGTTCGCTTATGCACGCGAGCTCGGCAGGACGGGGTGCGTTTAAAAATTTTTTTTCTTATTTATTTTACCTTTTATTTTTTATTCTGTTCTTTAAAAAAAAAAAAAAAATGTGTCACTTTTATTCCTATTACAAGGAATGTAAACATCCCTTGTAATAGAAAAAAGCATGACAGGACCTCTTAACCACTTCAATACAGGGCACTTATACAACTTCCTGCCCAGACCAATTTTCAGCTTTCACCACTGTCGCATTTTGAATGACAATTGCGCCATCATGTAACACTGTACCCAAACTAGATTTTTATGATTTTGTTCCCACAAATAGAGCTTTCTTTTGGTGGTATTTGATCACCTCTGGGATTTTTATTTTATGCTAAACAAATAAAAAAAGAACAAAAATTTTGAAAAAAAAAAAAAATTTTTTTTTTCAGTTACAAAACTTTGTAAATGAGTAAGTTTTCTCCTTCACTGATGGGCACTGATGGGTACCGATGAGGTGGCATTGATAGGCACTAATATGCGGCACTGATATGCGGCACGGGTGGGCACTGATGTACTGTTATGTATGGTACTGATGGATGCCAATCAGTGATGCCCATTGTGGGCACTGTTTGGCATCCCTGGTGGTCTAGGCTGGCATACCTGGTGGTGACATCCTTGGTGGTCCTACTGGCGTCCCTGGTGGTCATCCTTGGGGGGCCTGCGCTGATAATCGATCAGCACAAACCCCGTCAGAGGAGCAGCCGATCGGCTCTCCTCTACTCGCATCTGACAGATGCGAGTGAGGAAAAGCCGATCACCGGCTCTTCCTGTTTACATCGTGATCAGCCATGATTGGACACGGCTGATCACGTGTTAAAGAGTCTCCGTCAGAGACTCTTTACCGAGATCATAGTTGCGGTGTGTCAGACTGACACACCGCAACAATGATCGGCACAATGCGCGCCGCAGTGGCTCAATATCCTGAAGACGTCATATAACGTCCAGTCAGGATATTAAAACCACTTTGCCACCATCATCATATGGCGGGCAGCAAGTGGTTAAATATGAGATCTGGGGTCAAATATTTACACTAAAATGCAATAAACAAAAAGGGCCCTTTAAGAGCTATGGGCGGAAGTGACGTTTTGACGTCGCTTCCGCCCTGCAATGATATGGAGACGGGTGGGGGCCATCTTCCCCTCACTTGCCTCCATACCAAGCCAGGAGAAGGATCCGATCCCCTTCGCCGCTACCGATGGCTCTGGTAAGCGGCAGAGGGCACCGGAGCCTCTAGCCGCCGATAAAAGTTATCTCGTGGCAAATCCGCCGCAGAGACCACTTTTATGTGAAAGCAGACCACCCGCTGAAGAAGATGATACTGGGGTTAGCTAGCTCCTGCCATAACAACGATATATTCCTCTTCAAAGTAGCGACGTATACCGACGGCGGGCGGTCCATAAGTGGTTAAAATCAAAACGTCAAACTTTTTCTTTTTCTTTTAAAGGTAAATGAAAGATCTGGGGTCTTTTTGACCTCAGATCTCTCAATATAGAGGACCTGCCATGCTTATTTCTATTACAAGGGACGTTTACATTCCTTGTAATAGGAATAAAAGTGATAAAAATAAAATAAAATGTATGGACAGTGTAAAAATAAAAAGTAAAATAATAATAATAAAAAAAAAAAAGCAATCATTTATTTTTTGCTAAAACATTTAAAAAAAAAAAGGCTTTTTTCTTTGTTTCCGTTATAAAATTTTGCAAATAAATCATCTTTCTTCATAAATAAACATATATACTGCTACATTTCTTTGTAGACTCTATAACTTTCCTACAGACTAAATAATATACACAGATTTGCATTATTTTCACCAAACTATGGTATATACAGTATCTCACAAAAGTGAGTACACCCCTCACATTTTTGTAAATATTTTATTATATCTTTTCATGTGACAACACTGAAGAAATTACACTTTGCTACAATGTAAAGTAGTGAGTGTACAGCTCAAATTTACAGTGTAAATTTGCTGTCCCCTCAAAATAACTCAACACACAGCCATTAATGTCTAAACCGCTGGCAACAAAAGTGAGTACACCCCTAAGTAAAAATTTCCAAATTGGGCCAAACGTGTCAATATTTTGTGTGGCCACCATTATTTTCCAGCACTTCTTAACCCTCTTGGGCATCGAGCTCACCAGAGTGTCAAAGGTTGCCACTGGAGTCCTTTTCCACTCCTCCATGACAACATCACAGAGCTGGTGGATGTTAGAGACCTTGCGCTCCTCCACCTTTGAGAATGCCCCACAGATGCTCAATAGGGTTTAGGTCTGGAGACATGCTTGGCCAATCCATCACCTTTACCCTCAGCTTCTTTCTGGTCATCTTGGAGGTGTGTTTGGGGTCGTTATGTTGGAATACTGCCCTGAAGCCTAGTCTCCGAAGGGAGGGGATCATGATCTGCTTCAGTATGCCACTGTACATGTTGGCATTCATGGTTCCCTCAATGAACTGTAAATCCCCAGTGCCGGCAGCACTTATGAAGCCCCAGACCATGACACTTCCACTACCATGTTTGACTGTAGGCAAGACACACTTGTCTTTGTACTCCTCACCTGGTTGCCGCCACACACGCTTGACACCATCTGAACCAAATACGTTTATATTGGTTTCATCAGACCAAACAACGTGGTTCCAGTGATCCATGTTCTTAGTCTGCTTGTCTTCAGCAAATTGTTATGCATGGAATCCTACTGCCATAGGCTGCCCCTATTTAAACCTTCCTTCAACAGTCAAACAAATGAGAGGCTGTCTTGAGGCTGACATCTGTTGTCAGAAACAATAGGTTGAGAAATGTTTGTTGGGCACAACTGGCATAACATTCTGGGTAAGCAAAGAGAATAGCAGCAGTGCCTATACTATGGCAGGAGGGACTAACGTGCCCCTGAATCAAACCTGGCAAAGGACTTTTTCAGAAAGTTGATCACAAAGCTTTTGATAAGATCACTCAAGAAAACATTCACTGCAACTGCTCCCATATTTATGTTGTGTTTATCGTAAAGTATCTGGCTTGCACAGCCCACAGTAACACATTTCCAACTCATACAAATTCTTTACACAATTTATTTTTTACATATTTACAACTTTTTAAATACTTCAGGGAATGCTTTAATTGCAGTGAGGAAGAATTATGACTGAGAAGCTGACTTTTAATAAAACCAAACAGACCTGTTTTAAAGAAGACTACCAAACAATCAATGAACATTTTGCTGATAAATCAATATATTCATTTTTTAAAATAGGTTTCACCTTTTGGGTATATGATAATCTAGTAGGGTGTGTGGGGAATTAGCTTGTGGGGATCAACTTTTTCTGAATGACAGTCAGCAAACAGGCACTTTCTTCAAAATCTGGCAGATGCCAGGTTTATTTGCAGGAGGTTTGCAAACAGTAAATTAAATCCTTGCTGTTCGACACTAACTAAACAAATAGTGTCCTCTCTATACAGTGCGGGGCTGGTCCCCGTCACCCACAAAACATGCGGAAAAGCAAACCTTTTTAGTCCAACACCCAGGGCTCCTCTCACTCAGGTTCCTTCCTGAGTCTCAAAACCAGAGAGCTCTGTTGTGCTCTCTTCCTGGTCATTTAAAATCCAGCTGAGTGTGGGCTCAAGTGGACCAGAACATCCGGACCGGAAACCTAGCCTGCCACAGAGGCTGGAAAAACCCGGGCCGGATTCCGATTCAATCCCTTACAACAGAACGAATGCGAGGTGAAATATAGCGATTATCCACTATATCACCTCGCATACCGTCACAGGTGGTACACTGAACCTGGAGTAAGGCTGTGTTAGGTGCAGTGTTTTCACTTTTGTTTTTTCAAAGGATGCAGTAAAAAATTAAGCTCTAAATAAGCCTGCCAGCAACTTATGCGCTCAAATCACTGCAAGCTAAAAGATCTAATCTAATAAAGCGGAATTATTAGAAAAAACGTAGCAACGGTTTTGACAATTGAAGAGCTAAGTAACAAGCCTTAAAAAATAAGTTCCTTTTATTAAAAAAAAAAATAATAAATGCACATTTTTTTTTGCAGGTAAAAAAATGTGCATTTATTAACTTTTTTTGGCGCCCGTAGAGCATTGCTGGTGCCATACAGGTTTCCTGCAGATCTGTCAGTGTATCTGTCCATCCCGTACAGGCAAAAATGTTACACTGACAGGAAGAATCAATGTGCTGTGGAGTGCGGTGGTAGTTCATTGGGAGCTGCATGAATGAATGACGTGGGCGGAGCTAGTACGGGGAACTTCTCCCTGTACTGCTGTCACAGGAAAGGGGGGGTGGGGGGGGGAGGGGAACGGGTAGCACCTGCAGCATTGGGAACTAAAAACAGGCGGAACATGTAACATGTTCTCAAAGGTGAGCTTATCTTTAAATGGATTTTGAAAATGTACAGATCTGTGCACAAAGGGAAGACACATGAGAAGAATTACCCCAGCACTGCAATCAGCTCAATGCTCATTTAGTAAAGTAGATGTAAACCCAATCACTAAAATCTCATATAAGCTTTAACATGATAATATCACTTGGAAAGCCTCCCTCAAAGACAAATCACCTGCAAAGGTCATTAATAAAATAGAGCTTTTGCAAAAAAAAAAAAAAAACTCAACCCCAGCTTTTAATGTTTTATTATCATCTGACTATTCAACAACACATATTAAACACAGAATTTAAGCCTCATGCACACTGGATGTTTTTACAACTGCTGTTTTTGGCTTCAGGCATTTTTTCTGTAGCCAGTGAACTCCCCAGCATGTTAACTTATATGTCCATGCACACATAGGCTTTTACCAGCGTTTTTTGGCTGGGGCGTTTTCTGGCTGGACCCCCCCAGAATTAGTGGGTTTCAAGAGTTTTTCAGCTGTAAAAATGCTCTAACTCTGAAAAATGCTAAAAAACCCCCGCAGCTATTCAAAGTTTTTTTGAGCCATAAGCTTTTGTGGGGGTAGAAACGCTAATGCAAAAAAGTTGCATAACGTGGCAAAACTTGTGTTTTTAACACAGCATTCTACAGCTAAAGCTACTGGTGTTTTTAGAACGTCCAGTGTACATGAGGCCTTCAAGTGAAAGCCTTGATAACACAATGAAACCTGCTCAGTTTATCATAAGAGATCATATCCTGTCACATGACTAGTTCTATTATGTGTACTGAAATTTCCCTACTAGCCTAAAGCATGTCTAAAGAGGATCGAAGGCATGGCCTAATTTTATTTTACTTATTTCTGACATACTCGGAATATATGCAACCTATGTAATTTAGAAGAAAAGATGGCCAGAGGATATACCCACCTCTTGGGCAGTATTTAGACTAAATTTAAGAACATTGTTGAGCCTAGTGCAATGAATTTAGAAAACTGTGTAAACGTCTGTAAGAGTGCATTTCTTTTATGGGATTTTAAAGTGATTCCAATCAACATCTGAAAGACACCAGTAAAAACTGTAGGCAACTGTAGTTTGTCTGGGTCTCAACAGCAACTCCATGCAAAAATTGAAGCATGGTTTGTCAACACTTTTTGAGAAACAATGCAACTGTGCAAATTCAGAAATTAGTCCACTGTTCATTTTTTGCAGTCATATAACCCTTGCTGTTAAAAGAGGAAACGTCTTCTGCTTCTTTGTGAGACTGCAATCTTTTGTTACACGATTTTGTGCTATGCAATCTGCTAAAACCATCCAACATTTGGCAGGTTCGTAGCACAAGTCAACATGGGTTTAGTATTGGGTTTTGGTTTAACAGCTAACCTTAAAGGAACATTTACTAAGCCGCAGTGACCAGTCACTCCAGCCAAGCTGTCCTTTCATTCATCGGTTATTCTTTTCAGAGTTCATGTTTTAGCCAGACAGATATTAAAGAATAGCTACAATTACATCTAGAGAAATTATTAGTTTTTAATCAGAAGATTAAGCTATTAAGATAATGGTACTTAAGATTTATTTTATTAACTTAATAAAATTAAAACTCTGTGGAAATAAACCATCCTTTTAATTGTCAGACAGAGAATAACTGCATTGATTTTTATCTCCTGATAATAACAAAACCGTCCAAAAATTATTTCACACAAAATGTACTTTTGAGAGTTTGAAGAGCACACTGACGTGTGTCATCTCTTGAACATATATGGCATTAAAAAAATTAAAACGTAATAAAAAGTGGTAACAAAAGGAAAGAACATTAGTATGTGGTCATAAAAACAAATGAAACACTAACTGATTGCCGTTTCTAAGACCCCGTCAAAATGAATGCATTACTGTTAATGGAGTAATGAAAAATATGATAATTATTTTGGATATTCATCAATAATAGAGCACGGAGCTCATATAGTGCTTAACAAGAACACTTGCTATCTCTTAACAGTAGATGGATTCTTTAAAACCCTGCAGAAAATTACAATCTTAAAAATATCTAAAGAATGCCTTATCAGAAACTAGGCCATTTAAAACAGAACTTAAGGGAAATGATAAGAGTGTCTAGATAGTAGGAGTGATTAGCACCATGACATCAGCAGCTTAAAGAGGTTGTTTTTTTTACCCCAATGCTTCCTATGCATTAAGGTGAAAAAACTTCTAGTGACCAGCCCCCCCCCCCGTTTTACTCACCTGAGCCCTGGAATTTTCCACGGCAGAGACGTGCTCTTTCTCTGCCCTGGGTTCTCTACTCTTGATTGGTTAGATTGATAGCAGCGCAGCCATTGGCTCCCGCTGCTGTCAATCAAATCCAATGACGTAGCGCCGTTGAGGCCGGGCCAAGTCCGGCATTTAGCATCTATGGACGCAAATGCTGGACTCGGGAATGTGCCCGCAAGGTAACCCCCTGGGAAAGCACTTCTCCCAGGGGGTTATACAATGCGGGGAGGAGCTACCAGCGCCGCCGGGGGACCCCAGAAGAGGATGATTGGGGCCACACTGTGCAAAACGAGCTGCACAGTGGAGGTAAGTATAACATGTTTGTTATATATATATATATATAAAAAAAAAAACATAAAGCTTTACAATCAGTTTGCACAGAGTTTTGGGAGAAGCACTCATGTAGGGTTAGACAGTAGTTCAGACAGTACAGAAAATGCCAGGTTAAGTTTAGAGATTTATAATAAGGCCTACAGCCATGACATGGCAGTGGGGAAATTGGGCCATCAAACAATCAAGATTTAGAAGGATCATGGTACAAACCTGCACACTTATATTGGTCCAAGTGCCACATTTTTGGACTGATCAGAACCTCATGGTGTAGGTTTTATCTTGTAGAGATAATTCCGACCAGTTGTGAAAATCCAATCCAGCAGTTAAGTTAATCCCCTAGCACTGGTTGACCAAAGGGTATCTGCAGAGGCTGTGGCGTGCCCATAAACATAAGATTGTTTAGTTTTTTTTACCGTAAATAGCCAAAACGGGGGGGGGGGGGGCACACACCATGCATTCATGGGCACTTTACAACTTCATACACAAAGAATACTTTACAGTGCACATTTTTCTTATGTTTTGGGGAAAAACACTTATAACCGCAAACACCCCTAAACGCGTGTACAATATGCTCCATAGGAGCATTTGTTCTGCCAGCAGTTCTGGTATTTATTCTGCTGCCTAGTGTACATGGCCCCCTAATATGTGAAAAGAGTTTTCCTGACACACTAGGTATATTTGTGGTAGGAAGCCATCTTCAGTTTTGACCTTCAGGTACATCATTTGATATATCAACATATGATGAAGTCTGCACATTACCACCCAATGTAGTCTTTTGTTTCAACTGCACTGTGATCCACACAATGACCACTTAGTTGCACAATTACTCAGATATACGGTTTCTAAAAAGAAATAAAAAAATTCACAAAACCGTGAAACCTCCACCATTGGAGCAATATTGCATGCTGGTTAAACAATGACTGCACAACAAAGAATATACAGGTGCATCTCAAAAAAATAGAATATCATCTATTATATAGATTCATTACACACAGAGTGATATATTTCAAGCATTTCTTTCTATTTATTTTGATGATTTTGGCTTACAGCTAGTAAAAGCCCAAAATTCAGTGTCTCAGAAAATTAGAATATTGTGAAAGTTCAATATTGTAGACTCATGGTGTCGCACTCTAATCAGCTAATTAACTCAAAACACCCGTAAAGGTTTCCTGAGCCTTTAAATGGTGTTTCAGTCTGGTTCAGAAGGTTACACAATCATGGAGGAGACTGATGATTTGACAGTTGTCTAGAAGAAAGTCATCAACACCCTCCACAAGGAGGGTAAAGCACAAAAGGTTATTGATAAAGAAGCTGGCTGTTCACAGAGTGCTGTATTTAAGCATATTAATGGAAAGTTGAGTAGAAGGAAAAAGTGTGGTAGAAAAAGGTGCACAAGCTACAGGGATAACTGCAGCCTTGAGTCGATTGTGAAGCAAAGGCCATTCTAGAATTTGGGAGAGATTCAAAGAAGTGGACTATGGATGGTGTAGGTGCTTCAAGAGCCACCACACACAGATGTATCCAGGACATGGGCTACAACTGTCACATTCCTTGTGTCAAGCCATCAGAAGTGTCTTACCTGGGCTAAGGAGAAAAAGGACTGGCCTGTTGCTCAGTCGTCCAAAGTCCTCTTTTCAGATAAAAGTACATTTTGCATTTAATTTGGAAATCAAGGTCCCAGAGTGTGGAGGAGGAGTGGAGGGGCACGGAATCCAAGTTGCAGGAGGTTAGTGATGATTTTGGGAGCAATGTCATCTGCTGGTGTTGGCCCACTGTGTTTTATCAAGTCCAAAGTCAGTGCAGTCCTCTAAAAGGAAATTCTAGAGCACTTCACGCTTCCCTTTGCTGATCAGCTTTATGGAGATTCTGATTTCATTTTCCAGCAGGACTTGGCACCTGCCCACACTGCCAAAAGTACCAATACCTGGTTTAATGATCATGGTATCACTGTGCTTGATTGGCTAGTAAACTCACCTGACCTAAACCCCATAGAGAATCTGTGGGGTATTGTCAAGAGGAAGAGGAAGAGGAGAGACACGAGACCTAACAATGCAGACGAGCTGAAGGCTGCTATTAAAGCAACCTCGTCTTCCAGAACACTTCAGTAGTGCCACAAGCTGACCCATGGCATGCCACATTGATGCAGTAATTCATGCAAAATGAGCCCCGACCAAGTATTGAGTGCATACTATACTGTACATGGACATACATTTCAGTAAGCCAAAATTTCTGTATTAACCACTTCAATACAGGGCACTTCCCCCCTTCAGTCCATTATGAATGCTGCTGCCAGACTCATCCACCTTACAAACCGCTCAGTGTCTGCTACCCCTCTCTGCCAATCCCTCCATTGGCTACCACTTGCCCAACTAATTAAATTCCAAATACTAACAATAAGTTACAAAGCCATCCACAACTCTGCCCCCAGCTATATCACTAGCCTGGTCTCAAAATACCAACCTAATCGCCCTCTCCGTTCCTCCCAAGACCTCCTGCTCTCTAGCTCCCTCATCACCTCCTCCCATATCCGCCTCCAGGACTTCTCCCGAGCCTCGCTCATCCTCTGGAATTCCCTATCCCAATCTGTCAGACTGTCTCCAAATTTATCCACTTTTAGGCGATCCCTGAAAACTTTCCTCTTCGGAGAAGCCTATCCTGCCTCCATCTAACAACTGCACTATTTTCTCCATTAGCTCATCCCCCACAGTTATTACCCTTTTGTATGACTTGACCCGCCCTCCTAGATTGTAAGCTTTAACGAGCAGGGCTCTCTGATTCCTCCTGTATTGAATTGTATTGTACTGTCTGCCCTAATTTTGTAAAGCACTGCGTAAACTGTCAGCACTATATAAATCCTGTATAATAATAATAATAATAATCACCACTGGGGTTTTTATTTTTTGTGCTACAAATAACAAAAGACAGAAATTTGTGAAAAAAAGTTTTTCTTTGTTTCTGTTACAAAACTTTGTAAATAAGTAAGTTTTCTCCTTCACTGATGAGCACTGATGGGGCTGCACTGACGAACACTGATGAGGCAGTACTGATTGGCACTGATGAGGTGGCACTGATGAGGCCCTTATATGTAGCACTGATGGGCATTTTTAGGCGGTACTGATAAACAGCACTGATATGCAGCACTGATCAGGAGGCACTGGCAGGCATCATTGATGGGCACAGAGTGCCATCCTAATGGGCACTGATTGGCACCCTTGGTGGTCTGAAGTGGGCGTCCTAGATGGGTCTGCACTGATAATCAATGTGCTGACTATCAGCGCAGACCACCCCCCCATCAGGAGAGCAGCTGTTCAGCTCTGCTCTACTCACGCCTGTCAGTGTGAGTGGAGAAAAAGCCGATAAACTGCTCTTCCTGTTTACACTGTGATCAGCTGTGATTGGACACAGCTGATCACATGGTAAAGAGGCTACATAGGATCTTTACCCTAGATTGGAGATGCGGTGTGTCAAACTGACATACCACACCACCGATCACCGCGCTGTTCACCCCGCGGGCGCATGCTAGTGGCTTATCCTGCTGGATGTCGTATGACATCCAGTCAGGATAATACAACCACTTTCCGTCCGTCATTTTACTATGTGGCGGACAGTGGTTAAAACTGCTTTTTTTTATTTGTTGGTCTGTAATATTCTAATTTTCTGAGATACTGAATTTTGGGATTTAACTAGCTGTAAGCCATAATCATCACAATTAAAAGAAAGAAATGCTTGAAGAATATCACTCTGTGTGTAATGAATCTATATAATATGAGTTTCAATGTTTGAATTGGTTTACTGAAATAAATTTAATTTTTTTTTTTTTTTTTCAATTAGCTTTTTTGAAAAAATCTTCAAATTACAGTTTTTATCAACAGTAAAAAGCAAATAAAACAGTAAGAAAGCATACATTCAATTAGGTGTGTTGGAGATATAATCTCAAGCCACAAAGATTTAATCATACAGCATTGAGTAGTTTGAACTTCTCCATCCCAGATAGTCCGTCTATTTGTCTTAATCATAACATGTATTGCCGCTGAGTTAGAGGGACCTTATGGGGAGGTATTTTTCTATATCATCAGTTATTGTTAGCATTACGGTGATGCATATATACATAGAAGAATTACAATTAAAAAAGAAAGAAACATATAATGTAGGAGGGAGAGTGAGGGTGCCTGGGGGGGGATTGTGGTCTGATCTTCATACGAACAAAATGGGGGGGTTGGAGGGTGAGGCAAGAATCACCAGTCAAAGGGAGGATCATTTATTCACTTTAAACCAATGTATCCATATTTTCCATTTATTATCAAACTGTTTCCTATTACCACCTCTACTAGCCAGTAATGATTCCTACATGAGTGGGTTTAAGTGGTTATGAATACCTCAGATGCGTTTGGTGCTCTGTCCACCTTCCAATGTCTTGCTATTAGTGTTCTAGCAACCAAGAGAATATGTGTAATCACTACCCTAAACTCTGGAGGGAAGGTTTCAATTCCTATATTTAATATTGCTAGGTTTGGGTTGGGGTGTGTTATAATCCCGGTAATGCTGGAGATTGAGCGGAAGAAGGAGTTCCAAAAGCTGGTTAGGTGTTTACAGCCCCAAAACATATGGAGCAGGTTGCCAATCGTACCGCAATTTCTCCAGCACATTGGGGAGTTGTTTTGCCCAAACTTGGAAATTCTGTAGGGTGTGAGCTAACATCTTAGGGCTATTTTTTTGGATAGCTCCCAGTGGTTAACGCACCTAGAGGCCTTATAGAGCGATCAAAGTGCATCTTTTCAATGTGAGTTTGTGCCTAGATCAGATTCTAGGGGGAATGGGATTTAGCGAAATCTAATTTTTGTTGAAATAGGTTGTAGAATATGGAATTACCCTTACGGGGAGAGGGGAGAGTGGTGTAGAACTGTCATGTCTCCTTTGAGAGATATATGTGATGTGATTTAATAGATCTAAGGAGGTGGGAAATTTAGTTGCATTTGTAGTTGTCAGTAGGCAATAAATTTAATTGCTTCTAGAGTGTAGCAAAGGGTATGAGGTCATCCTTATGGTATAGGTCTGCAATGAGCTGAATTCCCTTTTCTTGCCAGTCAACGATGGAAAGGTTTGGGATTGCATGTGCAAGAATCGCTATGGGTATAGTAACGTCTGTTAGGCTAGTAGTTGGAAGTGGTAGTTTTCAGAGGTCTCTCCAGTGAGGCTTAGATAGTGGGTGGTAAATTGTGTATGGAAATTGGTCGCCAAGCGTCAAGGAGTAAGAGAGTCTTTAGATTTTTAGTTGGGCTTAAAGCCTGCTCAATGCTGCACCAGAAAGTGTGTGAAGTTGGGTTGAGCCAGCTTTTAAGCTGTGTGAGGATGGATGCTCTGTAATAATCGTGAATGTCCACTAACCCATACCGCCTGCAAATCTATGCATGATCAGGAGGGCTTTAGAGCATCTTGGTCTTTTGGAGCCCCAAATGAACTGCGTAAGCAAGGAGTTTAAAGATTTAAGATGGGTGCTGTTCAGTGGAATTGGGAGTATCCAAAAAATGTATGGAATTTGAGGCAAGAGCAGCATTTTGAATGTGGCTAGACGGCCAGACCAAGACAGTTCAATTTTAGCTAATCTCTTAGCTTCTTTAGAAAGTTTGTCTAACAAAGGTGTGTAGTTGGCATCTGCTAGGTGTTGTAATTTTTCTGTCAATTTTATGCCAAGGTATGATATACTGGACTTGCTCCAGGAGTAAGGGAAGTCACTCTGTAATTTAATTCTAAGAAGAGGTGAGATTCCTAGTTCTAGGAAAAGTGATTTTGTAAAGTTGACCTTATAATAGGATATTCTACTGAATTCATTAAGAGTATTATGTGCGTGTGGTAGGGATATATCTGGTGAATTCAGGAACAAGATAATGTCATCTGCAAATGGGTTTATGTCATGAGGTCTATCTTGCAGGGAAAAACCAGTGATGTTAGGGTGGGTTCTAATTCTCTCAGCTAGCGGTTCAATAAGGAGGTTAAAAATTGAGGGGGACAGAGGACACCCCTGCCTTGTGTCATTGGATATGGTGAAAGTTGTTGATAGCATGTTGGACGTGTAGACTTGTTCGCAGGGGGGTGAATAAAGGACCAATATGGCAGAAAAATAGGACCAGTAAATCCAAATTTTTGTAGAGTATGTCTCATATAGCCCAATGAATCCTGTCAAATGCCTTCTCTGCATCCAAAGAGGAGCAGAGAAGGCACCTGACAGGACTTAGCATATTGCATAACATTGATGACTCTTCTTGTAGCATCAGAGGCTTGTCTACCAGGGGTAAAGCCCAATTGGTCAGGTTTGATAAGGGAGGGAAGTATTGGGAGCAGCCTGTGTGCTAGGATCTTGGCGTATAATTTAATATCAGTATTAAGTAGCGAAATCGGTCTGAAGTTGGACGGGGACGTGGGTTCTTTACCTGGCTTGGGAATAGTGACCACAAAAGCCTTTAGCATCTCAGAGGGAAATGAGGCAAGGGACATTGAAGCTTTATAAAAAGTTTGTAAGGTTGGAGCTAAGTTGTCTTGAAAGTTTTTATAGTAGTCGTTTGGTAGTCCATCAGGGCCTGGGGATTTTCCCAATGGGCGGGTCTTTATTACTTTTTTGATCTCAGGCTCTGTGATGGGAGAATTTAGAGAGGTGAGTTGTTCTGGTGTCAGGAAGGGGAGTTGAATCTTTGCCAGATATGTTTGTATGCTCTCCTCAGTTGGTTGGGGAGTGTCAGGCCGCGTCCACACTATAACACGCTGCGGATCGCACAGGATTCTATGCCTGAATTCGGCCCTGAAATGGAGCCAAAGACGTACAGCATTTTTGTGCAGTGCGCTCCACAGCCGCCCCGGAGATATGTGGACCGGCTCCATAGGGAGCCAGTCACATTCTCCTGCTATGCAAATTAGATGCAGGGAAACGCGCATCTAATTCGCACAGGTGTGAATGGGGCCTCAGGGTCTTTCTCTAGATTATATAGTGAGGAATAGTATTTAGCAAAAGAGTCAGCTATTTCCCTGGCGTTGTATATTTTTTTGTTTTCTGGTGGGTGGATCAGGTATGGAATTTTGGATTTAGTCCTAGCTATTCTGAGTCTCTGGGCAAGGAATTTGCCAGCCCAGTTTCCAGAGGAATAGTGGGACAGTTTAAGTGATCAAATGTGTTTATCATATTGTTCGATGAGTAGGAGCCTGAGATCAGAGCGGCATTGGGAGAGTTTTTGAGCTAGATGTGCGTTGGCGTTGTTTTTGTTAAGGGCCTCAAGCGTTTTAATATTAGTGAGGAGTTGGTTAAGTTTTTGTGTCCTCTGCCTTTTTTCCCGTGCACATATTTGTAACATTAACCCTCTAATGTATGCTTTGTGCGCACACCACAGCACCGCAGGATCAGATACAGAGTGGTTGTTTAAAGAGAACTCTGCTAAGTTGTTTGCTATGCTGGTAGCATTTGAAAAATCAGAGAGTTGGCCCGCCAAACATAGGCAGGACTTGGTGTGAGACCTTCCACCACGGTTATAGAGACAGGTGCGTGGTCAGACCACGTGATGTCGTGTATGGTGGAGGAGGACACTGCCTGTAAAAGAAGTTTATCGACAAGTATCAAGTCAATTCTGGAATATGAATTATGCCTGGAGGAGTGGAAGGTATAATCACGTTCGTTTGCATGTTGGCACCTCCACGCATCATATACATCTTGAGTTCAGAAAGTGTTGTAGAATAGGTGGAGGGCGCTTAGCCTTGGAGGTAGTATCAATCGTGTAGTCTGGTGTTAGATTGTGGTCACCACATATCACCAGAGAAACCCTCTGGTTGGTGGTGATTTTGAGGTATAGTCTTTTCAAGAAGCGGATTTGGTGGGAGTTAGGCGCGTATAGGTTCACAATGGTAAAAGGTTTATTGTTGAGTTCGCCCAGAAGTATGAGGTATTGCCCTGCAGGGTCAATGTGGGTTTCTTTCAGGGTAAAGGCCACAGATTTCCTGATGGCAATAAGTACTCCCTTTTGTTTTGTGGGGGCAGAGGCCAGGAAAATATGTGGGAATTTCTTGTACTGAAAGTGGGGAGTATTGTTGGCTGAGAAGTGAGTTTCTTGAATATAGAGGACATCAGCCTGAAGTTTGAGCGCTTCTCTCCAGACCGAGGCCCTTTTAGCCGGGTGATTGGCCGTTTACATTAAAAGAGACTATATTAAGAGCCGTGTGTGGGGTAGGTGAGGATGTTGACAATACCTTAGACGTAGTGTTGCAGGGTCTTATGTAGCAGGTCCCTGGTCGTAGGCTGGGCAAGTAGATCTTCCATTGTGATCATGGCGGCAGTGAGGCATAGGTTGTGCAGATCAGACCAAGGGTGAGGGAGGAAAGAGAGGGAAGGAAGAGAAAACCAAATCAAACCACAAAACAACAAATAGTTCGGTAAAAAGGTGGATTCAAACTTGAACCTGAGGGCAGAACATCTGCTCATAACTTCGGAGGGGAAAAGTGCGCACTGGGAGCTCAATAGTGCATCAGGAACCTTGTTGAGTGTAGAATTCTGAATTCTAGAAATGGTGATTATGAGCTGTGTTTCTTGACGTTTTTCTTTCTCGACACCTTTTGCCAGTCACGCTGGAAATGTATGTTTGAAGTGCAAGTCCGTCCTCCACACAAGTAATTACAGTGGTATTTCCCTTGTGTGACTATTAGCTTCAAGGGGTATCCTCAGCGATATGGGATGTTGTGAATGGGTAGAGCTTTGGTCACGGGTAGGAGGGATTTGCGTTTCTGCACTATGAATTGTGAGAGATCCGCAAAGAGTTGGATACGTGCAAATTTTTCTGGGGGTTGCCGGTGTTTGCGGAAGGCAGACATAAGTTGCTCTTTAGTTTGGTAGAAATGTAATTGCATCAGGACATCACAGGGTATATTATAGGGGAGGTGGGACGGTTTTGGCAACCTGTGGATGCGATCGACTTGCATCTCAGATTCAGGTATGGAGGGTAGGAACACTTTCATGAGGTCCTGGGCATATTGTTGAAGTTGTGCAGGGAGAATAACTTCAGTGACACCCCTAATCTTTATATTGTTCCTCCTGGATCTGTCCTCGAGGTCCGCCACCTTGGCTTTGAGCTATGTGATTTTATCTGAGTGATCGTTATGGGCATCAATCAGAGTGTTGTGAGAAGCTGCAAAATCCCCCATTTTGTTCTCAATATGATCCACTCTCCCGCCCAGATCTCCTACTTCTGCTTTAAAGTTATTTATACACTTTATCACGTCAGCATGCATAGAGCTGCGGAGGGAGACAAGCATGTCCTTCAGCATGGTGTCTGATACTGGCTTAACAGTGGTGGGGAATGCAGTGAAGGGATCTACCAGTTCCCTAGTGTCCTCCAGGGAGTCCTGACATGTGCTCACCTGTCTGTTGTCTTCAGCCATGCGTGGCTTTGATTTAGCAGGGCTGCGGAAGAGAGGTGTGGAGGCATCAGGAGAGCAGTGAGCGCTATCTTCCTGTGGTCCTGGGCTTGATGCTGCTGAACGAGAGCTGCTGGAGGGAGAAGGAGAAAGCTCCGGCACCATTTTGGCGAGGATCGCGACCTGCCGGCTTGAAAAAATCTTTTAGCTTTTTCCGTATTATTGCTTCTTTGCACTTGCAGGTCATCCTGTGGATGTGGCAGCACCTTTAGGCAGTCGGTGGTGGATGATTGGGCTCACGGTGTCACCCTAGAATCGCTCGGTTCCCGTTGCTGGAGCAGAGCTGTGCTTTCAAGCTTCCATCCATCAGTGCAGTAGCCACGCCCCCCCCCATAAATTTAACTTTTTGATGTCACATTTTGAAAGACAATTGCGAGGTCATGCGATGCTGTACCCAAAGTTTTTATCTTTTCCCACAAATAGAACTAACTTTTTTGGTGGTATTTAATCACCACTGGGGTTTTTTGCGCTACAAAGAAAAAATTACCGAAATTTGTTTCTGTTGAAAAACTTTGTAAATAGGTAAGTTTTCTCCTTCACTGATGAGGCAGTACTGATTGGCACTTATATGCAGCACTGGTGGGCACTGACAGGCAGTACTGATAAGCAGCACTGATATGGAGCACTGATGGTCGCTCAAAGGCAGCACTGATTTGTATGTATAGGCGGCACTGATAGGCAGCACTGTTCAGGAGTCACTGGCAGGCATCATTGATCGGCACAGAGTGCCATCCTAATGGGCACTGATTGGCACCCTTGGTGGGCTAATCTGGTGGTCTGAAGTGGGCATCCTCAATGGGTCAGCACTGATAATCAATACGCTGATTATCAGTGCAGCCCCCCCGTCAGGAGAGCAGCCAATCGTCGCTCCTCTACTCGCTACTGTCAGTGCAACTGGAGGAAAAGCAGATAAATGGCTCTTCCTGTTTGTGATTGGACACAGCTGATCATATGGAAAAGAGCCTATGTCATAGGCTCTTATCTAGATCGGACATGCAGTGTGTCAAACTGGCACACCACACCACCAATCACTGCGCTGCGTACCTCCCCCAAGTACGCACTAGCGGCTTATCCTGCTGGACGTCATATGAAATCCAGTCAGGATAATACAACCACTTTCCGACCGTCATTTTGCTATATGGCGGGCAGGAAGTGGTTAAAACTCCTTTTTATTGGTTGGTTTGTAATATTCTAATTTTCTGAGATACTGAATTTTGGGTTTTAACTAGCTGTAAGCCATAATCATCAAAATTAAAAGAAAGAAGTGCTTGAAATAGATCACTCTGTGTGTAATGAATCTATACAATATGAGTTTCAATGTTTGAATTGAATTACTGAAATAAATTTAACTTTTTGATGGTATTCTTATTTTCTTTAGATTACACATTTCAGCTGGTACAAACAGACATTTTAACACTGAATAGAAAGTCTCTTTAAAGCACTGCACAATACTACACATTATTTCTGCTAATGATCACAACCACACTTACTGAAAAGAAAAAAACATAATAATATGAAATCATAAAATACTTAAAAAGGGTTTTCCATTCTAAAATAATTGTGAGCCCCACATGTATAAACCAGGAGAGCCCCCATCATTACTCTAACTCGTTCAACCCATTACTTTCAATGACTATTCAGTATATGATCATTTTATTATTACACATTTGGAGAAACAAGACAGATTTCTGAAGTATCTAAATTGTGAATATCAAGAGATTAAGTAACTACAAGATGTACAATTAAACAGACTCTCACAAGATTAAATGATGTGCCATTCGTTTTTTTTTTTTTTTTTCCTTTTTTGTATGTAATTTAAAAATAGGATTTTCAATATATGTTACATTTAAATTATTATTTATGGCAGATATGACATAATGACACTAGTAGGAGATTATTTTTATTTTAGCATTTGGAACCCCTCTGAGGAGTTTTAAGAAGAAATGTAGTGTTAGACATTTAGACACTCTACATGCTGCGTGACAAAGAAAGAATATAAAAAGGCGATCCACAAACATGATGACAAAATTCTCTTCATTTAGCATGCAACAATCTGATTACTAGTCACAGGAGTATTCAACTGAATAGCACTACTGACGAATAGTCAAGGGACTCAATTAACAAAAATCGGGGCATTTTAGGTCCTTAATGATTGAGAAAAAAATGAATGAATGTGTTTGTCACGATTGGGATTGTCATTATAAAATGCTAATTACATATTAGTTTAATAATTAACCCTTGATCATTTACATACATTTGCTGAATTTCGCGCACTGTACAGCATGACATGTGGTCAATACAGCTTACATGGCTAATCACTATTTTGAAACATTATATGAATTTTATTTTACATTAATTAATTGATTCAAAAATTCATTGCAATGAATGTTTCCATTCGGAGATCCTGACCGTGCCAAACCCCAGTGGGGTAGCACCAACCCAGCTGTAGCTGGATCCATTCATTTTCTCTTTCTATAGAAAGCTGATGGGTCATCAAACCTGCTTAACTCCAGTTACAACTAAATGATCATTTATTGGGGGATTTGATACTAGAAAGCATGAGACTTTATATAAAGTGGATCACACTGACAATATATCTGGTGTAAAGGTATAACTGCGCTGATCCAATCCAATCCAATAAAATAAAATAGCAAGCAGCTACACTAGAATGTGACTAAAATTCAAATGCAATAATGTGAAAAATGCAGTGCCAACAAAAAACCATATATGTGAACTAACAAAGTTTAGTGATAAAAAGGTACGATCCAGTTCATTGTGTGTGTAAAGAAAGTGATGAAGTCCAAACAATAGGATGGATAGCAAATCCAGTAGGACTGAAGAAATCTTCTGGCATACGGTTTCATCAAACGATAACTCTTGTGGGAAAAAAGGTGAAAATACTCTTACCGGAACAGGTAGATTCAGATGCCAATGACACTGAATCAAATAGGCTTAGGGAACCGGATGGAAGGTTCTCACGGATGGTAGTAGGGGTCCAGGGTCTCCCAAGGTGTCTCCATTAGGCTGGAACCACTGTGTTGAGGTCCTCCGAATTAGGGCAAGCAGCACATCTGGTGGAAGCGTCCCAATTTCTCATAGAGCCAAGAAGGATGGGGAAAAAAATAGAGTGCTCCGATGGTGCAGGTCAAAAAGTACATTTATTGGAATCAACCAATATACAAAAATATAAAAAGTGATCACATAAAATATAGTAAAGCAACGTAAGGAACTGAGAGCCTTTCCCGACACATTTCGTCCAATTTGGACTTCTACAGGGGTATATATGTATATTGGTTGATTCCAATAAATGTACTTTTTGACCTGCACCATCGGAGCACTCTATTTTTTCCCCCATCCTTCTTGGCTCTATGAGAAATTGGGACGCTTCCACCAGATGTGCTGCTTGCCCTAATTCGGAGGACCTCAACACAGTGGTTCCAGCCTAAAGGAGACACCTTGGGAGACCCTGGACCCCTACTACTATCCGTGAGAACCTTCCATATGGTTCCCTAAGCCTATTTGACAATGTATCTGGCATAGAAGGTTTGACTTACATCTGGATGCTCTTAAAACCACAGGCCACGTCCCCTTTGCTACCTAAAAGTCACCAGCTACAGTATAAAAGAAGCTGTACAGGGGGCAGAAACCAAGGATGTCTGTGTGGTTTCAAGACAGTAGTGGAATGATGCAACATGTTACAAGATTAATTCCACCCACATTTGAAGCTTTGGGAAGATTTTTTGAAAAGTTTTGTGTTTTTGAAATCTGAAGTTTTGTGGTTTTCACTGATATGAGGGAGTTGCGATCCTCTAGATGGCTAGCAAGCTGCTTCTCCTTGATTTTGCTGATGTGGCCTTTGCAAAAAGTAAATATACTGCCTGTGCAAGAAATTTTCAGTAAGAGTACAAGGACAACAAGAATACCCTTACATGTAGCTGGAATTCTGTTTTGGATAGAGTTGCATTCTAAGAATAAATTAGCCTTTCTATTTTAAAGGAACTCAATATTTAATCAATCTGGTGTTCAGAAACAAATATTTGTGTGAAGGTAATTATCAGAAAAAATGTGCATCTGCAAATTATGTGTAAAGTTACCAAATATAAATGGCACTAACACTGAATAACACTCTAAATTAACAAAATACTGCTAACATAAATTGAAAGTTTATAGATGCAAAGGACATGCTTTACTTCTTTAATGTATTGGAGATGTCACTGCATATATTGCTAATGAAAAAGCAAAGAGATATAACCTTGATTAGTTTCCCTTTCCAAATGAAATCTTTGCAACCTTATCTGGATACAAAATATAGAACATGTCTAAGGAGCTCAATATAAAAAAAATAAAAATAAAAATAAGAACAGGACTGTGACTGACTTGTAGGAACACAAGATATTCTTACTGCTGCTCTGGGAAAAGTAAAAAAACAAACATTAGCAGAAGAGCTGCAGCTTAGAAGCACATCTGCACTACATTATAGCTAGACTAGAACTGTATACTTTCACATTTATTGTCAAAGCTACAAATTAGCTGTTACTGTCATCATTTGATTCCTGGGACTATACATACTCAAAATGACTTAACAACCATGCAAAAATTGCAAGGATGTATCATTTGCCCATGGCAACCACATTGCAGCCTAAACCTCAAATCATTTGCAGGAGAGGGGGAGGGGTGGACAGAGTGGTTGCATACAACTCTGCAGCTGCAGGAGTTGAGACCAGAAGGTCCAGCTTTTGCTCACCAGATGCATGGTGATAACTATGCTCCCAGTGCTTAGTAAAAGTAAAAATTGTACATTAGAGGGGAGAAAAAAAAAGGGTCAAGTCCACAAGGTGGTATGCACCTCAGTGGCCTTAATCACTAGTAATTCAGAACATTTTAGAAAGTGTCTGAATTCCTTGAGATTTACAACCCTTCATGACCAGGCCATTTTTTGCGATACAACACTGCGTTACTTTAACCACCTGCCGACTGCACTATAGCTGAATGACAGCTACAGCACGGACGGCTAGTTCTGGGAGGCTGTCATATGACGGCCTCCTGTGATTGTGCCTGCTGCTGGGTGTGGGCATCGCTCACTGTAATCACAGTGTCCGGAGCACAATGCTGATCACAGATTGAAGTAGAGAGCCAATCAGCGCTTCTTTAACACGTGAACAGCTTTGTCTAATTACAGCTGATCACGGATGTAAATAGAAGTCAGTTATCAGCGCTCTTTTCCTCATGCTGACAGCATGAGTGGAGAGAAGAGAGCCAATAACCGGCTTCTCTAAAAGGGACATGTACACTGATAATCAGTGCAGTCCAAACAGTGCCCACAGATGCTGCCAATGTGTGCCCACCAGTGCTCCCAAGCAGTGGCCATCAGTGCTACCAAGCAGTGGCCATCAGTGCTGCCAAGCAGTGGCCATCAGTGCTGCCAAGCAGTGGCCATCAGTGTCACCTATCAGTGCTGCCTACCAGTGCCCATCAATGCCACCTACCAGTGCCCATCAATGCCACCTACCAGTGCCCATCAATGCTGCCTATCAGTGCAACATCATCATTCGTGCCTATCAGTGCAGCCTCATCAGCACACATCAGTGCAGCCTCATCAGCACACATCAGTGCAGCCTCATCAGCACACATCAGCGCACATCAGCGCACATCAGTGCACATCAGTGCACATCAGTGCAGCATCATCATTGAAGGAGAAAACCGACGGTTACTTACCGATAACAGTGTTTCTACAAAACGTTCCAGGACTGCCACACATTAAAGATGAGAGGCTCCTCCCTACAGGAATCACAATCAGTTCACAGCTGTTTAAAAGGTTTACCCCTTGTCCCTCAGTTAAAGTAATTCTCCCAACCGATTCAGAAGGGGTCTTTAGACACTCAGGCACTTACCACCTATTGTATACATTCTCCTCCACCCTTAACAGGATGGGAAGTAGGCCTGCCGTCCTGGAAGGTTTTGTAGAAACATTGTTATCGGTAAGTAACCGCTGGTTTTCTCACCTCCCCTTCCAGGGCGGCAATACATGAGAGGATAATCAAGTAATCCACAGGCCTACCTTAGGGCGGGACCACTGGCTGCAAGATCTTCCTTCCAAATGCCAGGTTCTGCAGCCCGTTTTACCTTAACTTCATTATGACTACTGAAGGTATCTTAGCTAGATCAGGAGGCTGATCAGCAGGTTTGCTCCACCAATGTCCCTGCCTTCTCTGTTTCGGATGCAGGATCTATGTGGAGTGCTCTTTAAGGATGGAATCGGAAAATCTGTGAAATTAGTAGATTAGCACAGCTTGACTGTCTCAAACATCTTGCAATTGTGGCCTAACATGTTTGTAATCCTTCTTAGGACCACTAAAAGGACCAAAGACTTGGTCTGTGGAACGAGGATACAATTTTGATCAACAAGGAGTATCTGGCTTAAACATAACTCTGTTCAGGAGAATGATTTAAAAAAAACTCCTTGACAGACCGATCTTGCAGGTCCCCTTAAATGTATCATTTATCCCTTTTTCATAGTGATGGGTAAAGGAAAGCCCACTTAAGGGTAGTAGAGTAAGGGAAGGTTAATCCCTGGGCTTAGAAAGCTGCACAGGTATGTGCCCAAGCACACCAACCTTATGACTTCCTTCACATCTGAATGCTGGCATGTCAGTTGTGAAAGTGCTCTATATACCCAGACTCCCTATACCCCTGCACGCAAATGTATTAAAATTAAGTAGAAGGGAGCTTGGTAAACACCAGATTATACCTATTCTGTGATGTCAAACCATAATCCTCTCCAATACTATTGGGTGCCTTTTGGTATTAAGGGATACATTAAGCAGAACCCTACTACAGGAGGTTAAGTCTATAGCAGGAGCAGAACACTCACGTTGGTCTGCTACAACCAGTTCTGCTATGAAGTATACATATAGAACTGTAAACCAATTGAGTTAGGCATATGGATCAGATAATTTCTGATACTGCATCTTCAGGTAATACTCCTTTGAACCAAAGTTCTTACTAAAAAAAAAGGTGATTTTATAACCTTCTTCCAGTGTCATACAACCCTATCGAGTTACAAGCACAGGGAATGTAAGGGACTGGATTTTCTGACATCTGAAGTGTTCACTGGAAAATAAGATCTGAAGTAAAAGTGATACATGTATAATATCACAAATATAAAGACCATAGACAACAACGTTGTGTATTTCTGAAGTGCAGCTAGATGGACCGTCACAGAAATGACACAACATGAACTTCAGAGTCGTGAATTTCAAAAGTGCAACAAGGTATGGCTATATAATAAACAGTCCCTAGCAACTTTTAATGCTGTGCATTTCTGATTAGCAACAGGATGTCTTATCATCGACAGAAATGTCGCTAACAAACTTTAAATGCTGTGCATTTGTAAATAGCAACAGAGTATAGCCATAACCAACAGAGATGTCACTAGCTACTGCAATGCTGTGCATATCTGGTACAGTCTTATGATCAACAGAAATGTCACTAACAAACTTAATACTAAGCATTTTCTGATTAGCAACAAAGTACAGTATCACTTACTGTTTTGTATTTTTGATGAGCAAGACAACCAGAAAAGACACAAATAACTTCCACATCGCGTGTTTCTGATGTACAACCAGACAAAGCATGAAGTCAGAGTCATGGTATACTCAACTGCCCAGCAAAGGGCTAAATCTACCACAGGCATGGCCTGGACTCTATATACTAAACTTTCAACCACCAGAGGTGAAGCAGGGTAGTTCCAATAATGGAAGTCTAAGGTGTGTGAATAGCCCACAGTAGTAATAGCTGTTGGTCTACCACTGTCAAAGTATAAGCAGGTGTAGTTAGCCACACACACACTTTTATTACACAGGTGAAAGAGTTCAAGCCTCCCAAGCATCTAAGGTCTTAACGAACACAGACCTAGAGCTCAATTAAGCCAGCCTCAAGAAGATGTGGTTACAATCTTAGCCTGGAGGCAATCAGACACCTGTAGGGCTCAACAAGCAATCATTAGATACATGTTAATATATGCAGCTCTTGCATAGAGGTTTGCACCAGAACCCGTCAATTAAGGGTTGCAGGATAATAATTTATGCTTCTATTTCATCCAAGGGGTGGGCTGTAGCCCAAAACACAAGAGGTCCCGATTAACTCTTACACACCTACAGATATAACTGCAGTGTAAGGAGGAATTAACAGGTTGAAACTTGATAAGATGTTACACATACCGAGCAACCCCCACAAAGAGAATATGTTCACAAGTGTACCCTTGCTGTGTCGTTCCCCCCATATGGGGAAAAACTAGGCGGCAGGCTTTTAAAAACCAACAACCTCTAAATAAACCCTCTTGCAGATACATGCCAGATTCATAGCAGCTGGCCTAATATATTCAGATTACTTGGTGTGCATTGCTGACCAGGGGAAATATGTGCTATTACTCCTGGAATCACCAGGTACCTGCAAACCTCTTCACATCCCTTCAATTAACCCTTTAGTGGCAGAAATAGCATATACCAGTGATGGCGAACCTTGGCACTCCAGATGTTTTGGAACTACATTTCCCATGATGCTCTTGCACTCTGCAGTGTAGTGGAGCATCATGGGAAATGTAGTTCCAAAACATCTGGGGTGCCAAGGTTCGCCATCACTGGCATATACCATAGATCATTTGTGTCTAACAGGTCTCAACTCTTCACTATATTTATCCTTATTGATGGATTTACAGTGAGAGGCTGGAAACTTAATGTTGCAATAGCCACAGAATTTCCTGAGGTAAAAGGGAGCTGTGGACATTGGTCTAGTTAAAGCTTCTGGGCTATTTGTTCCCAGACCCAAGGGCAAGGATAGAAGTACCCTGTAATGAGGGAGGGAGGGAGTCCTATCTCAATGCCCAGAAACCACCAGGCTGCCATTAGGGATTCTGCTGCTAACCCCTTCCAAGATGCTGTCCCCACTAGGGAGCTGCCAAGTTAGGTTGTGTGCACTGCACCAGTAGCATGCCCACACACCTCTTCTGGGGTCCAAACTTTTTTCAAAAGGAAGGGGGGGGCAAGGCCATTGCCCTCTTTAGGGGTGAGTGGCTCTGAGTATACCACCTGAGGTGTGGGTACAGAGGGGCAGAAAGATTGAATAGTGGCCAACATTTCCTCTTGAACAGATTTAAGAAAATCTTTCATTAATCCTGAGGCTTTTTTTCCCAGCCAGTTTGTTAATACACCTATTACAAAAATGGCTTGGTGTGGGATTTAGACAATCTTTCCCCGCAGTTACCACACTTTTTACTGCCACTAGTGCTAGTGGATGAGGAAGGTGGTTAGAGACATCCTGCACTTGGGGAATCTGCAAGAGAAGAGGGAACAACCAACAGTCACTCTTCCTGACCCCTGTATCATGGCTGCAGGCCCCATCCCCAGAGGTGAGAGCATTGGGGATTACTTCTTAATCTGGTGTCAACCCCATAATCGGTAAACGGCACTTACCCCTCCCCGGCTAGCTCTTGCCTGCAGCCACCTGTGCTGTCTTTCCATCCTCCTTCTCCATGAGGTGGGCTCAGACAGAGATTCAACTCCTTGCAGCTCACTGAGCCCTGTGAAACAGGAATGCTTCAGCCTCCGCAGCCATGCGGGTCTGGCATCTCCTCCACGATTTAAGCCCACTTCCTGGGTCACGCTGGGCGCGCTTCACCCTCCTGCTGTGACAGGAAGTTTCAACCTGAGAAACTTTGTGTGTTTCTGTGAGGCTTGGAGCGTGCTTCCCTTTGGTGTCTTGCATTGTTTGGACCTCAGCAAAAATGGCGCCCGCTGCACGCAGGGGAAGACCGGAGGAGACCCAGGCTGCTGAGCAGCGTGCAACGGTGGAGATTTAGTTACACCCAGACCACCTGCACAATGCCGTGGTGGCGATCTGTGAGAAGCTCTGAGGCGGCAGGTTAGTGCAGCCCTCACCGGCATTCCTAAACCTGGCTCACAGGGGGACCATCCGACTCTCTTAGTCTTCTGGTCAGAGAAAAAAAACAAACATTTTGCTGTGGGAGAACCACAATCAATACTGGAGGGACAAGGGGTAAGGTGGGGCCTTTTAAACAGCTGTGAACTGATTGTGTTTTCTGTAGTGAGAAGCCACCCATCTCTCATGTGTTGCCATCCTGGAAGGTGAGGTGAGAAAAATTACCAGTTTCCAAAATGTATTTTTTTTTGTTTACTTAGCAAAAAAAAAAAAAAAAAAACAGTGGTGATTAAATACCACCAAAAGAAAGCTCTGTGTGAAAAAAATGATAATTTAATTTGGGTACAGTGTTGCATGACCGCCCAATAGTCATTCAAAGTGCGACAGCACTAAAAGCTGAAAATTGGCCTGGTCAGGAAGGGGGTAAAAGTGCCCAGTAGGCTGTCCATAAATAAATACATTGTCTTTTTTTTCCACAGGGTTTTCTTTTTGTGATATTTGCTCACCACTGAATTTTTATTTTTTGCGGTAGAAACAAAAAAGACAGACCATTAAAAAAAGCAAAAAAAAAAAAAAAGCTATTTTTTACTTTCCACTATAAAACATATTCAATAAAAAAAATGAAAAACGTCAAATGTCTTCATAAATTTAGGCCACTATGTATTCTGCAACATATTTTTGATAAATAAAAATCCCAATAAGCGTATATGGATTGGTTTGCACAAAAGTTATAGCATCTACAAACTTTGGGATATATAGTGTATTTAAATTTTTTTTAACTAGGTGGCAATTAGTGACTTATTGCAGGACTGCGATATTGCAGCGGACAAACGGACACTGACATTTTGCGATAACCAGTGACACCAATACAGTGATCAGTGCTAAAAAAATATACAGTCACTGCACTAATGACACTGGCTGGGAAGAGGTTAAACAGCTAATGCGATCAAAAGGTTAAATGTGTGCCTAACCAGTACTTTGGTGTATATGTATGCTGCTTTTACTAATGGAAGTACTGGATTTTATTCCCTGCTGTGCGGGGAAAGAAAATCCCTAACTTCCCTGATGACAGGACAGAGCTCTGCCTTGTTTACATAGGCAGGTCTCTGTCCTGTTCTGGCACAGCACAGCTGTCTTGCCGCTGTACATGTAAGTGACACGGTCAGCAAGCAGTTAAAGAGAAGAATAATGCAGGCTCAATGCAGTAGCCAGCATTTTATGAATGGGCTGCAAAATGCAGACCACAGTTTTGGTGACTGGCGCCACCTGAGATAGAAAGTTACACAAAAAAACTACAAAGTTTGTAACCTTTCTTAGTAGCTTTGACGTTTTAAGGCTCTAAAACTGTACTTATTCCATCTCTCCTTGAACATTAGACCTCTTTCACACAGACAGTAAAAACAGACGGTTGAGCTATGGCTTTACCGCCCAACCTACAAACTAGCATAAAACTTGATGTTGAGCCAAATGGCAGCAGCACAACTTGTCAAGTTCATCCATTCAAGTCAAGGGCCATGCTGCAACCACAAACAAAATAACATCTCTTAAGAGAAAGAATGTAGCGATATAATTAGATTTACTCTACTCTCACTTTTCAACATTTAACTGTAATTTACAAGAGATTAAAAAGTAGGGTGGAACAGAGTACCAATAATCCCTCAATCAGGTCTACAGTATGTTGATCAGCTATTGTAGGTAATCCCTCCACTTCACTTTGTCGCACTAAGACTTAGTCTGACAAAACTGTGTGTGAAATGAGAAGACTTACAGACAGGGTTTGGGCTACAGGCCTTACAAGTATCATGATGATGGTTATCCAAGATAGGAGATTAAAATTAAGTAGAGCTATTTTTGTATTTTTTTTGGTAGCAAGTGGAAGAGTTAGAGTCTTTGTTAGAATTTTACTGCCACATTAGGCAGCTCACTGCTTACTTCCTGTCCAGGTAGCAGATCTCAATACGGGAAGTGAGGGGAAATCTTAACAAAAGGCATACAGATAGCATTTAAAGAGATTACTTTACCTTATCATAAAAATACAACAAATGCACCTTTATAAATGTTTAGTAATGGCAATCTACAAAGAGATACTTTCAGTATAGACTTTTCATTCTTTGCATATTTTTTTTTTTTTTCTCCCCATATTTCTCACAGTGGCCATTTTTACATACTATGAGTAGGTGAGTCTATCTCCCTTTCAGGTACTTTGCCTACAACACTAGGTCTGTCTCCTAGAACATGTGAAAGAAATTTCCCAGGATGCATTTGTGAGGCCAGGATGACATCACCTGTGCCTCACTCAACCAGTGGTGCAGTAATTGTAAAAAAAAAAAAAATGTTTAACAGATGAATGTATGACAATTTCATATCAGCACATAGAGCTGTATGCTTCTGTGAATTTTAGTGAAAGGAGAGAAAGCTGACAGAGGTTCTAACCCTTCCCTTTCCCATACTACAGCTTGGACTGAGGTAGGACTTTAAAGACCTGTCTTTTTGTGCTCCTATTCAACCCAACCAGGATGATGAATTTAGTCTTTAGAAAATGCTTTGTGGAGACCTTGGCTAGAGGAGATGGATCCCGTATGAGGGGGTGGGCACGAGCTGAGAATTTTCTCCGGCTCGCCACCATGCCCCCGTCTCTGCCTTTTTTTTTCTTTCTTATTTTTCTTTTCTGTGGTCTCTTTCATATATCTTTTATCTGTCTATGGAGAGGACTTCCTCTTTCTCTTCGGTTATATAGATAGACAATAGACATGAAGAGAGGTATAGATAATGATCAGGTCGGGTAGGAGGGAGGGAGAGAGAATATAGAATAATAATAATGTTCTTGCATTATGCAATATTATATGTTAACTCATGATGCTGTATGCTTTTAACTTTTGCAATATGAAAAACAATAAAAAGAAAGAATTTAAAAAAAGATTTTGGGAATCTCCTGCAAAAAAAAAAAATACTTTGTGTGCTCACTGTTTTGAATGGTCCAGCATTTCAGCACATGGAACTTTAGTACACAACAGTGATGTAACAGTATGAAGCATTAGTTTTATGTGCAATGTGAAACCACATCTAAAAATAAAATAAGACAGATACAGTTATGTTGCATCAATATGATAGGCATATAAAGTTTCAATGCTATGCATTGTAGAATGCATTGGAATTAATCAAGTAATTTAACATTCATCTGATATTACTGATTCAGCTGATAAAACTTGTTGCAATTTAACCAATGTCATATTTAGAACTGAACTGGTTTTGATCTATTTCTTTTTTAAGGCATCTTTTTATAATCAGTGTCTTTACTTTTTGACTTTGTACAGTATGAGAATACATTAGTCATATTCTTTTGACATTATGACTAATTTATCCCCGAATGTTACATAAAATTCTAAGATGTATGCATAGCTTGTCACATTACAAAAAGCTAAAAAGAGTTAATGGCTCCTAATTACCTTGGTTATTATTAGAGTATATCATTGTTGATTTTCATAATTGATTTTAATACATTTTTTAAATATTCTGGAATTCTTTCAAATGCAATCATATAATCTGAAAAATGATTATATCTCATTATTCTTTAAGAGACTTGCCAGAAAAATGTCATGTGCTTTTCCTGTCTTAAACAGATACTTTATGTATTTTAGTTCTCCTTTAATCAAACTTAACCAAACCTAGGCTTTGGCTCCTACTAGCCTTTTTGGGGGAGATCTGTGCACATGAAAGAGCATGTTTAAAGCTGAACTCCAAGCAAATATAGAAGACACACAATAATAAAGCTATGTAGTCCTTAATACGCTATTAGATTTATTACTAATTTAAAGGAAGCAATTTAAGTACCTGGTTTAACTTGGTATCAGCTTCTTGGATTCCCCTATACAGGATGGAAGTGGGAGAAGCAACACAAGGAGCCAGTCAACAGGGTGTCAGATTAGGACTCTCCTCCACTCAATGGAAATTCATAAACTGGGGGTGAGAGGAAAACTCTGAGCCTTACTGGACAGCAGAAGACAAAATTTCATCTTCACCCAGGCCAGATAGAGCTGTGTTTTTTGGAAGAGCTATGAAATTCTCAAAACTGGATGGGAAGAAATACAAACCCTTTAACAGGGAAGATAACTTCCATATATCTACTCCGTCTGTGTATTTAGATGGAGTTTAGCTTTAAGCATTATACAGTAATACAAATTATACACCCTGTATATTTCCAGAATTTTAAATACTGCAACAAAACAGTAAATGCATATACAAAGAGTGCCCCTCCAGAAAATGTATTAAAGTTAACCTGGAATGACAAGCGCATATGACTCCCTACATACTGAAGGATTTCTTTTGTGTTCACAGGAAACCACAAAACTTGGATGCACACAATTTGCAATTTTCAATTGATCTCATTGCAATTGTCTTCTGCAACAAGGATCCCTAAAATGCTATGCAGGCACTTAAAAGGGAATAACGCTTGCGTCAGCTCTGATGCAGCTTTCCATGATCATACCCCATTTTGGATGGGGCTATAATGGGTGAATGGGACAGCGGCAGGGGAGCCAATGGAGGTTTCCTTTGGCTAGAGACCAGGGTGGATAAAAATCAATGATTTTGTTTAAAAAAATATAAAAAATCTGATTTGATTTAAAATCAGATTTTTTTTATTTAAATCCGATTATTTTGATTTTTATCAAATTTATTTTAATAAAATGCTTTTGGAGTAAAAATCTATCTAAAGGTAGTGTTCTATTTAAGATACATTAATAATTTAGTTTATGCAGCATGAAATGGAGCTTAGTCATGTAGAATGAGGCTGTATATTCTACAATATTTACATTTTTGGTAAACTCATTCAATGAATCCAAGCTCTGCAAGCTGAGATAACAAACACTGCATTGATGCATTCACACAATTTCACAGTAACCATAAGATAAAACAAAGTTCAGGAATATTCCTTTCCCCCTTTACTTTGCAAAATCTATGTACACTATAAACTGTATGATTGAATCGGTTCTGATATCGCAGCTTTACTGACAGCTTATTATTCTAAACAGGAAACCTTCATTTTGTTTGCAAATATATTGCAAAGATTCTAACTACCAGCAAGAATGAGTCCTTACATTTAAAAAGCACCCGTCCTTTCAGATCCATCATGGCAGTGCCTGTTAGCGGGCATCCACTCACCTGCTGCCGCCACGTCCCTCAGCTTGTTGTGTCACTGCCGCATCACCAGCCATCCCATTAAAGTGAATAGGACTGTTGGTGGGTCCACAGCGGGTCAGAGGAGAAGCCGCTGTGGGACAGATGACAGTTGTTTTTACAAGAGATTTAAATTGTTATTTAAATCAACTTGATTTGAATCAAATCCACCCTGCTAGAGACTAGCCAAATAAACTATTTGCCCTGAATGGGTAAAGTACAGGCTTGGTTTGAAGGCCTACTGAGCGATGCCCACAATCAATTGTTGGATGCAAGAGATTAACCACTTGCCAACCGGCCCATAGCCGAATGACGGCTGCAGGGCGGTTGGATAACTCTGGGAGGGCGTACTATGACGTCCTCCCAGAATTCCCCTCTCGCGCGCCCCCTGGGGAGCGCACCTGAACACATCCATGACCGCCGGGTCCGGAGGACCCGGCGCATCACGGATCCCGGTAAATGCCTGCTGATCTCGGCCGTTTACCATGTGATCGCGCCGTCAAATGACGGCGCGATCACATGTAAACAGACCGGCGTCATCTGACGCCGGTTCCTCTCCTCCCCCTCTCCTCCCCGCCTGTGTACCGATCGGTACACAGTGAGCGGGGAGGGGGATGGATGGATGTCTGCAGCGCTGTGGGCTGTATGTGTAGTGCCCACAGCGCTGCACAGAGACATCCAGGCATCCATCCATCCATGCTCAGCCATCCCCACTACACTGCAATGCTGAGCAATACTCTGCAACACCCCCACAATACTCTGCAATACCCCCACAATACTCTGCAATGCTGTGCAATACTCTGCAACACCCCCACAATACTCTGCAACACCCCCACAATACTCTGCAATACCCCCACAATACTCTGCAATGCTGTGCAATACTCTGCAATACCCCCACAATACTCTGCAATGCTGTGCAGTACTCTGCAATACCCCCACAATACTCTGCAATACCCCCACAATACTCTGCAATGCTGTGCAGTACTCTGCAATGCCCCCACAATACTCTGCAATGCCCCCACAATACTCTGCAATGCCCCCACAATACTCTGCAATGCCCCCGCCATACTCTGCCATGCCCCCGCCATACTCTGCCATGCCCCCGCCATACTCTGCCATGCCCCCGCCATACTCTGCCATGCCCCCGCCATACTCTGCCATGCCCCACCATACCCCGCCATACTCCGCCATACCCCGCCATACTCCGCAATACCCCGCCATACTCCGCAATACCCCGCCATACTCCGCAATACCCCGCCATACTCTGCCATACTCTGCCATACCCTGCAATACCCTGCAATACCCCGCCATACTCCGCCATACTCCGCCATACTCTGCCATGCTCTGCAATACCCCGCCATGCTCTGCAATACCCCGCAATACCCCGCCATACTCCGCAATACCCCGCCATACTCCGCAATACCCCGCCATACTCCGCAATACCCCGCCATACCGAGCCATGCTCAGCTGTACTCGGCCTCTGTATGTGGCCAGGCTGTGGAAGTCTCACACATGTGGTATCGCCGTACTCAGGAGGAGCAGGGGAATCTATTTTGGGGTGTCATTTTTGGTATGTACATGTTATGTGGTAGAAATATTGTATAAATGGACAACTTTGTGTTAAAAAAAAAAATGCGTTTTAACCACTTCCCGCCCACCGGCCGTCATACAACGTCCTTGACTTTGTGCGGAGATATCTGAATGATGGTTGCAGCTACAGGCATCATTCAGATATCGGCTTTTTCAGCCGGCGATTCCCTACACCATGAGAACGATCATAGCAGCTGTTCCACTGCTTGATCGTTCTTTCGGGAGGCGAGAGGGGATGTCCCCCCCTCCCGCGCTTCTACCGACTCACCGCTACGATCGAAGCCAGGATCGTTTTTTTTTTTTTTTTTTTTTTTTATTTCAGGCTTCCCAGCCTAGAGGTGAGATGTGGGGTCTTATTGATCCCATATCTCACTGTAAAGAGGACCTGTCATGCCATATTCCTATTACAAGGATGTTTATATTCCTTGTAATAGGAATAAAAGTGGTCAAAAATTTTTTTTTTGGAAAAAAGCATCAAACTAAAATAAATAAAGTAAAATGAACAATAAAAAAAAAAAAAAAAAATTTTAAAGCGCCCCTGTCCCTGCGTGCTCGCATGCAGAAGCGAACGCATACGTAAGTCCCGCCCACATATGAAAACCGTGTTCAAACCACACATGTGAGGTATCGCTGCGATCGGTAGAGCGAGAGTAATAATTTTGGCCCTAGACCTCCTCTGTAACTCAAAACATGCAACCAGTAAAAAATTTTAAAGCGTCGCCTATGGGGATTTTTGAGTAGCAAAGTTTGGCGCCATTCCACAAGCGCGTGCAATTTTGAAAGGTGACATGTTGGGTATCTATTTACTCAGTATAACTTCATCTTTCACATTATGCAAAAACATTAGGCTAACTTTACTGTTTTGGTTTTTGTAAAGCACAAAACAGTTTTTTTCCCAAAAAAAACGCGTTAAAAAAATTGCTGCGCAAATACCGTGCGAGATAAAAAGTTGCAACGACCGCCATTGTATTCTCTAGGGTCTTTGCTAAAAAAACATATATAATGTTTTGGGGTTCTATGTAATTTTCTAGCCAATAAATGATGATTTTTACATGTAGGAGAGAAATGTCAGAATTGGCCTGGGTGCTCCAGAACACCTGAAGGTGCTCCCCTGCATGTTGGGCCTCCGTATGTGGCCACGCTGTGTAAAAGTCTCACACATGTGGTATCGCCGTACTCGGGAGTAATAGCAGAATGTGTTTTGGGGTGTAATTTGTGGTATGCATATGTGGTGTGTGAGAAATAACCTGCTAATATGACAATTTTGTGGGAAAAAAAAAAGTAAAAAAAAAACCTTGATTTTGCAAAGAATTGTGGGAAAAAATGACAACTTCAAAAATCTCACCATGCATCTTTCTAAATACCTTGGAATGTCTTCTTTCCAAAAAGGTATCATTTGGGGGGTATTTGTACTTTTCTGGAATGTTAGGGTCTCAAGAAATTAGATAGGTCGTCAGTACTTCAGGTGTGATCAATTTTCAGATATTCGCACCATAGCTTTTGGACTCTATAACTTTCACAAAGACCAAATAATATCCACCGATTTGGGTTAATTTTACCAAAGATATGTAGCGGTATAAATTTTGGCCAAAATATATGAAGAAAAATTACTAATTTGCAAAATATTATAACAGAAATGAAGAAAAATGCATTTTTTTACAGATTTTTCTGTCTTTTTTCTTTTACGGCGCAAAAAATAAAGAACCCAGCGGTGATTAAATACCACCAAAAGAAAGCTCCATTTGTGTGAAAAAAAGGACAAAAATTTCATATAGATACAGTGTTGCATGGCTGAGTAATTGTCATTCAAAATGTGAGAGCACCAAAAGCTGAAAATTGGTCTGGTTATGAAGGGGGTTTAAGTGCCCAGTTGTCAAGTGGTTAAGTTAGGGGTTTATACTGGTTTTGCAAGTTTATGTTCATCAAACATTCCTATCCAATTTACTTTTCTATGTGGATTATTTCTGCAGAATTGAATCCGTGCCCTTTTCCTGTGGTCAAGGGTTGCAAAGATCCCTTAACAGGTACATTTACATTCACATACTTTTCCTATATACTTAAGGAAAGCTGTAGAATTTGCACAAATCTCTATGTGTATGGCATAGTGTGGCTACAATGGAAAGCTAAATGCTATTCAGCGCAGAACAAAGGTAAAAAGTCTTCGGAGCAGGCTTGCAGCAACCTCCCCAAAAGATGAACCAGTGAAAGTCTAATGCCCTGTACACACGAGTGGAATGTCCAACAGAAAAAGTCTGAAGATTTTCATCGTCTATTCCGATTGTGTGTATGCCTCATCGGACTTCTTTTTTTGAAAATTCTGACGGACCTAGAAATGGAACATGTTCTAAATATTTCCGACGGAACCAATTCCTATCGAGAAAACCGATCGTCTGTATGCTGTTCCGACGGACCAAAAACGGCGCATGCTCTGAAGCAAGTACAAGACAGAAGCTATTGGCTACTGGCTATTGAACTTCCTTTTTCTAGTCCCGTCGTAAGTGTTGTACATCACCGCGTTCTGGAAGGTCGGACTTTGGGTTGACCGTGTGTAGGCAAGACTGCTTGAATGGAATTCTGTTGGAGTTCCGTCGGAGAAACCTTTGGAGTTTATTCCGACGGCCAAACCGGTCGTGTGTACACAGCATTAGAATGTACAACCAAGCTGCCCAAAGTGAAGATTATAATCCTGACACTGCCTGCCATATATCTTTTAATATCTAGAGCCAACCCAGGCTTCAGTTATGGAGCAGGTTATTATTCTAGCCATACACGGCTCAAATTTCTGTCAATTCCTGCTGAACCTTCGGAAATTTGAGCTGTTGGCACCACCCAGAGCTTGACAAACTGATTAAAAATTATTGAGGGAACCAGTCGTATTAATTGTCAAATTGTTCAAAGAGGCACAGTGCTAGCCTGCAGTGCAGATTCCTCCAGTCAGGCTCCTTAGCATGAATGGGGGAATCAAGTGTATGGCTGGCATTGGCTTAAAATAAAAAAAAAAAACAGTACTTAATGTGCATGTGAAGGTTTAGATAACTGCATCAAAAAAGGGGTAGGCCCTCCTCGTTCTTTGACCAAATAGTGGTTGTGTGGGCTGCTATAGCAGTAGTTCAGACACTGGTGTTGATTTACTTTACTTGATCTTGGGTATGTAAGTTTTTTGTCCCCACTGCTAATTTTCCCTCAGTTTTTGTCTGGTAAAACTGTTGTAGAATTAAAGCAGTAGTAAACCGCTGAAAAAAACAAAAAACTGCAAAACAACGGCATAATGTGCTAGTATGCATACATTATGAAATACATACCTTAGAATGAAGCCCCTGCAGCGGTGCCCGGTCACTGCTGAGGGGGCTAATATGTTCCCCTGGCGTTCCTTCTGGGTTTGCGGGCTCCGGCGCTGTGAGCAGGAGCCATCCATTCTGACAAGGAGCTCTGAAGTTTCGGCACGATACGCCGGACCTTAAGAGCATATGCGCTGCTGATGTCAGCGGCTGCATGCAGGGTGGATATCTCCTAAACCGTGTAGGTTTAGGAGACATTCATTTTACCTATAGGTAAGCATCATTATAGGTTTACCTTTACCTGTAGGTAAAATTCACCAAGCTGGGTATACAACCGCTTTAACATAGAAAAAAATCTCTTTCCTAGGACCCCGAATAGCTGTAAAAATCTGACACTGGCTCTAATTAATTTCGGCTCTATTCTAAAAAGAATAAATGTTTAGCTTGACATAGGAAAGTCTATTGTAAATGTGGCCTGGAGGCATGTAACCAATTTACAAGGAAAACAAAATATTAGAGTAGACCTGCAAGATTTGGTTCCTGTCTTCAGAATCTGCACCAATGCATATATGTGAGTGTTAAGGTGCAAGAGGAAGCAAATGGCTAGGCTGATTTATAATATTGTATAATATAACAAAGCATTGAGAACCTATTTATCATTTGGTGGCACTTTAGAAGCTAAGTGGTTAGCGCTGTGGCCTTGCAGAATTTGATTTCTACCACAAAAGTTCTCCCCCTGTTTAAATTACTTTACTTTCCTCCCCATAATGCAAAAGTATACTGATCTGAATGGTTTACTGCTTAGTTGTAACGTATCATTGAATAATTTATCACTTTATACTGTAGACCAGAAAATAAATACGTATTCTATGCAAACAAAACCTACTTTATCAGAATAACTACAAAATTGAAGCAATGTATTTTTGCACTGTAAATTAGAGATGAACAATTGGTGAAACACAATAACCTAAATAACAAATAAAATAAAAAAATGGTTGTCAGCACCCAATTCGTCTAGTCAGATAGAAAAAACTCCAAAAAACTTCTGTGTCCATATCTCTTCCCATTCTTCATGTACTGATGGAAATACATACTATTGTAACCACTATGTATAATGTGCATGACCCAGAAAGCAGGTATCATAAAGCAGACTATGTTTAATGCATGACTGGTAAAATACAGAGTGAATTACTTTACTTTGTATCTGCTGTGTTCTGATGACCCACTTAAAAAGGAAACAAAGTAGTAAAATCATGACTTTTTACAAAGGACAAAATATGCTCTTACCTCACTTTTTCAATGTATCTGTCACTGACAAATCAGTGCAATGTCAATACAGAACAACCTCAAATATTATTCATAGAGTTATGAGCATTACAATAGTTTCAAATGACAGCCCTGTTTTGCTCTTTTATATACAACCTATGACAATTTTGCTGGTAGCTGGTAGAGCTACTAATAAAAAAAATAGCTTCAACATTTGCCCAGAAATAGGTTATATTACTTTTTAAGGCACCAACTTAAAGTATATTAGATAGTATAGAAGATAAAGTATGCAGATCAGCATGTTTCTACTGAACTTGTAACTCTACAAGAATTGAAGCCAGAGGCAGCCAAGCAATCAGTATTTTTAATTTGGAGGTCAGCTATGGCTGTGCCTGTATATTTTTCAGAACACATTTTAAGGTTCATTTAATGTCATTCCAACAAGGCCAGGTAACCTTCTTCATTTTCCAGCAAGTTCTGTGTTTTTTCATGTACGTTTTTGAAGCATTTTGCTTTTTTGGCATGTGTGTTAATGTTGCTAAGAGGAGGTTACTGTTGTCATGCAGTAGAATGCACCAGAAAAAACAAAAAACAAAAATGCATCTACATGCAGTTTTCATGGATTTTTGATGCAATTCCATTGAAGTATATGGAGCCAAAAAAACGGATTTTTTAAACAGCTTACCTGTAAAATCTTTTTCTTGGAGTACATCACGGGACACGGAGCACCATAATAATGACTATGTGGGTTATACGCTTACCTTTAGGTGATTGGACATTGGCAACCAATAGTAAGACGGTTCCTCCCATATGACCCCTCTTATACCGGAAGTACCTCAGTTTTGCAGCAAGCAATGACGATCCCAGAAAGAGGGGAGGGACCTCTGTGTCCCGTGATGTACTCCAAGAAAAGGATTTTACAGGTAAGCTGTTTAAAAAAAATCTGTTTTTCTTTATCGTACATCACTGGACACAGAGCACCATAATAATGACTATGTGGGATGTCCTAAAGCAATGCACCTGGGGGGGGGGGGGGCGGACACAATATCCCTAAGCCCCAACGGGCTTGAGACTATAAAGCTGCCTGCAACACGCTGTGGCCAAAAACAGTCTCACTTTGGAATCCAACATCCACCTGGTAAAACCTGGTGAACGTATGAACTGAAGACCAAGCGGCCGCTTTGCAAACCTGAGCCATAGACACCTGATGGCGTACTGCCCATGATGCACTAATCCCTCTAGTGGAGTGTGCTTTTAAATCCCAAGGTGGAACCCTGCGCTTTAATCCATACGCCTGGATAATAGTCTGGCGAATCCACCTGGATATAGTTGAACTTGTTGCCGGCTGTCCTCTCTTAGGACCTTCTGGCAAGACAAAAAAAAAAAAAAACAGTCAGTCTTCCGAAAGGGAGCTGACATTTTCAAGTAAACTTTGATCGCCCTCACCACATCCAGTGAGTGAAGCGATCTTTCCTCCCTAGTCTTAGGGTTTGGAAAAAAGGAAGGTAAAATAACATCCTGATTCAAATGAAATTTGGAAACCACCTTCGGTAGAAAACCGGACGAGGGCGCATGACCACTCTGTCCTGATGAAGAATCAAAAAAGGTCCTTTGCAAGAAAGGGGGGCCAATTCTGACACCCTTCTAGCCGATGTTATAGCCACCAAAAAAAAAGAATTTTCTGGTCAATAGGACAAAAGGAATATGCCTAATAGGTTCAAACGGTTGACTCTGTAAGGCTGACAGTACCAAATTTAGGTCCCAGGGACATAAAGGTGGTTTAACCGGCGGCCTCAGGTGTGTTACTCCCTTGACAAAGGTTCGCACCAAAGAATGGGATGCAATTGGTCTTTGGAAAAAAACTGATAAGGCCGAAATCTGTCCTTCAATTGTTCCTAAGGCCAGCTGCAAGTCTACTCCTGCTTGAAGAAAGGCAAGAACTCTTCCAATCGTGTACCTACGAGGGTTCCATTTCCTTTTCTCACACCAAGAAATATATGACTTCCAGACTCTATAATAGATAGCTCTAGAAACTGACTTTCTAGCGTTTATCAAAGTAGACAAGACTGAACCCCTAATACCACGGTCTTTCAATAGTCTGGTCTCAATAGCCAAGCCATCAAATTCAGCAACCGAAAGGATGGAATATGGGTCCTTGAGACAACAGGTCTGGACGGCATGGAAGGACCAATAGGTCCCCTACTGCCAACTTCACAATCTTCGAGTACCAGGATCTCCAGGGCCAAGCTGGGGCCACTAGGATCACTGGCTTTTGTTCCTCCTGTATTCTGCGTAATAAATGCGGCAGGATTTGGATCGGAGGGAAGGCATATATCAGAGAATACTGATCCCAAGGAACTACTAATGTGTCTGCCCCGACAGCAACTGGATCCTTGGTCCTGGATACAAACCTGTCCAGCTTGGCATTGAATCTGGATGCCAGCAGATCCACATCTGGGGTCCCCCAGTGTTGGCAGATCTGTAGAAAAACTTTGGGATGCAGGGACCATTCCCCTGGCAACAACTACTGGTGACTTAGGAAATCTGCCTGCCAGTTGTCCACCCCCGGGATAAACACTGCCGAAAGAAATGGCACGTTTTTCTGCCCAAGTCAATATATGATTTACTTCTCTTTGGGCTGGCCGCCTCCTGTTACCTCCCTTGTGTTTGATATATGCCACTACCGTGGAGTTGTCGGACTGGACTCTGACAGGAAGACCCCGCAATCTGGATGTCCAGAATTGCAGAGCCAGACGAGCTGCCCGAATCTCCAATAGATTGATGGGCAGTGTCCTTTCTGTCTGGGACCATGTTCCCTGAACAGACGCCTTCTCTAGGACTGCTCCCCAGCCGAGAAGACTGGCGTCTGTAGTTACGACTTTCCAGGCTACTGGTGGGAAAGATTTCCCTTTCCTCAAGTTGCTGGTTTTTAGCCACCAAGAGAGGTTCCGTAGTACCTGTGGACATGGAACCATCGGTTGATCCAAGGGTTAAGCCGACTTGTCCCAGGCTCTTAGAATACTGTACTGGAACACTCTGGAGTGGAAGTGTGCATATGGCCCTGCGTTGAAGGATGATACCATCTTGCCCAGTAACCTCATGCACAGCCGAATAGAAGGTGTTAGTTGTTTTTTTTACCTTCTGGACGAGTTCCACTATGGAGATGACCTTTAACGGGGGCAGAAACACCCTTTCTTGGGCGGTGTCTAAGACCAGACCCAGATACACCAAGGCTTGGGTCGGACAAAGGGCTGACTTGTCCACATTTAGAATCCAGCCTAGGCGTTGTAAAACCCGTACTGTTCTCGACACGTTTTGAACCAGTATGGGACGAGAGCAATCTCTTAGAAGAAGACCGTCCAGATATCCTACTACGGAGACCTTCTGAGACCTTAGAGAAGCCAACACTGGGGCCAGAATCTTTGTGAAAACCCTGGGGTCCGTGGCCAGACCGAATGGCAATGCCACGAACTGAAAATGACTGCCCTCTACTGCGAAGCGTAGGAACCTTTGATGTGGACCGAAGATCGGCACATGAAGGTACGCGTCCTTGATATCTATGGACGCTAAATAGTCTCCCTTTCTCAGGGATTTTATTATTGAACGAACCGACTCCATGCGGAAGGATCGGACGTCTATAAATAGGTTGAGAGCCTTGAGGTCCAAAATGGGCCTTACTTCCCCATTTGGTTTCGGCACGGTAAATAGGTTTGAGTAAAACTCCTTGAATTTTTCCTCGTGCTGAACCTTTACAATTACTCCCTGCATCAGCAGATAATGTATAGCTAGGAATAGGCATCTTCTTTTCTCTGGATCAGACGGAACCCTTGAGTACAGAAACTGATTTGGGGGGATTTCCCGGAACTCTATTCTGTAACCATATTTTACAGTGGAAATGACCCATCTGTCTTGAACCAGTTCTTCCCAGGCATCCCCAAACAGCCGAAGCCTGCCCCCCTCCCGTGAGAGCGGGGGCGCCCCTTCACAAGGTCGACTTGGAGTTGGGCTTGGGTGGCTTTTGGGTGCAGGGTTTCTTCTGATCCTGGGGTTTTTTAAACCCAGACGGCTGGGGCCGTCGATACTGCTTAGGGGAAGAAGCAGTAGGTCCTGGAGCATTGGGAATTTAATAAGAGGGTTGCTTCCCTTTCTTTTTAATAAGGAGTAGGGCACTCTTTCCTCCAGATATCTTTTGGATATATTTATCCAGATCCTCCCCAAACAAGCGCTCTCCATGGAATGGAAAAGCTGCGAGTAGCCTTTTACATGGCATCTCAGCAGACCAGTTCTTTAGCCACAAGACTGCGCATATGGATTGACAGTAACGCAAAACGAGACATCTGTTGGATTGAGTCCTTCAATGCGTCTACTGCAAAACATAAGACATGAGGAATCTCCGACAATTCCTCGGCAGATTTCTCCTGGCAAGGTAGGTTCTTTACCAACCTTTTAAAGCGATCCTTTAGGGATTGGCAAATCCCAATAGCTGCAACTGCTGGTTGAACTGCTGCACCAGCCCCTGAAAGGAGGCCTTTAAAGTGGTGTTTCACCAAAAAAAAAAAAATTAGATGTCAGCAGCTGCAAATACTGCAGCTGCTGACTTTTAAAATAAGGACACTTACCTGTCCCGGGGTCCAGCGATGTCGGCACCCGAGACCGAGCCGTCCCTCGATCCTCGGGTGCTGCTGCCGCCATTCACACTGAGGGAATCAGGAAGCGAAGCGTTGCCGCTTCACTGCCCGGTTCCCTACTGCGCATGCGCGAGTCGCGCTGCGCGTCTTCACTGGTCCCCGTTGTGTTGTGGGAACTGTGTATTTCCCACAACACAACGGGGGTGGGCGGGGAGTCTGCGGCTAGCTGCGGCTAGCTGTACCCGGAAGTGGGTGCAGATACCTGTATTATACAGGTATCTGCACCCCCCTCCCCCCTGAAAGGTGCCAATTGTGACACCGGAGGGGGGGAGGAATCCGATGAGCGGAAGTTCCACTTTAGGGTGGTACTCCGCTTTAATAAGGACTCTAGCTTTTTATCAGCCGGATCCTTAAATACCTGGGCATTATCCACTGGACAGGTTAAACTTTTATTTACTGAAGATATGGCAGCGTCCACCAAAGATGTCCCCCATTTCTTCCTGAACTTCTCCTCCATAGGATATAAGAGAGAAAACCTTTTTGGAGGTAAGTATATCCTGTCAGGGTGTTCCCAGTCCACGTAAACCACCTGCTCCAGTAACGGATGCAAAGGGAACGCTTGGGAAATCTGTTGAGGTCGCAAAGATCCCAAAGTAGAGCAGGAGAGTCCAGACTCCTGAATCGGGGGTAACTTAAACCCAATTCGTACCAACTCAATTAGAGATTGGATACACAGTTTTTGGGAATTGGAGGCTGAAATTGGCTCTTCCGAGCCGGAGTCCTCAGCCGAGGATTCTTCCACACGCACGCCAGGAGCTCCATGCTTATAAAGCCTTAGCCTGAGAGTCAGCACGCGCATCCGCGTGATCAGCGGTATGCCCGCCGCACGGCGCATGCGCCATCCTGACGCACGCGGCACATATGCGACGCGCACAGCCGCGGCGCACACTGACGACACGCACACCAGGGGCGCACACACCCGCCGGCAGTGCACACGGCGCATGCGAACATTCGCGCGCGCCCGACCCAAATTCGCGCCATACCAGCCATCTGTAATCCCAGAGACAGGTTAAGGTTTACCAGCAGGTTTTAGAGGAAAATGTATATATAAAAAAAAGGAGTACTCACCTTCCCAAGCAGCAGGGCCTGTTTTACCAGGCCCAATCTTCCCCCATCACGGCGAGTAGCGCCTCTAAGGACCTTCAGGGACCGGGTCCCCCATTTTTTGGGGTCCACACCCCTGGACCTGTAAAACACCCTTTCTGGTTTCCTTGGGCAAGTTTGACCAGGAATACCAGCTTAACAAGGGTCCTATATAGGACACGTTACAAGCAACACCTTGCTCTTGAACCGAGGCTCGGGTACCATCCACTTTAGCTTTTGCTAAGCCATTCGAATGGATCTGATTATAACGTCCTCAGTAGAACATCTTTGAAGAAATTTGAAGAGCTTCAACAGCCATGACCATCACCTTCAAGACACTGGCGAAAAAACTGAGGTATTTCCGGTATAGGAGGGGTTATATGGGAGGAACCGTCTTACTATTGGTTGCCAGTGTCCAATCACCTAAAGGTAAGCGTATAACCCACATTACGATAAAGAAATACACCTTTCCAAAAAACGCTCAGATGGAAACTGCATAGGTGTTAACATGACCCATAGGAACTAATGTTAAATGGACTGTAGAGCATTCCTCCAAATCTGCAAAAGCACTGCAAAACGCATAGGTGTGAACCTAATCTAAATCCACTAGTTGGGCTGTCGGTAAATGCAACAATAAGTATTGCAAGCCTACCCACTGCAGACTAGTTAACTTCCACCAAGGCTGAAGCTAACAGTCATTCAGATAACATATGCTACTGCATATGAATGTTGCTCCTCTAAATTCCAGAAGAAAGTGAATACCATCACACTTTGAAACTATGAATAAAGTAACACAAAACAATACATTGGGGTAAATGGCGCTACCTACTCATGATTAATAGATATATTTTATAGAACCACTGGTATTTCTTTTGAGGTGGGATTATATACATATAGATGTGGCATACCCACTAGTGGTGCAGCACTCAGCCCCGCCCCCTCTCTTCTCTGTTCACGCCTTGATATTAATCATGAGTAGGTAGCGCCATTTACCCTAATTTATTGTTTTTTGTTACCTGAAGACCCCCTAGGGGAGCTCTATTAGGGGAGGCTGCAGACCTATCCGGCGTCCTAAGCGCAGTCATATATATATATATATATATATATATAATTGTATGCTATGAATAATAAAGTAAACTCTTGAAAAGTAATCCTTTGTCCTCATCTCAAAAATCAAAGCCTTTCCCTACTTTTTCTGCTTAAATTTTTTATTTTTTTGCATTCTGTATTCCTGCTGGGGAGATTCAACCTCACTACTGTATTGGTAATTGTCACTGGGCCAGAAATGTACGTGGTTCCAAAGTAATTCCCTGCATTAAGGTAAAATACCTTCCACTGTGCCCCCCCCCCCCCCCTCAACGCTTACCTGACACCTGTATTGATCCAGCACTGTGCCCGTCTTTGAATCTTCCTGGTCTTACAGGCTTTGCAGAGAACAGCAGGAGCCATTTTTTCCTGCTGCTGTCAGTCAAATCCAGTGAACAGAGAGTGGGGCTAGGCGGCACTGTGTGTGTCTATATGGACACACAGCCCAGCTCGGGAGCAAGCCCGCTCATCTGCAACAATAGCAAGTGGTTTCCTCTGGGTGCAGACACAAAAGAGGAGCCAAGATTGCTGGCGGCAAAAGTATTGCACAGAGCGGGTAAGTATAAACCTGTATATTTTTTAAATTAAAACAAAAAATAGACTTTACAATCACTTTAAAAGGCAAATGTCACATTTTACAGCTGTTACTAGAGCGAAAAATGAAGGTAAATTAAAAAATTTCCAGATATCACTGTAACAAATCCTGGGGGGGAACTATCACTTGTCTAGGAGGGGGTTTATCTTGACTTTGGGGAGATTTCCATTCACCTACGGTCATGTTTTTAACTCAGGAAATAAGGTAAATTTCCCCAATTAGACACATACACATGAACCTCATCAAACTCATGACAGGAGTTCTAACCGTTTCCTACTGTATAAAAAAAAAACACAACAAAAAAGTACACATTGGCTAGTTATGGATTTGAATGATTTGACATTGAAAAATGGTTACTTTTAAAAGAAATCAGGGCCAGAAAATTAAACTTTGACCATATAATAAATACACTGAATTAGAGCTGCACAATTAACCGTTAAAAAAAAAAAAAAATTTCAATCTCGATTCAACCCCCCTAACGATCTTAATCCAGCATTTCCACGCTTCATACAGAGCCATTCTCTGCTCACTAACAGCTTTCAAAAAAAAAAAAAAAAAAGCCAGCAAATGTTTCTCAACATTGTCAGCACTGGGAGATAACTGTAAACAAAGTATCATTTGGTTCTTAGATCAATGGAATGAACTTTGGTCTGTAAATGAGGGAAGTTTAACCACTTAAAGGCTAAACCTTTTTCTGACATGTGTTGCTTACAAGTTAAAATCAGTCTTTGCTAGAAAATTACTTAGATCCTCCAGACATTATATTTATATTTTTAGCAGAGACCCTAGAGAATAAGATGGCGGTTGTTGCAATATTTTATGTCATACTATTTGTGCAGCGGTCTTTCAAATGCAATTTTTTGTGAAAAAATACACTTCAATTAATTTAGAAAAAGAAACAGTAAAGTTAGACCAATTTTTTTGTATAATGTGAAAGATGATGTTACGCCATGAGAATTGTGAAAGAATCCTGATCTTTATTCTAAGCAAAAAAATTGTGATTCAAATTTTCGCCAGAATCATGCAGCTCTACAGTGAATAATGCTGAAATATGGATTTTCCACTGAAGAAAGAGAAATACAGATTCTGAACTGTGGTGAATTTGGACTGCAAAGTGCTATAAAAGTGGCAAATCTTTCGAAAAGCATCCAGAGGCAAATGATCAATTTATAAAATATCTCTAACTGCTTACCCTCAGTGGTTTGGCTAGATCCCTAAATAGTCTACATCCATTTCAAATAAAGCCCTCAACATGTTTGGGCACTGAAATCCCCAGTAAGGTCTAGTAAAGATCCTGCTGAGCTATTGCCAGAGCAAGGTACAAAGAATGTCAGATTTCATTCTCAGCAGACAACTACAACAACTGATGCCTTGTAGTCAAAAGGCTGTTAAATTACCTTTGAAGGGTTACTGGCAGCCCAAATGTTCTTCTCATTTCTATTTAGTTCCAAAAGGCTCTTGCTCTTAGCGCTGATTGCCCTAACTGACAGCTCAGGAAATCTGGACTTTGTAAACACAGCGCTGCTGTATTGAATTACAGGTAACAAGTGTGTAATCAACCTGCAAAGGCTAACCTTTGCAAGGAGTCTCTCCGTGTCCAGACACAAAGTGTATGTTTCAGTGCAGGAAATCAATTAGACATTAAAGCAGTTGATAATATAAAATGAGATAGATTGAAACACAAATAGCTGATTACTTTTAAAGACATTGTGTTTGAGAAAGCACAGCCGCACTTGAATACCATTAAACATTTTATTGACAAAAGTTACACCACAAAGCAAAATAAAAGCTTAAAGAGGTACTACCACTGTATACTCTTAAGAGAGACCAAATAACACTATAGATGGTTATTAATGTTTATAAAACCTAATTTATATGAAAAAAAAATTATATATACACACACATACACAGACAGACACAGGCAGTCGCACAGGTTACAAACAAGATGAATTTGAATGTAAGTTGGAACAGGTACATTTTTTTAAGTGTAACTCCAGACAAAACCTATAAAATAATAGCATTGGGAATAGCATAGGGAAGAGATAACACCCCTGTAATGTTTGTTTTGCTGTCTGTGCCCCTGTTCAGAAGATTTCACCTCACTTTCTGTCCCTGTGACAATTGGATTTTGAAAATTGTGTGTTGTCGTGGTAACCAGGATCAGTGATACAGATTCAGTGCAGTCACCTCCTTCCCATAACTTTTACATGAGTGAATTTCCCTTCCTAGGTCACTTCCTGTTGTCTCTCTCCATTTGTAAGTCAGATGCATGTAATTTGGGGAGTGTGTGTGTGTGTGTGTGTGTATACACACACACAGGGCTTTTTTTTCTCAAACAATAGGTACAGGAACATCCCTTTTCCAAGTCACCCCTTTTCCCCGCCCCTACCCACCTCTGACCGCTGTCCCTTGGTTCCATCCTCTACCCACCTCCCAGTACCACCCCTTTTAGACAATACAGAACCAAGTATCATTTTGTGGTGCTAAGTAATTTTGTATGGAATTTGGTAATGATATCAAGAAAAGAAGTAAAATAGATCCCCTTCAGCCAGCAACAATAGATCCCCCTAACAACAATGTACCACCCACAACAAAATCCCCCCCCCCCCCAGCTACAATAGACTAGCAACAGATCTCCGCACACCCAGCATTAATAGACTCTCTGGCAGCCATAAACAATAGACCCCTCCCCCAGCAGTAGATGTCCTTCAGCAACAACTGACCCCCCAGCAACATAAGACTCACCCCTAGCAACAATAGGTCCCCCACCAGCAACAATAGACCCCCCTGCAAAAATAGATCCCTTCCAGCTAGAACAGATCCCCCAGCAGTGAGCATCAATACCCTGCAGCACACCCCAGCACCCCTTGCCATTACAGTCAGTCCAGGAGGTGCCGGAACTGCATTCCCCCGTGTTCCAGCTGAAATAAAAGCCCTGTATATATATATATATATATATATATATATATATATATATATATATATATATTCACTTGTAGAGGAGAACCGCACTCTGCTTACAATTTAGTGCCAGCAATCAGGTCTTCCCACCGACCTTGTATATAGAAAAAAAGTCCAAGAGGTTGCTGCACTTAAAAACTTCTTTGCTTTATTTCACAATATCTTCAGGAGAGATTTACAAAGCAAGTATAATCCTTTCAAGCAATATCACAGGCAAGAAATGCCTACACAGTTTCAGACATGAGTAGATTCAGATATGGATGGATGTTGTGAAATAAAGCAAAGAAGTTTTTAAGTGCAGCAACCTCTTGGCCTTTTTTTCTATATATATATATATATATATATATATATATATATATATATATATATATATATATATATATATATATATTACACACACACACACTGTATATGGCTTTCCAATCCACACTGCAGTTTCACATGGTACTTACAAAAAACAGACACATATACACTCTCTCTGGCCTCCCATAATGCAGTGCTCAGTGCCAAGTGCACAAGGTTTCACATGCGAGAAGGCTGGGCCTAGCAGGGTTTTTTTTTCAAAGAAAACTTGTACTGAGAGTAATAATAGGCAAAAAAAAAGGCTGCAGAGACTTCCTCTTATATAAACCCCCCACACTCCTAGCTCACCTCAGTTTTGAGGCAATTGATAGGGAGATCATAAGAACAGAGGGGAGGGGCATGTGTCCTGTACTGATTTTACCGGTAAGTCAAAAAAACTTTTTTTTGTCATACTGTGGGGGACACAGGCTTTTTATTCATTATGATTGGGATGTCCAACACAGCAAACAAAGCCAACTGGCTCACATGACAAATGGGTCAAGAAGGTTAAACAGATCCAGAGAACAGCCTGTAGCCCCTATGCCCAAAACTGGCATCAGAGGAGGTATGAACATCCATCTAGTAGAACTTAAATGTGCAAACAGAAGCCCAGGTGGCAGCCTGCTTAAGCTGAGAAACAGATGCCAGAGGCTAAAAAGTCCATGAAGCACTAACAGATCTGATGGGGTGTACCTTAACGGGAAAGGGAGGAACCTTATCCTTAAGACTATAGGCCCTAATGGTAATGTATCTGATCTATCTAGAAAAAGTGGAGTAAAAAACAGGGAGACTCGCTGCAGGAACCCACAGGAAGCACAAAAGCGGAATTTGATTGCCCAAAAGTGGCAGTACCAGAAAGGTAAACTGTGTTTACCTCACAGTGCATGCCATCTCTGGGCAGTGGAGAGAAATTTCCTTTGGATGTTTTAAAGCAGGACATAAGAAAGGAAGGAAGAACAATGTCCTGGTTAGGTTGGAGAGACCACCTTTGAGAGGAAGGAGACCCTCGGTCTCAAGACAACATTTGTCTATGTGCAACACTAATAATGCTCCTTACAGTCTTAACCAAGGTAGCGAATTCAGATACCCTCCATACAGTGGTGATAGGGACAAGAAAAGCCACCTTTTGAATAAGGTCAGACAAGGGACTATATCCCCCTAATGGATTCAAAAAGCAGCTTCAAGAGAATCCTATCTAAGGTTCCAAGAGAACACAGGAGAGTTCACAAGGTAAGAAATGTGTGCTATACCCTGAACAAAAGCCTAAATTACAATTGTGAGGCCAAAGGTCTTTGGAATTGAACGGCTAAGAGTAAAATGTGTTCCTTGATGTACTCAAGCCCAGATGCTGGTCCACAGCAGACTGGAGGAATAAAAGAATAAATCCTATGGAATGTTTTTTAGGATGAAATTTCCTAGACTTGAACCAAGCAAAATAGGCTATCCAAGTTTCCTTAATAGGATACTATTAAGCAAAGTGTTTTGGAGGAGTAAAAATCTTCTCCAGGTGAGGCCAGTCCACATACAGGACAGTCTACCAGTAAGTGGACCACAAAAATCCTTTCTGATTTTGGCAATTTAAAGGACCCCATGCTGTATATATTGGGGTAAGCAGCCTCAAGACTGCACCAGGAGCGTAAATCATCAATAAGGTAGTTTTGTAAAAAAAGTTAAAATATCTACAACAGGTGTTATCCTGATTGTTCGAGTACAATCGACTGTTCCTAAATGCAGGCATTTGCTAGCGGTGCGATTATATATGAACACTGGCATACAGCTGCAAACACTGTCAGCCTGTCATTACTTTATACAGGCTCAGCAGTGTCTGCATCCACCTGCCAGTCCAGCCATGGAAATTTGCTGGATTCTTGCTGTAGATGGAACATTTTTGCCATGTGAATGAGGCCTAAATCATGGTCAGGTCAAAAATGCTAATTAGAATGGTCAGAACAAAGTCAGAGCATGCTAATGGTTCAGCATGACATCAAGGCATGTAGCATTGCTATCCTGCACATTTACGCAGTACAGGTTTTCTCAAAAAGTCTGCATTTTCATATGATCTGTGTAAACGAGTTCCATTCAGATCAAAGAGAGAAAAAATATACTGTACTTTTAGATGATTGTTTAAAACGATTTGATTTGGAAAGGAACTGTTAAAATAAAGCTGAACTCAGATTTACTAGGTTTTGAATAAATGTAGTAATGTTAATTGTGCCTAGGCAATACTCTAAAAAAATGTTTCCTCCAGAAAAATAGCAGTGTACATTCTTTGCCTAAAAACTCATATATATATATATATATATATATATATATATATATATATATATATAGATATATATATATATATATATATATATATATATATATATATATAGATATCTATATATAGATATATATCTATATATACAGTGTAAAAGCTAAGGTCCTGCTAGTCTCAGGAGATTTTGGAGTGACATTTCATGACTACTACATTGCTCACTGCTGTTCTTGCTGGAGGCTTTGACATTAGGAAGCAGAAACCAAAATGACCACCTCTGTGCAGAACAAGTTATGGCAAGTATGGGCAAAGATCAACTGCAAGGGGACCAAAGGAAATACTGGTGAATGCTGCCTGTCTGCCTTTGTTTTGGGCACAATTGTGACTAATAGTCACCAGCTCTCCGCTAAGAGCGGCAGAAAGAGTGATCAGCAGTATTTGATCGCTCAATTCTCAGCCTTAGAGACAGCGGGGGACAGATGCAGTATTGGATCGATGATGCATTCACCTAGAGAAGTAGGATTTAAATAAAAACAAACACACCCATACTTCTCTTTTAAAGAAAACCTTTCAGGTGACTGCAAATACACTTTTTTTTTTTACTTTTGTATCCAGAGCACCTCAGTACCAAAAAAAAATCCTTTCTTATCCAGGCTATGTTTAACTTAAAGTCTTGAACGCACAGACATTTAGTAGATTGTCTCTCCCTCCTTCATGCTTATTGCTAAAAGCCGGAAGAGAGAATTGGATTCTTTGTCCTAAGCAGTGACCAAGGATGATCTTTCTATGTTCACAAATATTTCTTCCCACACAGGCAAAGATCAGTAAGGACAAAGAAGACATCCCTGCATAGAAACCTATGCTTGCTTGGCTCTAAATGGAACTACATCTACAATATGGCACATCTTCCCCCTGTTCTTAGCAAGATAGGTTACAGAGGAGAGGCAGACTAATAAACAGCCATGTTCACACAGCATAAAATAAATATATATTTATTGTAGTGAGAAACTAAGCAAGGCAATGGACACATGCAAGACATACCCCTTTTAGTCTCTTTCCACAGTATTCTGAAAAAGTCACTAGTCTTCAGATTCATGACTCCTGAAATAACTTGTTATTCACATTCCACAGTGCATTAAGCTATTGTGCCAGCCAAATACAGTGCTCTAACTAGATTCACATTGATAATATATAGCCATAATTCTGTTCAATTAAAAACATATTTCAACAGAAGCCCAGAATATGACTGCTCTATGCATTTTAATAACACAAAGTACAGATCTGTGCTTATAGTAAATGCACATTGCTTAAAAGGACTCAGAGTTATATTTTCCATAAATAAGGACTGATCATATTAAGAAAAAATCCAGTGTGGTTTAAATGTATGCCATTGGCAAAAGATAAGAATCTTTTGACAATTCTATTACACTTGAATAAAGTAATTTTGCTAGATTAATGCCTATCAATTAACAGGTCATACTCAACAGTTTTTGAAGCGAAAAGACAAAATTTCAATGCTGGCTATGAGCATCCCAATACTTTAAGGGTAATGCAACCACTTTAGGAGTTGCTGAAACCCAATTTTCAGCTTTTGGGAAATTTTTTTTTAAATGCCATTCCTTTACCTAATAAAAAAAAAAAAAAGTTACCATAATACTACTCTTCCTCTCCCATGCTCCACTGCTGCCCCCACACCTTCCTCCATAGTCCAATACCAGTACTCTTCCAGGCTAAATGATGCCTATCATCATTCAACCCACTTTTTGTAGGTTTAGGCTGCTTTTACACTGGGACGTCGGCGGTAATTTTTAGCGACGATTTACCATCATTTTTGTGGAGGTCTTCGGCTGCTAGCAGGGCGCTTTTAACCTACGCTAGCGGCTGCAAAAGAGTTAAAATGACCTGCAAGCCGGCGGTTCCGCGGCGCTGCCCATTCATTTCAATTGGCAGGAGCGGTGTATACACCGCTCCCTCACCGCTCCAAAGATGTTGCTTGCAGGAGTTTTTTTTAACATGCTGCCAGCGCATCGCCTCAGTGTGAAAGCACTCGGGCTTTTACACCGTGACTGCAGGGGAGCCGTTTTTTAGGTGCTTTTCAGGCCCTATTTTTAGTCCTAAAGTGCCTGAAAAATGCCTCAGTGTGAAAGGGGTCTTAAAGCATGCATCCCCCTCTGAATACATCATCAACCCGCCCTAAGGTTAACAGGAGAATATTGCAAGCTTTCAATTGCAAAGAGCACAAAACAAGAAAAATGTAGTATTAAATCCTCAGTTAGAATGCACTTTGCAATAAGATCCACAGCTAGCAAAAAAATTGTTTTATTTTCTTTCTTGTGCCTCACATTCTTACTTTTTAGTTGCATTGAGTTTTTCTTGCCTGTATTCCTCCATTCAGCACTTCCCCAAACTGCCAGTCAGGGAGCACGCCCTGACCACAGTAGAGATATAAATCCCCTGGACTACAAGTCTCATGATTCCTTGTGTGCTTCCTCACACTCAGCTGAACACATGCGTGGGCCAAACCCAATGTCCTACTGCACGTGCATCACTCTAACACAGCACCAGAGCGGGTACGGGTAGCGGCCCATACTGTGCATGCATGGGGCAAACATAACCAGAAAGATAAAGACTGCTATTGTCATGCGTCCCAAAGCAGCAGTGTGTGTAGATTTAGGACTGACTAGGAGCACACCAGTCAGGGTGACCATGCAAACCAAATGAGACACTGCAATAGACAGATTCTCCACATAGCAGGCTTGAAAAGGTTGGTTAATCTTTAAAGACTGAATAAAAAAAGGGGGACAGAAAGTAATGGTAATATAACATATGCAGCTACATGTATTCTTTTGTATTTTGATTGAGTTTCATTAGTTTAATAAAGCTTTCATGTTTCCTGAACTACAAAGAGACTCCTGACTCCTTTCATTATTCACTGCACCCCCTTATCCATACATAGTTCTTGCTGACTTTGTTTTTATAAACAACTAGGTCTACTGCAAGTAAATCCACCAGAATAAGTTGGCAACCATCATTCTTCCTAACATTTTTCGTATCTAAAGTGCTGGTGGGGGAGGGAGTATAACTGGAGAATAAGGAAGGGAGAAGAAAAAAAGAGGAATGGGTTGGAGGAATCATTTTCTCCCTGGCAAGCATTGCTCTAGTGTCCTGTGGCAGACATAAAAATAAGGAAACTTTACCACAATTGGTGTTAACCAGTGCCTAAGACAGCAGGGGCAACAGTGCCATTGTAGTCAAAACTATCCTGACTGAAAGTCCTCATTGTAATTCTGTTTTTCCAACATTCTCTTTCTTACTCAATACTTTAAAATATCAATTTTAGTGGTGTTTCTGCTATTGTAGGCTGATAGTTTTGGCAGTATGTAGTCATTTTCCATACAAATGCAGTCAGAGTGGATTGTACAATTTTTAGTACCTTTTTCAAATTGATTTAGAATATTATTAGAATATTGTAGAAGAATGTGAGTGAAAAGTATCCCCGGCACCTTTAGACATGAAACAATTAAAAGCCAACTCAAAATGATATATATTAGATTTATACTATTGCAACCAAATTAATTAGTTAATTTGGAAGCAGACTTAACCTTTTAGTAAAATGTAGAAAGCACCTGGTTGGTAACTCATGTCAGAGTACCTATACACACAAAAACCTCACATTCTGACATCTGCAATTTTGTTACATTCAGACAAGGACCAGGAAGTGTATAAAAGAAAAAAGGACAGTCTGCGATTTTGAATGTTTAGACACCAACTTCAACTTGCTAACCACCACTTCTGACACTCAGAAGGTCTTGTCCGTTATCCTCTATAGCCCAAGAATTGCAACAGATGCACTAAGCCGTTATACTGTACGTTACTGCCAACCTGAACATGCCTCTCACCTCACTAAGTTAAACTGACAGCACGGCAGTGCTAAAGAGGATTTTTTTTACCACGTTTCTACCACAAAGTGACATTTTTGATGATATCACAATAGACAGGTACTGGAATGTAAATGTGTGAAACCTCCCAGCAAAGACATTTTAGGCCTCATGTACACTGCTGCTGGTAAACGGACGTTCAGAGGCAGTTGGCTGCTTTTTTCAGCTGCCTCTGAACTCATCCAATGTTATCTTATGTGTACATGTACACAGGTTCATTTAATGTTGTTTTTAGGCAGTTGAGTTCAGAGGCCTTTTTTGGAAAGCAAAAAAATTAGTTCAGACACCGAGTTTAGAGGCATTTAAAGCGCCAAACGCTTCTAAACATGGCTACACACGTTTAGCCGCGTTTCGTTTACAGACGCTTTTCATTTTTGGGTATTTTGAAAAAAAAAAACAAAACATTTTTTTCAAACACTTCTGAACGCAAACGCGCCAAAACGGACGCTTTAAACGTGGGTAACTATCTGTCAAGTTAAATCGTTCAGGAGAGGTTGTAAAAATGTCCCGTGTACATTAAGCCTTAGACACTGTTACAAACAAATGAAGCACTGCATACGTACCTAATACCTGCAAAAAAAGAATATAGTAAGGGTGTTCCATTCTTTTCTACACAAACTCCCCCGCCTCCCATTTAGTTATGAGGTGCCACAACTGACAAAATATGACAAGATCAGCCTGCAATTATAACCAACACATCAATTCGCACAATAATGCAGCTGCTTTTGATATACAATACATTTCTTTGATTGACTCATTCATTTGCTTTAAGAAATTTATATCCAATTCTCAATTACAAGCAAAGTGTTCTGAATGCCGTAGATTCAAATGAATATAGATTTCACTTTTTACAAAACGTATAGTGTTTTATTGAAAGGAGCAGACAAAATGCAAAGCTTCTCACAAAGGAACTTGAATGATAAACTGCCAATCAAGCTGATGTGCTTTATGCTGTGACTGTCTTGATGCCAACAGCTGTGACAAGAGTCAATCTCTTTGAAGCATTTATAATGCTGACGGAAGTGGTTCACCACAATGTGTTTAAATCACTAGTTTTATCAGGCATAGAAAAATAAACAGAAGGTTCATTTGGAGGACTACAAACATCTAAAGTTTCTATCAGGAAAAACAACTTAATTGTGCTCTGGTAAAAATAAAAAAAGGAGCAATATCTTTCCAACTCTTATAAATACATGAAAATCATGAAACTTAAAAAGGAGAAGTCCAGCCTGAGCTTGTTTGGCTGGGCTTCTCCTATGGGTCACAGGAGTGCAATATGTTTTGTGCTCATGTGACCCATTTTCAGCAGAGAGCGGTCGTTAGTCTGCTCTCTGCTGACGTCACCAAGATCCAGGCACCGCATCATCCCGACTCTGGAAGTCTGGATCAGCCAGGTGCCTGGACTGATGGCAGTCTCAGCCTCTCAGCGAGCCACTGAGACGGCCGCTCCCCGCCCCTCCACAGCTCAGCGCTCCAATGAGTGTGGAGGAGCAGAGAAGGAGAGCTGCTGATTGATAGTCAGCAGCTCTCTGCTTGGGGAGCAGTGAGAACCGAGCCATCGGTGTTGTTCGATTGCTCTGTTCTCAGTGAAGAGGCGCCGGGGGAACGGCGGCATCATCGGACCTATGCTGCATCCACCTAGGTAAGTATGTATCTGCAAAAAACAGGGTTCCCATACTTCTCTTTTAAGGCAATTCACGTGAAAAAAGACTGCACCTGTATGAGCGTCTGATAACTTTTGGTTTGCACTTAGCTTAGTAAATAAGTTAATAAGTGGTGTTACCTTTGAATACTCAATCATGTGCAAGGAAAATATTAAAAAAAAAAATTATTTTAGCTTGTTCATAATTGAGAAGGTCTGGATGGCCGCACTTCTGTGAAAAAAGCACCTTTATTGTAGTAAAAATATTACAGGTCACATCAAAGTGGATACATAGGACAAAAAGCAACTAAAGCGTTTCACATCAATGGATGCTTACTCATAGCTAAGAAAAAATTATTACAACTGAGACATATATAGGAAGGTAAGTGATCGGAACCACATGTATAACACCTGGAGGTTGAACCCTAAACCAAGCAAATAGCGACCACACCTCCCAATGCTCATTTAATTGTGTTAACCCATAAGTGCCCAGATACAACAGTAGGAAAACAAAAAAATTTAGATGGAAGAAAAACTAGATTAAAAAACATTTTGCATGTATATAAAATATAATGAAAACTGAGCAATCGCAAGAAAAAGCACGATGTAACAGCACAATGTTAAAAGAAGGTGTCCAATCAACTACGTTTATAATATGCAATATTGTTATAACAATTGTAACCTAAACATGTCCAAATACAATTAGAGTAAGATAAGACACCTCACAGCTGTAAATAGTATTGTAAATGTATCCACTGTGTGGAACAACACTTAGTGTCATAGGTGCTGGATCGCATTTTCTTTGCGAGCCTCATCCACACTTCAGAAAAAAAACCCAGTGAACGTATTGACTTAACGTTAACGCTAGAGTATACAATGATAAATTGCCAAAAATCTTCTGAAAAATCAGATATTATTAATGATGCTCCGTCTCTCATATCATATCTCAGAAATTGTTTAAACTAGAGGGTATACTGGAGTGTGGATGAAAACAAAGGGCTCGAACATCTGACTAGAATCTGCAATGGTTATCAAACAAAAGCATATATATACTAACCCTAAAAGGGAACCGCATACCAGGAAATTATTGAGAAAAAAATATATGTGTGTATGTATGCTATAAGACCAACCTGACTGCAATATTATCAATTTTCAACGTCCATAAACACCGAAACGTGTGGTGTAGAGGGTCAAAGTATGTACTGTTTATAAGTGTTATCATAATTCAACTCAAGAACAAAAAATAAATAAAAAACTACAAAACAAAAAAAAAAAAACAAATAACAAAAGATTAGAGATCTGCATATATATGATGCGCTGCTACTCGAAATAGAAAGTCACAGTCTATGTGCTGAGGCGCAAGGTTGCAGCACTAAGCGGTGAGAAGTCTCACCTCATGCGCTGCAATACTCGAATGCCAAAAATCAACCAGCTCAATCCAATATTAAACCCGAATCACGGGCTGAACAATGCTTAAACAAGGAGGAGAACATAATCTCACTCCAAACATTGCGATGCTGACGTACTCACTAACAGGGTTTAAAACTACCCAGTAGAATGAACACTCAACTGATGTATGATATAAGATATGATGACGAAACAGCAGCATAGCCATGAAATAAGCACAGGTAGATCCTAAAAATGGAAACATATACTGCTAATGATACATGCTATGACCTGAGCTAAGAGAAAAGAACTGAGTTCAATCACAAATGTAAGAGTAAGCAGCGCAAGAAAGCGAGTAGTCTCGCTCCGTGCGCTGTAATTCTCTACTAACCGGCAACATCTGGTTCGACCCGGTATCATATTATATAAAACTGTTGTGGCATAAGCCAATGATGTAAAGCCGTTGTGGCATGAACCAAGATGCAACACCAGAGAATACCATCTTGTCACAGTGTGACCATGAAAAATATTAAATACAAAGACTGAGTAGAGCGCCATCATCAGCATTGAAATACATATCTAGATATGAGTAAGCATCCATTGATGTGAAACGCGTTAGCTGCTTTTTGTCCTATGTATCCACTTTGATGTGACCTGTAATATTTTTACTACAATAAAGGTGCTTTTTTCACGGAAGTGCGGCCATCCAGACCTTCTCAATTTGCTTTCTACTCACCGTGCAGAGCCGGCACCTGTGTGGCTGTGGGAGTACATTTTTTATGGCTTAATGGTGGTTATCCTGGGAGCGGTCTTTTTGTTTCTTAGCTTGTTCATAATTGTATGAAATTGTATTAAAAAAACAGCGGACATTCAGCCGGTGTGTATGTTTGTCTGTCCGACAGAAGCCAGCAGTCGACCGACTTCGATCGGCGAACGAAAAAAAAAAACCTCAGTGTACCAGGTATTAGTGTTTGACAGTCCTGGCAAGTTTTTTTGGTTTCTGGCCACTATTCTTCTTTACTGATAAGATCTTGCCATGCTTTTTTATGCAATCATAACCATGAAAGCAGTTTCTTTTGTAAACCAAAAATGTGCCTGCTATGATTACAGATAAAGACCCACTAAAATGGGCACCACTGATCTGTACTGTTTTGAAATTTGAGAAGCCACTAATTCTACTGACCACTCATACCAACCACTACACAACACAACATGTAATATGCTGGTATACAACTTGGTACGTGCTGACAAAGTAATGATAAACCAAAGATAATCAGTAATTAAGAGTAACTATTTTAAAATGCTAGTTTTCATTACTGGTAAAACTTTGTTAATAGATTACAGAATTAAATAATGTTTTGTATGTTGGAAAAGTCTGAGTACAAATTCAGTTGCTCATTAATGTTTGTGTGTAAACATGCAAACTGACTTTGAAAGGAGGAAAATAGAAAAAAAGAAACTTTCCAATTCTTACCAGCATGAAGATAGGCTAAATCTGGATTCTCAATGTCAGTATGTTGTTCTTTCAGATGGTTTCGAAACTCCATAGGTGAATTTGTTCCATAGCTACACTTGGGACAATTGTACATTTTCACTCCTTCATGCTTGCCAGTGTGCAAAATATGTTTGCGAACATTTTCAGCACAATTTGACCTAGGGAAACAAAATATTATTTTCAATATTATTACATAAGAATAACAGAAAATACCAAAATACCACTTCTAAGGTCTTAGCACAAACATTTTTGATCCCATTCCCAGCTGAAATGCTGATGGATGGAGCCTGATTGGTTGACAGGAGCACTATTTTGGTGCCTCTGGTGTACATTCAATTGAAAAACTCATAACATGCAATACATAAAACATAGAACATAAATGTTTCAACAATTATGCATCACTCCATATTTTTCTTAGGATCTTAAGATCTTGCTAAGGGTTTACGGACTTGCCTACACACAATCACACCAAAGTCTGACGGATTCGTAAGTGATGACGTACACTGGACTAGCATACAGATGAGAGAAGCGGTGGCCTAAAGCGAGGGAGAGCCTGAAGCTCGGGGTTGTGGAACTGAAGGTCTCTGGGAACTTTGTCTTCTGTGGATGAATGATCTCAGGATTTGAAGCTAAGTTGGGAGTAGAAACAAGAAAGTTAGTATTATACAGTGAAGCCATCACCTCTAGAAGACATAGGCGGAGTAGTAAAATTGCTGAACTCAGCTAATCCGCTGTGGGGGGAAATAACAGTTGGTCGAAAGGTAAAACTGTAGAATAGGTAGCTTTCTGGGGAGAGAATGGTTGCTAATGTGAGGTTGGCCAAACTTTAGTCTGGTTCAAGCTTGAGGTCAGGTGTATTGTTTTCCATGGTTGCATTGCACCTTTGGTGGTTTATTCTGGTGTGAAGGCTTTGTTGTGTTTGCAGGGGGATCCGGGATAATACCCCACTTGTGCAGGAGATGGAGGCCATCCTGTAGGTTGTTGATCATATGTGAGGTGCCGTTTTTTGTAATACGCAGGGTTGCTGGGTACCTCCACTTAAATTGGATTTTGTGGTTGTGGAGGCCTTTTGTGACAGGATTGAGCGGTCTTCTTAGTTGTAGGGTGAATCTTGAGAGATCTGGGAATAATTGTATGCCGTCATACAGTGAGGGGAGCGGAGATGCAATTCTAGCTGCTGAGAGGAGTTGGTCTTTTATGTGAAAGAAATGTATTCTCATCAGTACATCTCTGGGGATGGAGGCCGCCAGGTGTGGTGGTAATGCGATCAATAATGATGTCTCTTGGAGATGTGTAATACCGTGCGTATAAGTTCTTTGGCATATTTAGGCAAATCTCCTGAGTGGACAGATTCAGGTACTCCGTGAATTTTAACGTTGTTGCGCCGTGATCTGTCTTCTAAATGTGCCAGTTTGGCCCATACCATTGACTGTTCCTCTTTCACCTCATCTACTGTGTCTATGATGTCATTGACCGTTGTTATGCATCCTTCCATGCCATTTTCATTGTGAGATACTCCGTTATCAATATTGCTTATATATGTGGATATTTTAGTGAAGAGTGATGAGAGATCAGTCATCATTGATATTTGGAGGGACAGTAGCATGTTCTTGAGGGTGGTATCTATTACAGGCTGGCCTGCTGTAGGGAAAGATGCCATGGATGAATGTAGGGCCTGGTTAGACAGCAGGGGATTGAAAGTCTGGGCCTCAATTTGTAAATGCTGTAGCGGCAGTGCATCTATCCACATTTTGTTTTTTCCTGTGCTGCCTGTAATGGGATTCCCCTCTGTGAGATGGGTGGGAGATGCAGGGTGTGGAGGTGGCAGTGATTCCTTTGGGCTTTCATCTGGGGGTCTGTGTAAACCTCACGAGCCACGGCCAGGTCAGCGCCATCTTTGAGTACACTGACCTGAGCCACGGCATGAAGAAGGATGTTAGCTTTTTTTGACCGGTAATAATTAATCTGTTTGTGGGACATTGTCGGCTGAGGTGTCCGCTGTTTCTGGTGTGAGGATGGCTGTGGATCGCTTGTGGATGTGGGCTCTAGACGCTCAGGTACTCTCCCTATGCTGGCGAGCTGAAAGCTTAAGCGGCCATCTTCCAGCTCTGGCAGACCACGTCCCCTCCAATGAAATTGAAGGAACTTGTTGAGGAACTTTAAAGAGTATGTAACCCCAACATTTCATATTCCTGGTACAGGCAGTCCCCGGGTTACAAACATCCGACTTACAAACGGAGGGAGACAACAGGAAGTGAGAGGAAATCTACCCATAGGAAGGGAAATTCACTCCTGTAAGAGTTATTATAGGAAGCCACCAGCTGAACCCAGAGGTCTGGGAAGTCTGTGACCTGGAGAGATACAAACTGCAACAGATGTCCCTCCCACTCTTAAGAGTGAGTGAGCCCCTTCATTGTGAAAGGGCTTTGGGGAAGGCTTGGTGGACTTTGTGGGCCAAGCTTTGTGCCGAAAGGAAGGGCTGAATTTTGAAAGCTTTGAAAGTTGAAGCCTGATTAGAGCGTGCAGGTGCCTTAGGATCTAGGGACTCCTGATGAGTGCGGTACTATCTTCTGAGGAAGCAAAACCTTCCTACCTGTGACCTCTTTTACGAAATTGGTCAAGTGCCTTACCATATAGACATGTGCTCTGGAAGGGAATATAAGTGAGGTGCCTTTTACTGACAACTTCTGCTGTCCAAGCATTTAGCCATAACATTCTTGGCATACAAATAGAGCCTTTCTGAATATGTATTTAAAGTGTTACTAAACCCAGTAATATGAAAATAGTTCACCCCACCACCACCACAATGCCCACAGCTTATAAATCTTCTTTTTACATTAAAATACTGCCACTATATGCCTTTATGAATGATCTGTATCCCACGGTTACATCATAAACTGCAGTTTTTTCAGTGCTGAGAATTCAGGAAGGTGGAGATTTTCAGCCTGTATACATGCCCACATGTGTGATGTCAATATCATGTGACCATGGCTATCTCTGAGAACAAGAAACTGTTCTCTCCAGCATAAAACCATGCATGTGCAGGTTGAGGCTTGTTTGCCTGTTCTTTCCAAGGTAGACATTGCAGGAGGGGGAGAATCTGCATACATGATAAAACAGCCTTTTTACACAATGCAGAGGATTAACCCCTAAAGTTCCACAGTGAGTATAACAAGCATGCTATTCTGCATATACAGACAGATTTTATGGTTGTGGGTTTAGTAACACTTGTGTTCCAGAGCACTCATACAAAAAGAAGAGCAGAAGGCAAATGTTTAGTTGCTCTGCAACAGCACTGCCCTGAAAAACAGGGTCATATTGGTTATTCATTTTCCTAGTTCAGTTAGCTGCAGTTTGACATACAGAAATATTAGCAAGGGATGGTTGTAGGGCTAGGTCTGTTGGGTTAAAGAAGATGCTTGCAAAAGCATCTAAATGAAAGCACAAACATTTTCAATAGGTACAGTGAGATGCTTGTTTAGGACAGAAACAGCAGGGTCAGCAACAGAAGTTTTTCACTATTTTTCCAATAGAGTTCAACTTGAACAAATATGGGTGTATTAGGGTTGTGATCTGTCCAGAAATTGTGACATGGATGCAGAAAATTCTACCTGCATGTAAAATAGAGCTAGAATTGGATGCGGAGACTGGTAATAAAAAATGGTCCTGCTCTGACACAAGGGAGCATCATCACTCTAAGGCTAAGTGTTGTGCAGGCCTTCTGCAGAGCAAATATTTTTACCTGCTTTACAAAGTTGGCTCCTCTTGCCTGGTTTCCACAATATCTACAAGTAAGGGTATTCCCTTGTGAGGTGCTCATAGAGTAGAATGCAGGGGATAAGTATATCTGAAAGGAGGATGAGAAAACCCAGGTGTAGATCATCCTGCAAAGAATCCCCATACCTTAAGAGGGTTCTAGGAGAAAGTTGCATTAAAAGGTGCGACCACTGGTGTGATGTAACACCTAGTCCTCCATCTGAGACTGAGCTCTGAGTGGTTGAAAAAGTTTGAAAAATTTGCACTCTGAAGTGAATACATTGCAAATATAGTCTTGTTTTACACAATAACAATAACAGTCAGAGATACAGGAAGATACAGGACGGTTGAACTCTATCAAAATGGTCTGAGTACTGATGATAAGGATAAAACACCAGACGAGCCCAAGGATATACTTTTCATCACCAAGTTTAATAACCATTAGGTTGTCGAAAGGACCATCCAGAAATATTGTTCCATTTTGAAACAAGACCCCGGCCTTGGTGGGGTGCTTCCAGATATGCCTAAAGTGTTTTTCTAGGTGACCACAAACGCAATACAAAAGTATTATTACCTTTAGTCATTTAAAAGTTGAACCAAGGAGAGTTAAAAATATCCCTACGTTTTTTAAAAAAGATAGGATCATTTAAGTGTAAGCTGAGCAAATGTAAGGCCTGTCACTTTATGTCCCATAATAAAAAAAACCTTCACAAGAAGAGATGGACAGGAATTTCCATCAAACAATTCATATGTTGTAGTGCACAGTTTGTCGTATATGGTTTGAGGTGCCCCTGTGGGTTATATAATGTAGGGCGGACAGTGTGCACAAGATTTGGGGAACACAGGCAGTTTTTAGAGCACAAACAAAAAAAAAATATAAACAGTGTTCCCTGACACTTTGCTCAGGTACATGACAGGTAGTATGGAAGGCTTAGAGCTTTTTCACATTGAGGCTATACCTATGTCCCTTCCAGAGGGGAAAAGGTTTTCCAGACTGTGTGCACGTGAGACATTCTGGATATTAACTTTGAATACCATGTCCCCTGAGGAAACTAAATGAGGAGCTGGAAATTAACACTCTGATCTTACAGGTTATTTAAGTATTGAATATTAAGTTTACATACATAATGGGCATGTGCACATTTATGGCATGATCTAGCAGCCAAGATCATTGGCCAGGTGTGATGCAATACATTGGTTATGTCAGGAAGTTATAAATCAGTATATATTATATTATTATTATACGCGATTTATATAACGCCAACAATTTATGCAGCGCTTTACAATGCATAGGGGGGACAACACAATTACAGTACAGTTCAATACAAAAGGTACAGGAGGGCCCTACTCGTAAAGCTTACATTCTAAAGGGAGGGGGTGGTGGTACAAAAGGTAATAGCTGCAGAGAATGATTTGATGGTGGTGGCTCGGGGATATTTGGTATGTGGGTATATCTGTAATTAATCTGTAATTCATTTGTAATCTTTGACTTACACTCCTTCTCAATGTGCCACTGGTGACGGTCATCTTCTTGATCAAACCATTCTTTGTAGCTACATGGGAGGGAAGTTGCCAATTTATCCATTTCCTAATCCTAATTTAAATTTTGTGTTCTTATTGTTATTTTTTATATATACATTTTTATCTATTTTTCGTATCAACTGTATAGTGATCATCAGAATACATATTATGTGTGTGAAATAGTGGGAGTATTTTCGAATCATCATCATTATGACAGTGTAGAACTATTTATTCTTAATGACATATAGATTTGAATGTTGTATACATTTCTTGCTAATTTTTTAGCATCTAGTACCTGTCAGAAGGGTTGCCATTGCCCTACCAGTTTTAATTGTACAAACCGCCCTCTCTGAGTATGGCTGCTTTAAGATTCAGCAGCCTTTCCTATATAATACATGGTGTTTGTATGGTGAGCGTGACAAAGGAGGACACGCCTCCAAAACACATTGTCGTGGCAAGCATGACGTGTGTGTTTCCGTCTCTCTGCCATTGTCTGTGTTGCGGTCTCTTGGATATGGGGCACAGCGTCAGTTGAACCGGGAATCCAAGGTGGCTCAATTGGAGGTCTAATCCACCTGGACCTTGCAGCGACCATTGAGGGGGGTTGTGGTTGTTACAGACATGCCTATTACATTCTGAAACCATGTGAGTGTATTGATAAAAGTTTTTTAATATTGCGTCTAATAAATTGGATTACACTAGGGTGGTTGTGCTCTCTCCTCTTTTCAGCTTGTTAGAGATACTGGGAGACCCTGTCTTACCTGTCCATGATGTTGGACTCTATATAATATGCAGGCTTTATCCCTCATGGTGGGCATATCCCCGAAAGGGGCTTTAGGGATGGTTCCATAGTGATGGACAACAGCCCTGTAGATGTATAGAACCCTGTGGCTAACTCAACGTGTTGAACCAAGTGCCAAGGTGAGCGCCCCACGCAGGATCCATTGCCTGAAGCAACAATACAGGCCATCCCCATAGTGTGGGGTCCGTGTATAGCTTCTGCAGTTGCACCAATCCAGATATACTGCTTCTGTTTAGGCCTTAGAAGACAGTGAGGGTTGATTAAAGAATTCTAAGAAAATAAAGGAAAAACAATGCAAGTGAAGTTATATTTTCAGGGAATGAGAAAAGGTTCATCGCCTACAGGCACTAGCAAAAAAACTGAAAACTCACAGAGTGGGTTAGCGTTATAGGGGAGGCACTTTGGGGGTCCTCAAAAGCTTGACAGTGTCCAATCACCTGAAGGTATGAGCCTAAAACCCATGGTGTACGAATACATTGCCTGTGTCCTGTACGATTAAAAGTAACTTACATCCTAGCTTCTGGTGAACTTGCCTAGGAAAGGGTGGCATCACCGGGTCCCATTGCAGGATCCTAGCAAGGTTAAGGATCCCATATCATGTGAGAATGCACTTGAGCACCACAGCAGAATACCACTGTGAGGCCTAGTGAAGTTGCCCTCACAAGCATGCTAGAATCTGGGTGTAGAGTGAATTTTTTTCTTCCAAAGTTTTACTATAAACATTGCTATACTTAGCATTTTTTATTCAGGGGCAGGAAAATAAGTTGAGTCTCCTCTCCCAGTCAATGCCTCTTACGGAGAAATGCAGCGTAGGGCGGAGCTACGGGACCTGACGTCACCACACAGCAGCTGGCTGGCTTTACCGCAGCAGAGCTGTTAACTTTGTTTATTGATTTTCTGCTAATATCTATGATGTCGGCCACCCATCGTTTTTTAATAAAGCGTTTTTAACCTACAAAATTATGGAGGACCCTCTGTTTTTGTAATCTCTCCCTATACACCGCGAGTTATTCTACAGAGGCAAGTTCACCACACAGTCATCACAGCGCTTGAGAAGGGTTCAAGGCGGATCGAAGTCTGTGTTTAAAACCAAATCAGCTGTTCCTGCCCACGGGATCTGACACATCTGAGCTCAAAGACCCTTGTAACAGGGGTCCTACACATCTGAAGCAAGTTCATCATACTGTAATCACAGCGCTAGTGAAGGGTTCAAGGTGGATGGAAGTCTGAGCATGAAAACCTAATCAGCTGTTCCTGCCTACGGGATCCAACATATCTGAGCTCTAAAGACCCCTGTAACAGGGGTCCTACACATCTGGTAAGCGCCCCCCCTTTCTTTTCTACAAAAGCTTGGCTTGTTTAATACAAAGAAGATGACATTTCATTTTTGAAAAAAGGATCGCTCACATAGAAAAGTACACACTGAGTTTGCAGGACTTTTTTAATTATTCACCCCCCAAGTGGACTGCACAATACTGGAATAATTCATTTACTGCATTTCATGTATTGCACATTATTGGAATAATCATTGCTTCATTCACATTCAATATTTGAATAACATGCATACCTAGGTTGAAGGGGTTCCTTCAACCAGTGTTTATTTTTTTGACATTAGTAGCGCACCTGAGTGCATTTACTATTTGACAAAACTGGATATTCAGGTTTTTTTTGGGTTGCAGCACTATTTGTCACTTTTTTCATTTTTCATTTTCACTATTATTTTCACCTTTAATTCATATTTTTTGTTAGTTCTAAATTATTTTTCAAGTATGGTAGTAAGCTGGGGTTAGCGCAGATTGCTTGTGTTACAGGAAAATAAGTGGACCTTGCATTTTCGTGAAAGAGATATGCTAAATGTAAATAAAGTCATCAGTGGTTGATAGTGTTCAAAAAAAGTTTTTATTTGATTCGTTTTTAATTAGCTAAGTACACTGGAGGCTGCCATATTTCTTAGACAGTTGGTCATTGCTTCCCGTTTATTTTTTTATCTCACAAAATCAAGTAGAACTTCAAATAAATTCAAACACATTCCACCTGGTAACCAAAGACCATGTTATCTTTGTAATAGCATGTCATATTTTCTATCAGCATGTTATATCCATGGAAAGAAAAAGGTGTTTTTGTACTAACAATATTTGAGAATGTGTGTTCCATTGATTCATGTGGAGTGATTTTTTTTTTCTTTTTTACGATACATCCACTACAAATTAAACCACGTATCAAAATGAAAGGTCCACTTAATTCAGTGTGATGTCACAGACCTTGCATTTTCATACATTTCAGCACTTATTATTTGCATGGTAAGCATCCATCTTTTTTTTATTGAAGTTACTTTAAAATATTTGCTTATAACCTGTGCCTAAAGAAAGGTAAGATGAAAAGGGTTTTTGGAACATTTCTTTGTTGCTAGTATCTGTTGTTCCTTAATGACTGGTTAACTGTCAAGAAGAAGCAAGTGGTCATTTTTCTGTGTCAAGCAAAACAAAAAAGTTTTAAGAACTGGCAGTCTCCCAGAGTAATGTCTGGCAGTATCATAGTCAAACAAAAACGTTCTCCCAGAAACCGTTGATAAAATAAGATTGGCACATTTTTATATTTATGTATTTCTGCTATATAGAATTTTTTTGCCATACACTAGGATGGGATGTTCAAGATTCAACGATTAAAACAGACACATTTTGGGCAAAACTTCTGTTTAATATCACTTTTGCAGTCAACTAATAGTAAATGATATAAGATTCTCCTTTTTAATGGTTAAGCATTAGCGAACACATAGCACAAAATAATTGTGATCAGTTATTCCATTTTGTTTTACCGGTTAAATAGTTTATGTGAAAATCTGAGCAGGACATTGGTTTGCATCTTTTGCCTGCTAGTTTTTTTTTTTTTTTATGGATTCTCTCTCTAAACCATGACAACCTAAAGCTGAATTTCAGGCCCAAAGACTTTGATTTAAATATATTTCTTAATTCCTTCATGACAGAAGGTAGAAACAAATCTTAATGCCTGAACAGCGTATTACAACTTTGACATGTGTCAGTAAAAAACTGTACATATCTTTGCAACTACTTAGTGTATACAGGTGAATTATGTCTTGTCTTTCAGGACAAATTGGGCCTTATTTGATGGTAAATAGCAATGGATATCTCCTGATATATATATTTTTTTAATCAAAGGAAAACTGGCACAATAGAGTAAAAAAAAAAAAATATATATATATCCATCATGCTGGATGTGGAGTGGCCCAGAAGACGAAGGGAAGAAGACGCCAGCACCGCGGAGAAAGATGCCAGACAAGAACACCGGAGGAAGAACCAGAAGAAGAAGATGAAGGAAGAAACCAAAGGAAGATAGAAGAAAGAAAAAGCATTTAAATAAAGGAATTGTCAAAAACTGTCTCTTGTCATTTTTAACATTTTTGACACTTTTTTTGTGAAATGCTAGGGGTACTTTTGTACCCCCTTACCATTTCGCACAGGGGGGTGGGCCGGGATCTAGGGGTCCCCTTGTTAAAGGGGGCTTTCAGATTCTGATAAGCCCCCCACCCGCAGACCCCCACAACCACCGTGCAAGGGTTGTGGGGATAAGGCCCTTGTCCCGATCAACATGGGGACATGGTGTTTTGGGGGGCTACCCCAAAGCACCCTCCCAATGTTGAGGGCATGTGGCCTGGTATGGTTCAGGGGGGCTGCTCTCTCGTCCCTCCCTCTTTTCCTGCGGCCTGCCAGGTTGCGTGCTTGGATAAGGGTCTGGTATGGATTTTTGGGGAGACCCCACACCATTTTTTTTAAATTTTGGCGCGGGGTTCCCCTAAAATCCATACCAGACCTGAAGGGTCCAGTATAGATTTTGAGGGGGACCCCATGTCATTTTTTTTTCAATTTTGGCCGGGGTCCCCCTTAATATCCATACCAGACCTGAAGGGCCTGGCATGGAATTTAGGGGGACCCCACGTCATTTTTAAAAAAAATTTTGGTTCGGGGTTCCCCTGTGGGGAATTCCCATGCCGTTTTTATCAATGAACTTTTGTGTGTATTGTTGGACCGGCAATTCATTAATAGCCGCGAGTAGTTTTAAATGACTTTTTTTCCTTTGAAATGTCATTTTGCTGTCAGACTATTCTAAACACGGGAAACATGCGCCCCTTTACAGGCATGCTATAGACACCCCCCAGGTACAAAATTTAAAGGGATATTACACTTTTATTGTTTCACTTTAAGCATTATTAAAATCACTGCTCCTGAAAAAACGTCCGTTTTTAAAACTTTTTTTTTTGCATTGATTCATCTCCCCTGGGGCAGGACCCAGGGCCCCAAACACTTTTTATGACAATAACTTGCATATAAGCCTTTAAAATTAGCACTTTTGATTTCTCCCATAGACTTTTAAAGGGTGTTCTGTGGCTTTCGAATTTGCCCCGAACACCCCAAATTGTTCGCTGTTCAGCGAACTGGCGAACAGCCGATGTTCGAGTTGAACATGAGCTTCGATTCGAACTCGAAGCTCATCCCTACTCCTGATGATCGCAGTGATACCACATATATGTATATTTGTGGTTATTTGTGGTAGCCAAATTGCTGAGAAAAAAAAAAGTGTGTCTCTCATAAGAAATACATCTATTGAGATTCAATATCCAGTCGGAAAAAGCGTCCCCACAACCTAAGCCCAATACCTCTGGAGCTTGGGGCAGTGCCAGAGTAGGTGTATCAGGGACCCTGAATTACCACATCTTGGACACGCCGGGCCATCCTTTTTTTTAATCCTACATAAAAATACACAGACCCTGACTTTGACGTGGAGCATAACCTCTGACCCTAACCCTGAAACTGACCTAGATCAAGCCCTTATCTAGATACTTTGTCTATTTGTTACGGTAAAGGGTAATGTGGCGCCTTTACCGTACTTCATTCCGTGTGAGAACACTTTTTATGTTGGCAGCTACTCATTGATCTTCCTTGTTTCATTAAGGGTTTGCACATTAGTTATTTCTTTTTATATTGTCTATTTTTTACACACTCTTTTTTTCTCCTCTAGCAAGACCTGGAGCTGTTCAATAAAGACCCACTTCCATGACGCAGCATATACGCGTATGTTCAGTGGGAAGGGGTTAATAACCACAAAAAGATAAAAATCCACTTTATGTACACCAAATGCTTTTAAAATCCAGTTATCACCTTAAAAAAGTAGCAGTGACATCATTACTGTGCTGTACATAGCCTGTGCAAAAAGTAAAGCTGCGGGAGGGGTTAAGCAGCTCCACCCATTACAGGCAGCCTGCAAAAAACTACTGTAGGGGAAGATACAAGACCAGTCACACTACACTACAAGGAGAGAGAGCAGCAGTAACTGTTTTTATAACAGGAAGCTTCTGCACAGAGGCAACATTTAATTATGGATTACTGCACTGATCTGGGGGACATGCCCAAAGCATACCAATACTAAAGAATACACTATTCTTGTATTTAGATAATATTTGCTTATCCTGGAGTTAATCTTTAAGGTCATTACTATTAAAAGAAAAATATAAGAATCGAAATTTGGGAATTGAAACTGCTGAAGTCACCTGAAATCTTGACAATTGCTGCCCTGTCAACTGCCTAATCGCAAAACGGTATCCCATCATCCAAATGTGCAATGGATTAACTCAGGCAGCTGACAGACTGCAAAACTCAAGTGTCAGGGTGGGGTAAAGCAAAAAAAAAAAAAAAAAAACGAAAATGTACAGTATATCTTTTCACCATAATCCCAATTCAAAAAAAGTTGGAACGCTGTGTAAAATCTACATAAAAACAAAAATGTAATTATTTGCAAATCTCATAAACCCATATTTTATTCACAATAGAAAGCATATCAAAATGTTGAAACTGAGAAAATGTACCATTTTAGGGAAAAAAAAAGGTAATTTTGAAAATGATGGCAGAAACACATCTCAAAAAAGTTGGGACAGGGCCATGTTTACCACAGTGTTGCACCCTCTTCTTTTAACAATACTCTGTAAACGTCTGGGAACTGAGGACACCAGTTGCTGGAGTTTGGGACAGCAATGTTGTCCCATTCTTGCCTTATATAGGATTTAAACTGCTCTTCTTTGTTGTAGTTTTTGTTTCAAGATGCGCCAAATGTTTTCGATTTGTGAAAGGTCTGGACAGGCCATTTAAGTAATCAGACTCTTCTACTAAGAAGCCACGCTGTTGTCATAGATGCAGTATGTGGTTAAGAATGCTGAAATACGCAAGGCCTTCCCTGAAAAATACATTGTCTGGATGGGAGCATATGCTGCTCTAAAAACTGGATATATAATTCAGCATTGATGGTGCCTTTCCTGATGTGCAAGCTGCCCATTCCATATGCAATAATGCACTCCCATACCATCAGAGATGCAGGCTTTTGAAATGAGTGCCAATAATAAGCCGGTAGGTCTCTCTCCTCTTTAGTCTGGAGGACGTGGCGCCGATGGTTATTCACCTGACCAGAGAACAGTTTTCCATTTTGCAACAAACCATTTTAAATTACCTTTGGCCTAGAGAAGACAGCAGTGTTTTTGCATCATGTTCAGATATGGCTTTTTCTGTGCACGATAGGGCTTTACCTTGCATTTTTGGATGGCACCATTAACGGTGTTCACACACAGTGATTTATGGCAGTATTATTGAGCCCATGCAGTGATGTCCACCACAGAATCATAACTGTTTTTAATGCAGTACCATCTGAGGGCCCAAAGATCACGGGCGTCCAATATTGCATTACAGCCTTGTCTCTTGCGCACAGATTTCTTCAGATTCTCTGAATATTCTGATATTATGTACTGTAGATGATGATATATTTAAAATCTTTGCTATTTTACGTTGGAGAACATAACTGTGAAATTGTTCGACAATTTTTTGATGCAAGCTTTTCACAGATTGGTGAATCTCTGCCCATCGTTACTTCTGAGTCACTCTGCCTCTCGAAGATGCTCTTTGAATACCCAATCATGTTACTGACCTGTTGCCAAGTAACCTAATAAGTTGCAAAAGTTCTTTCAGCTCTTTCAAGTTTGTACCACTTTGCCAGCTTTTTGAGCCCTTTCCCAACTTTTTTGAGATGTGTTGTTGCCATCAATTTCAAAATTTCCTTTTTTTTTCTTAAAGTTATACATTTTCTCAGTTAATAATGTGATGTTTTCTATGTTCTATTTTGAATAAAATACGGGTTAATGTGATTTGCAAATCATTGCATTCTGTTTTTATAAGGATTAAACACAGCGTCCCAGCTTTTGTGGAATTGGGGTTGTAGTAAAACTACAAATGTATAAAAAAAAAAGGCTGAGTATTTAATGCATAAGTCTAATTGTGACAAAATATTTATAAACCCAATTTGTTGCATGCTAAACATACTCAAGATAAAACTGACATGTGCATCCACTAAAATAATCGTCAATAAAACTCCCAAGCAAATGTCAAATACAAACACTAACTGATTATATCATATTTTTGTTCAATTCATTTTTTTCTTGCTTACATCCATCACTTTTTTACATGGCACAATAAACATGCTAATGCATATAAGGCAAGTGACTAAAAAAGTGGTATTTACCTTAAAAAACATATTTGATAACAGTCAAGCCCCTGATCAAGCTTAGCCAACCCCCACCTTTTCAGCCACTCTATGGGTCATTGAGGCTACTCATTAATTAAAACATACAAAACATTAAAAGACCAATTGGAAGGCTTGGGGGTAGTGGGGTCAAGCTGGACTGAAAAGCCTGAAATCTGTAAATAACTTCAGCTACTCTAGATATCCTTAGATTTACTGATCATGGATATGTGTGGCTTTCACCTCTGCCAATGCATTTATTTTTCTTATATACTTAGTTTGAATTGATGACTTTTGTGACAGGTTTACTCTAATACATTTGGCAGAACATATTGTTGCTGATCCAACTACAAACCCTTTTATAACTGGATTTTAATGGGAAGCCACAATTTCACTACAAGCAGAAAGTGGTTATATGGTGCCGCAGCAAAATTGCACATTTCAATGTACATGATCCAAAGATACAGTGCTTAAAAAACTGAAACAAAGCCACTTTCATGTTTTATATCTGTACTAGAGTGCTGGAGATGTATATCCCACACTGATGAAGTCATATATTGTGACTAAGGAAATCACTTGGAGCCGGTTCTTCATGCAACAAATTGGAGGTATGTCAGCAAGTGTAATTTGCCTACTACAATCAATCCTTTCTCTCCAATAACCCTTGCTTGCTGGAGTTACAAGGTACCACTCCTTAAACTGTAGGCCCTGCATATGGCAAGCTTAGCATTGCTCTTCCTTGCAATCCTATTGTACAGATTCTTCAAAGAATAAGCCACACTCATAGTTGTCTCTGGTTCAGTCAGTAAAATGTATGGAGAAAATCATTATCTGCAGTTCAGCAACACTATTCAGCAGAAAAAAATGTTCATTAAGCAGTTTACAGGATGGTATGGTCTTTTTATGCCAACAATAAAACATGCTTTTATACAGTTGAAAAATAAAAGGTGATCACTACTTATTAACAAACATGTTAACTGGTATTCAAATATCATACAATACTCAGTTATCTTTTAAAAAAAGAATAACCTGTTCTTTTTGGGCCTTGTACAACACTCCTTTGTCCCTTGTAAGTCTATCAAATGTCTTATTTAAAAGGAATATATAGTAGTCCCAGAAGACATTTTCCCATTTCTATTCTCTTCAACTCCTGTGAGCCCTTGTTCAGTGTGATAAGGCAATCTCCTTGGGGATCTGAGCTGTGTAGTTTCGTAGCACGAGTGACAAGGACTCGACTTGAATAACTGCTGTGCGCAGGTTGTAATTATGTCAGCTGGAGTGTTGAACAAGGGGACTGATTAATGTGAGCCCCAGCCCAGGCGCAGTCCCTATCAAAACCTTCATGCAGGCCAGCAGTGGGGATGGGTTAAAGCAGAAAGACAAAAAATGTTGTACGGTCCATGATAGATGAATTGCTCCAACAGTCTTCAGGCAGATGTTCCAGGACAGTATAATATACAATTACTCTGCCTTATCACCTTCCCAGGGACAATAAAGCTTCCTCCTACTATAGCTCATGTGAGTGAAGGCAAAATTAGTTTTACTTTTACAACACTGACTCACTCATCATGTTGCATTGATTGTGCTTTTATAGCTACAGCAACATAATCATTTTTACATTATAAAACGGAACTGATAATATTTGTGCTTGGATTAATACTGTGAGGCATTGATATTTATTTGATCAGTCTAGTATTACTGGCTTTAAGATTATCTGAAAGCAGTAAATGCTCTAACTTAAGTGCAAGTCTTAGGGGAGAGAGATTAGGATACAATTCTTACTAAGGGACTCAGGTTGATAGCAAAAATTGCACCTGGATGTGTATTCTGCCTATTGCTAGTTATGATATAAACTCATCACAAAACTATTGCAGCTCCTCAGAGCATTAGAAAATGGTCTACTACCATATATGTGATCTTTTCTTTCGCTACCACCATATGTACATATGTATACTAATTGTTAAGATTCAATAAACAAATTTGACAAGAAACTGGTCTACAAAGAACGTCTGTAAATATACCAATAAAATTGCAAGAATTCATTGGAGTGTTCATTGAATTCATCAGTCCAAAGTGGAGTGAAAATCGAACTACAGGCTTGGCATAAAGACCATATATATGTTTCTTTAAGTTAAATCTGAACTCCAAGCACATTTTCAAACTAATATAAGTAGAGGCAGTACTTTAAGCCAATTAGACTTCATTGCATAGCAAAGTACCAAGCAGTAAACTAGCACTAGGTGCTTTGTGACAAGAAGAAATAGCACAATGAGCAGGCTGATGACTTTGTCATTGTTTTTCTTTTCCTTCGCTGCCCAATCAGAATGCTTGGGGCATTTCAGTGATCAAGCTATATTGGTTAAAGTATAACTCTAGTCAAACAGTTTAATACACGGAAATGCATAAATGTTGACTATTTTACAGCAAATATTTGTAATATTGGCCAGAATACTTTACGATACATACATCTCTAGTAAGTAGTAAGATCACTCTGCTACTTTCTGGTTTAACATTACTGATTTCTGGGTCAGTTTTACAGGTCAGTGGACAATAATGATTGTACAGCTTCATTGTCCAATGAGGAGACTGGATGTGAAGAGGTGATATAGAAAGCTGCATTATCCAACTGAAAAGATTAAATACTTCATGTTTTATCATTCTGGCTGAATAGTTTGTTAAAAAAAAATGTAAATCACAAGACTGGCTGTGCAAAATAATAAACCCTTTGCTTGATTTGATGTTACTGAATTGAAAAAATGTGGTCACTGACCTGGTTATGGTGCTTGGATCACAAAACTAGCTGAAGAAAATCACAACTCATTGTGGTAAATAGAAGAGTTCACATATATGTATTTTAAATGTTTATGTGCAGCTGGAATGCAAAAAAAACAGCTGTAGATCTTTACTGTGGTGTCTTTCACACATTGTGCATATTAGTGCATTACACCAAAATAAAATGTACTGTACACAAAGAGAACTAAATTTATTCATATGACGGCGTCCCAGAACGGGCGCTCGGGCATGCAGCGCGGCGATGGCACCACGTTGCTAGGACACATCGCGACCCGACCTCTGTAAAGAGCCACGTCCGCGGCTCTTTAACTATGTAATCGGCTGTGTCCAATCACAGCCGGTCACATGTAAACAAGGAAGTGGCGGTAATCGGCTCTCCTCGCCTCACACTGACAGAGTGTGAGGAGAGCCGATTAGTGGCATCTCCTCACAGGGGGACATCTAGGGATGTAATCAGTGCCCTGATTACAATAAATAAAATGTCACAAAACAGTGTCCACCATTGTCCACCAATGCCAGCATATAGTGCCCACCAGTGGCAGCAATCAGTGCCCACCACTGCCCACAAGTGCCACCAATCAGTGCCTATTAGCGATGCCAGTCAGAGCTGGCAATCAGTGCCACCTATCAGTGCTGCCCATCACTGCGACCCATCAATGACCATCAGTGCCCACCAGTGCCACCCAACAGTGCCCACCAGTGCCGCCTATCTGTGCACACCAGTGCCGCCTATCAGTGCCACCCAACAGTGCCCAGTGCCGCCTATCAGTGCCCATAAGTGTGGCATATTAGTGCCTCTCCTCATCAGTGCCCATAAGTGCTGCCTCATCGGTGCCCACCAGTTCAGCCTATCAGTGCCCATCAGTGCCGCCTCATCAGCGCACATCAGTGAAGACGAAAAATGACTTAGTAACAAAATTTACTGACAGAAAAAAACATTTTTTTTTCAAAATTTTTGGTCTTTTTTTTGTAAAAAATAAAAAACCTAGCAGTGATTAAATACCACCAAGAGAAAGCTCTATTTGTGTGAAGAAAATGATAAAAAAAATTTGTTTGGGTACAGTGTAGCATGACTGCGCAATTATCATTCAAAGTGTGACAGCGCTGAAAGCTGAAAAATGGCTTGGGCAGGAAGGGAGTGTAAGTGCCTGGTAGGCAAGTGGTTAAATACTTGCAAATGACACTATAGTCACAGTCATATGACAACCGCTAATTCTTTCTCTGTGTCTCTCCTGTTGGGATGTAAAGGTTTTATCAACTCTTCCACTGATCCCTGTTGGTTAGAGCTATTAAAAAAGTACATTTCCCCCAAACACACAAGACGTATGACTATAGATGCTGGGCCTCCCTCCCCTACCCAAGGGACGAGTCTGGGAGGATACTGACACCTTTACGCAAAAATTCTAGTTCATGAATCTCTAACATTTCCTTACCTCTATCATATCAGTATGTTGCCTCCTAATGCCTGCAAGGTATACATCATGGGGACCAAGGAGGTTGATCCCCCCCCCACCACCCTAATCCCTCTTCCCTTTCTGTTTCTCTTCTGTACCTTTCCCTACACCCCTCATACAATCTAAACAACATTAAACCACCTCATGGCTTTTTCATATTACTATCTCGCAACATCAGCCTGTACCAAGGGAAGCACTCAATCTATAACATAAGGAATACAGATGCGCTTTCGATCCGACTAAATAAGTTAATCAGTCTCTGTTGTTATACCTCCAAAATCGCTACCTTACAGAACTGAGATGCCAGCTACACATACAATACCCCATACACTGAATATGATGATCTTTCTCCAAAAAAGTTTGTTGATGGTTTCATTTAGCAGAACAGACCGATGATTGTTTAAAAAAATTATTATATTGACGAATGTACACTTTGCATATGATTAACGTGTACTATACTTTATTGATTTTCAATAAAACATTGTAAAGTTAAAAAAAAAGTAAATTTCCTTAGAGCACCATGCAAGAAGCAGAGTACATCAGTGAATGGAGGCGTTGCTGTGCAAATACTACAAATAGCACATATTTATGCAAAGGGGAGGGAAAAATTCACTATTAAAAATATAAAAAAATAATAAAATACACTGGAGCTGAGATTTAACAACTTTGGATTTAAAAATGATATGTGCTTATGTAGACCTTGTATTAGAAGTCTGAAAAATAAAGTCGTAAAAAAGAGTTCTAAAATACCTTAAAAGGAAAGTCAAAGCATACATGTTCTACCTCTATCACCTTCCTGCCCAGCAAAACAACTCTCCTGATAGGGGGGGGTCTGCATTGATAATCAGTGCATTGATTATCAGTGCAGTCCCATCAGCGATGCCCACCAGTGGTGCCCATCAGTGCTGCCTTTCAGTGTCCATCAGTGCCACCTGTCAGTGCCTCCTTATCAGTGCCCATAAAGGCTTCTCATCAATGCCCCCTATCAGTGCCCATCAGTGCAGCCTTATCAGCACACATCAGTGAAGGAGATACATTACTGATTTACAACATTTTGTAACAGAAACAATGAAAACATTTTTTTTCTTTCAAAATTTTGTGTTTAGCAAAAAAAAAAAATACAAAATACCACCAAAAGCTCTATCTTGTCTAAAAAAACAAAAAAAAAAACCCCAAAAATGTAGTTTGGGTACAGTATCGCATGATTGTCATTCAAAGTGCGACAGCGCTGAAAGCTGAAAACTGGCCTGGGCAGGAAGGGGGTAAAAGTGTCCAGTATTGAAGTGGGTAAAACACTAAACATCGTTTCCCTAAAGGACAGGGAAACAGTCACTCTGTACCATAAAAGCCTGTGGGGTTCTACTACATGCGCTAGCAACAGTAAAATGAGGACAGGGTAGCCACGTGCAAAACACTGCAGTGTAACAACCAGGAGATTTGATACCAGAACTCATCAGCTTCTAACTTCAGCTTGTTCAATTAAGCTTTGACAAAAAACCTGAAAGCTGATTGATTTTTTTTTTTTTTAAGTTTTTATTGAAGCTATGAAAGACATAACAGATGAGAGCAAAAACGCGGGCGCAGCCACTGTGGTAAGCCTACGTACGGATGGAACAACATATCCGTTGCAGACAGTATACATAGGGAATAATACAACATTGATCACTTGATAATAGGCATATGGTCAAGTAAAATTCAGTGTTTCTTTATTATTTCAAAGATCAACATAAGGTAAAAAAAAAGAGAAAAGGAAAACTAAAAAATAGTCGTTTTTATAGTGGATCTTGTAGCTAGCTTTTGGTGTGGGGATCTGAGACATTAGGATAGAGGGTTAGGATCAGGGGTGTGTCGGGCGGGGGGAGAAGGGGGGGAGAATGGTGGAAGGGGAAATCTGGGGTGTTACCCATTCCGCCTCCCTTCCACAGCGCCCGAGGCCATTTCAAGTCAGTGCCTGTTTGTATTTGTCTGTCGTGATGAAGTGTAACCAGCAAAACCATATTTTGCTAAATTTGGAGGGGGTGTCTTTTGTTTGATGTATTAATTCTTCCATTTCCGCGTGTTTTTTGTATGCGCCTAAACCTGTGCTACAGGCGGCGGTTAAGGGGAGCGCCATTTAGCAGGGATACACATCTTTGCCGCATTTACCATATGCATAGCAAGTGAGCGAATGTAAGATTTTTTGGGGATTGAAGAGTGGCATAACAAAAATTGCACTGGTGAGTATTCGTGCGTGTATGTGGTTATCTGGTTTGTTAGTCAGTGGACTTTCCAGAAAGGTTGCAATTTTGGACATTCCCACCAGATATGTAAAAGTGATCCCAGCAACTTCTCGCATCTACAGCATTTTGAGGAGAGTGAAGAATAGATTTTGTGTAGCGTAAGGGGGGTTCTATACCATCTAGAGTAAATTTTGAATGCATTATCTTATGTATACACGTTAACTGTTCCTTTGTGTATACATGTATATATATATTTCCCCAATTGGTCTGATAAGTTAATTGATAGTTCTAGTTCCCATTTACGGCTGGCCCAATTTTGGAATTTTGGTCTGTGAATAGCATAGCATGTGTAAAGGAAATCAAGTGACATTGGGGTTCAGTTTTCAAGCAGAGCGATTCAAAGGGGGTAAGTTATCTTGACCAGCCAGGTCATGGTTGGGGTTTGTCGAGAAAATGTCTGATTTGTATGTATGTCCAAAAAGGAAATGTGCCATTTGTCATCAGTGTAGCTAGTTTGGATTGAGGTATGAGGTGGCCTTTATCGAAGAAATGTTCAGCGTGGATGGTCTGGTGTGGCCATGATTCTGTTAGAAAGGATGTGGAGGTTCCTGGCGAAAAGTCTGGGTTGTGGCTTAGTGGAATCACAGGGCCTAGTAGCGAGGATATTTTATGTTTGCGGGAAGTTTCACGGAAGGAGATTAATGTCGGGTGAATGAGTGGGTAATTTTTATAGCTCATAGGGGGGTGTTTTGGGGCTATCCACGGAGTTTGGAAAAGTGGGAGAGAGGAGACGTAGTGTTCCAGCTGAACCCAAGCTTTGACCTTGGAGTGGCAAGCTTGGTGGTATTTTCACAGGTCTGGGAGACCTATGCTTCCTTTGAGTTTAGGGACGGTAAGTCTAGAATAGCTTAATCTCGGGCGTGATGTGTTCCAGATGAAGTCGGTACATGCTTTCTGGCATGTTGAAAAGAATGTGGTTGGAAGTTTTACCGGGATACTTTGTAGTAGGTATAGGATTCTGGGTAGAAAGTTTATTTTAATGGTAGCGGCTCTGCCAAACCAAGAGAAAAGTCCGTTGGACCATGTCTCCAGGTCCCCTATTATGTTGCGTATTAGGGGTATGTAGTTAGTAGCATCTGTGAGGTCTGTGAGGGAGGATGGTAGCTGGATACCTAGGTACGTAATCGCATGTTTATTCCACTTAAATAGGAAATTTGATTGCCATTGTCGGCAGGTATCTAACGGCAGAGTGAAATTTGAGGCACTGGATTTTGTAAAATTGATTTGTAGGTTGGTTAGAGCTTTGAAGGTGTTAAAGTCTTTAAGTAAGTTTGGGATTGTCGTAAGCGGTGCAGTAAGGAAGAGAAGGATGTCATCCGCAAAGGTGGCTAGTTTGTAGGTATGTTGATCTATCTCGATTGCCTTGATATCTGGGTTTGCTCTAATTCATTTTAGTAGAGGTTCAAGGGTTAGGACAAAGATCAGTGGGTATAGGGGTCATCCCTGGCGTGTTCCGCTCGAAATTGAGAAGGCATTCGATAGGTAGCCATTTACGCAGACTCTAGCTGTGGGATTAGAGTAGAGTGTGAGTATAAGGTTTAGCGTTCGGAAGGGCAGACCGATAGATTTTAGTGCTTCCGCCATGTAGTCCCAAGCCACACTATCAAATGCCTTCTCTGCGTCGAGGGAAAGAGGTAACCCCTGGCGGTGATTAGTTATGAGCCAGTGATGGATATTAATGGCCTTGAGTGTGTTGTCTCTTGCTTCCCTACCTGAAATGAAATCAACTTGGTCAAAACCAACCAGCTGAAGAAGCAAGAGCAGAAGTCGATTGACATTTTGGCAAACCACTTAAGGTCCACGTTCAGTAACGAGATTGGTCTGTAGTTGGGTGACCAGGGATGGATCTTTCCCTGGTTTCGGAATCACTGCTATGTGGGCTGTCAGCAGGTCTCATGGGAGTTTGGTCGACGATGCGAAGGAGTTAAAAGCTGAGATATAAAAGGGGTGAGGAGTTCTGAGTAGGTCTATCCCACAGTAAGTCCATCTGGACCCGGGCTTTTGCCCGGCTTCATTTGTTTCAGTGCTAGTTCAGCTTCTTTACCTGTCCATCTAGTTCTTGGGCCAGGGTGTTTGATATTAGGGCAGGACTATATTCTTTTAAAAAAATCAGTAATTGTTTCCTTGATGTATTGTTTTTGATGGGTCTGTAGGGGTTAGGTTATATAGTTGTGAGTAATAATCAACAAATTGTTTGGCTATATCAGGGGTTGAATTAATTTTACGTCCTGATGCATCTGTCAGGGAGTGAATCGTTGAGGCAGCTCTCCTAGCTTGTAGGGCTCTAGCTAATATTTTCCAGCTTTATTGCCATATTCATAATAAACTTTTTGAGACATGATATATTTACGTTTTAGTTTGCCAGGTATGTCCAGAAGTTCGGTCCTGGTTTGTACAAGGGTGTGTAGTGTGTCTGAAGCTTGTGTGCGTTGATGTGCACATTACAGCTTTTGAATTTGGGTGGTAAATTCCAGGAGATGTTTCTGTTTCTCCCGTCTGCTGCTACAATTAGCATGCCCCGTATCACACATTTGTGGGCTTCCCAGGTAATAACTGGGGATGTGTCGGTGGGTTTGTTTTCCGTAAAGTATTGTTTGATGCGGAGCTTAACCTCTTCTGCAATAGAGAGGTCTGTTAGCAGAGAGGGGTCTAATCTCCATGACCATGGGTGATTGTGTACTTCTGGGAAAGAGACAGTCATGGTAATGGGGTGATGATCGGATAGGAACATGGGGTCAATGGATGTACTTTTAAGGAGGGGTAGATCGTTCTGAGAGATAAGTAGATAATTAATTCTGCAGTACCCATTGTGTGGGGCTGAAAAAAAGGTGAAGTCTCTGCCATTGGGGTTTAACGTGTGCCCTGAGTCATGGAGCAACAGGTCTCATAATTTTGATTTAATGGATCATAGAGTGGTATGGGGAGAAGGGATGCACCATTAGAGGTGTCTTAGGGAGGGTTTAGGGGGATATTGATATCTCCCCCTAGGATGAGGGTGCCTTCTTAAAAAATGGTAAGTGCTTTAGTTATGTTGCGAAAGAAGGCGATCTGGTGGCTATTTGGTGCGTATATATTCGCTAAGGTGATCATTCTGTCAAGGTATGACCCTTTCAGAAAGAGAAATCTGCCGTCTTCGTCAGCTACTGTGTCAGTGAGTTGAAAGGGGCAGTGTTTTCCCAAGAGTATGGAGACACCTTTTGATTTGGACGTTCGGTTGAATGCATGGTATGTAGTTGGATAGTGGCGATTCATTCTTTTCGGTATAGAATCGATGCGAAAGTATGTTTCCTGCAAGAATATTATGTCAGCTTTGTTCCGTTTCATCGTGAGGAGGAGCTGGGAGCGCTTCTCTGGTATATTTGGTCCTTTTGTGTTAAGTGAAATGATTTTGACAAGGGGGTTATCACCTGTAGGGGGCATAGGAGCCATGAGTAGTGTGGTTGTGGAGAGTATCTTGGACGTTCAAAGTAAGCCTCTTAAGGCCGTGGTTAGTTAGGCCTCAAGAGCTGAGGCCAACCGGGCATGAGTTAGGGTTTAGGCTTGCTGCGATGGGGGAAGGGGATACGGGTTATGAGGGGAGTCAAGATGGGGGTTGGGGTGTGGTGGGGAAAGAGTGGGAGAAGGTAATCCGGCGACAGGTGAGGGCTTACTCACTTGTCCTAGTATGGAATATACCGCCTGTGCGGTATTGCCGGATGAGTTCAGTGGTGTGCGGGGTATGGCGTAGTCTAGGAAAATGTGTGATGGGAGGTTACCACTGAGTGGGAGGTGGTTTGTCAAGGGAGAAAGAGTAGTCTAGGTACTCCATCAGATCGTTAGCCATATTGGGCAGTTCTGTAAGTGGGTGAGGAAGAGGTTGCTCTGAAGGGTTTTGTGTAGATGTATCGTGATAGCGGGTTTAGGGATAAATGTTGTGTGATTGGTGGAAATGTTGTGGAGGGATTGTTTTCATAGGGGTTATAGTCTCAGAGGTTGGATAATGTGACTGTCTGTGTCAAGATGAGGAGGTTGTGTCCATTTTGAAATAGTTTTCTCTAGAATGAGGATCTTGAGCTGATAGTTACTAAAACACAATCAAAAACCAAACAAAAAAAACGAGACAGGGCAAATGTCCGTGTTAACTAATATCTTTTTTCAACTCAGTAGGATAAGAGCGTGATTAACACATAAACAGGGAAATACGTGAACACATTAACAGGATAGCAAGTGAGGATTAGAGAGTACCCTGGTGAAGCCTGTAGCTTTTATGGTTCGCATCGTCATAACATAGCCGGCGAGAGTTCATAGCATAAAACTCTGGTTGTTGGCAGGTTTGTGTGTAGTTGTATGATCGGGGCGATCCCTAATTCAGTATGGGGGAGGTGGTATAGAGTAGGTTCTGTCCTTTGCTGGAAGGAATGATCAATTGGTTAGCCAATGTTCTGACCATGCAGTGCCATATAGTGTGGCTCTCTCACAATGCCCTTGAAAGTACCCATTTGTCTTGCCGGAGGGCAAGGAGTATTATTTTTACATTAAGTGGTCATTGTTTGCTGGTGTTGATATCTAGATTTTGTATATTCAATAAGACAGTGTCATATCACAATCTAAAAGAGTCTATCGGGTAGGTAGGGGTTACTTCTCTGAGATGCATGTTGCATATGGAGCGACTTGTGTGGAAGAGTATGTGTATATTGCCAGCATTTGGCTGGTAGTCGCAGTGTTGTAAACATATATTGTTATTGCTGGAAAAAGATTGGGTGGATGCCAGACAGTGTCAGTAGGTGGCGCCTCAGGGGAGTGTCTGAGCTAGGACTCAAGCTACATCCAGGTTATATATATATATATATATATATATATATATATATATATATATATATATACATTTAGAGATGAAGAATATGTATTACCACATTACATAGATATGGCGGGTATATAAGAGGCATACGTTATGTTCTAAGAATCATTTTAACAGATTTACTGATTATTGCCAGCTCAGTGTGTAGGGCTTCAGCAGTATATTATCTAAAGGGGAGATTGTCTTAAGATGGCTGTCAGATTGCTTATCCCTTCTGTAGAACATAATGATTATTGCATATTAGAAGGTATATTTTGAAGTGCATAGAGCTAGAGAGGCCGCCATCCTCCCGTGGGAGGAGGTAAATCCGCTGATAACTGTGGGTTCTTCGGGGGTTTCAAGCCATTGTGTCCTGTTGAGTAAAATGTTAGTTACCTACTTATAGGCTACTGTGGCTGAGTCCGGCGTCTTCTCAGAGGGTGAAGTTGGTGGTCGCTTCGGGTGGGGCTTCATAGCGGTGCTATCCCTAAGAAATGCTGCAAATCTGAGGAATGTTAGATATGGATAGTCCTGGTAGGATATGAGGGCAGGTGGAGGTGGAAGACTGAATCCTAGGAAGCCTAAGATTCTTCATGTGTGGGGATACATGGTTCATTAGGTAGAGAGGACCCTGGATCCAGGGTGGTTTTCCTGTGTTACCCCTTCATGAGTGCGTATCGGTGAGCAGCTGCTGGGGGGAGCGAATAGCTGATCTCTTAGAGGTAGAGCGCATGCGGTATACGTGGTGTGAGGTAGCAAAGTGGGGGCTATGCTGAAGCTGGTGCCAACCTGCTTCTGTTGTAGCTCCGTATGGCATGCTGCATTGGAGGAGGTTGTAGGGGGAATTCTGTCCCATCTCAGCAGTTAAGACTGTAGTCATAAGTTTTGCAGCTTCTAGGCTTATCAGGGTGACAAGTAGAGAAAGGGGAAAAAAGAAGTTATGCGTACTTATCTGTCCTTTGTGCATACAGTGGGGGCCAGTTTTAGTAGTCCCGGCGATCTCTGCAAGGCAGTGGAGCTTTCGTGGGGCTCGGTTGCTGGCATTGAGCCATCAGGGCTGGGATCGGTCTTGTGCCCAAGGGTGAGCGGTGTCTCCGGTAGCGCACCTCCTGTGCTTCCATCGGCTCTTCGCTAGCCACATGTTGTTTCAGGCTTGGGGTGTTAAAGTCTGCATACCAATTGGGAACTTCGACAGTTGGGATGTCAAGTGTTTGGCAGAAGGCGTCCAATTCTTCTGGGACCCTCAGTATGGCTGTGCGGCCTTGGTGGGTAGCTGATAGGCAAAATGGGAACTTCCACCGATAATGGATTCCTTGGATGTCCAGGAGGGGATGCAGGTCTTTACGGTGTTTGAGAGTGATGGCCGAGAGATCCTTTGTGCCTCTCATGAGACATTTGTGTTCTGTTGCAGGCTTTCCGAAGGATTTCTTCCTTAAGCTTGAAATCAGTCAGGCAACATACAATATCCCGCGGTGGGTCTGTGTCTCTGCCTTGTGGTCTGAGGGCCCTATGTATGTGCTCCATGTTGATGGGTGTCTGTAGGGGCTTGCTGAGGAGGTGGTTGAACAGGCCTGTAACTGTGGGAAGAATCTGTTCAGGTATGACTGTCTCAGGGAGGCCTCTCACCCTCAAGTTGTGTCGTCTCCCTTGGTTGTCCAGGTCCTCGATGTGCCGCTGAAGGTCTCAGAGCTGCAGGGTGTGTGTGCCTACAGTGTGATGGATCCTCCGAAAAGCTGTATGGTGATGTGCAGCGGTGCGTTCCACTTTGTGCACTCTGCCCGCTATTGAATGAATTTCATGGCGGAGGTCAGTAATGGCCATGGACAGAGTGTCCTTTATGTCAGCCACAATCATGCGGCAATCGTGGAGGCTCGGCTGTTGGCTTGATGGCGGGTTCCCTGCAGCAGAAGCAGGAGTTGGCTCAGTGGGGCTGAGGCTGATCTAATTGAGGTGCAGCGTGGAAGCCGGGACCAAAAGGCGGTGACGCCATGTTGGCCACCTGTGTCCGGAATATTTTCGTGATATTTTGGCTAATGCGCCCGCTAAGGTCTCTTGGAGGGCGAGATCTGGTTGCAGAGTTTCCGCGGGATGATGTCCCCATTGTGTGTAGTTGTTTTGTTGCGGTATTCCTCGGTTAGGCTAGGTTTTGGCTGTTGTCTGACGGAGCTCGAGGTTTAAGCAGCCATCTTCCTCAAAGGCAAACCACGAAAGCTGATTGATTTCTAAGCTGAACTGCACCAGATTTTGCACTCTCCAGTTTCAGTAAATCTCCCCCAATTGATTTAGTGAAGTATCTATCTAAAATAAATGATAGACATCCTCTACTATTTAAGTAGTTTTGCTATGGGAATAGAGCATATTAAACTGTGCTGCGTTATTCCTAATCAAGGACCATCCATGTTCTCATGAGGCTTGATCAGTATGTTGAACTGAGACAAACACTCCAGTCTGTCATTACTGCACATGTTATATATTTCTTAGAATATCACTGACAGACAAGGTCCTGGAGTTGTGCAGGAGAAATGACAGATGGAAGGGAACAGGTGAAAAAAAAGTTGACATTGTTAAGACAAAAGAGGAAAAAAAAAATACAGAATGAAAAGAGCTTGCTAGCTATGTAAACCAAAGCAACCTTTAAAAGCATTTTTTACATCATTTGATATCACTACTGCTCTATAGATAACAGAACTTAATAAATTTAGTAAAAATAAACAGAAATATTGAATAACATGATAAAGAAAATGCAGATAAATGTATGCATAATAATCTACCAATCTTGAAGAGATTGTACCTTTTTTGCACCATCACAGTGATGCAGTTACTTATAAAGAGCTTAATACTCATAGTATTCATCAGAAACAAGTTTCTCAGTGGCATGTGGAGTTGGAGCTCAACAGCCCATATAGCTGTTAGGGCCAGGCTTCAGCTGCAGTCACCACAGTTTTCCTCTAAACACAGTAGTCTAAAAAGTTAGGTTACAAACTGTTCGCTGACTGCCCATACATGCTGCGTTCAGACTAAAACTAGGCATGAGTTTAGTTTCAGCAAAAATCAAATGATTTTGGAGAACTTAGGATGGTTTTTAGAGCTCCTGATGAATATTAAATTTCCTTCAAATTGTCCCATATCTGTTATTGTGCCAGAAAACAGCCCCTTATTAGCCTTATGTTAGTTTATCTCCGAGAGCAATTTTTTTCAGTATAGACAGCATATGCACACACAGATTGTTTGAGCATGCATATCTATACACTAAGCAGATGTTTCTGGTGCCATCCCATCTCCCATCTTTTTTTGGAGAGAACAATGAAGGCTGGACATCCATTATACAATCTTCTTGTACAATTTTTAGATTTACCAAAACCATATATTATGAGGTCAAACCTAAACACTTTAAATTTGTATGCAATCAAGCAGGCCCTGGCACTACATAGTTGAAGGTAAATCTAAACGAAATTGAATAAGAAAATTGTATAATGTATGGCCAAGCCTTAGATTCAACATTAATGACTGACTTTTTGCTCATGGGTCTCAGCTCCAACAGACAGGTAGCTATAAATATTTATCACATAAAAAGTAAACATGAATTTACACTGCACATTTTACTACATAGTTTTATTGGAAAATATACATTTATTCATCAATATTGGAAAGTGCTGAATAGTTAAGATAAATAAATTCTGTGGATATCTATATGACGTTAAAAGTGTTGGCTCTATTTTTAAATTTATACAATAGACTACAGAACCCTTAGCAGTTTGGAAAAAGAATAATTTATCCTGTGTACATATGCAGTATTTTATAGAATATTGCATGCTTTTCCTTTAAGCAAACAACTCGCCTAAATTTAATTGTGGCACAAGACTCAAATAATAACCTTAATTTAGGTTTGCTGAAAGGTGCAGATTCTCTAGAGCTTGTGATTCAGCCAATCAGGATGTGATCATATCACTTAGGTCTTCTCTGAACAGTAATAAATGATTTGGCGAATGATCATGATTTTTAATGTGCAAGATATTTACGACTGCAGTCAAGTGTAAGGAAAAAGGCTACAGGCAGTTGTAAAGTAAGCCCACATACTTTATACACATATCCTGAATGGATGAAATGTCATAAATATTTATATGCAAATTGAATAAGGTTTTTTTTTATATGCCAACATGAACACACAAACCTGAAGCATGGCTAATATAAAAGCCCAACAAAATGTGGTTTGTTAACCAAGTATTTACTTTCCACTAGAAAAAAATAAGAGAAAGAAAACTAGACATAATGTTACTATTCACACTACCATTCATTGGTCTATAAACTGTGAAAAACAGAATTAAAAGGAGAAATGTGCATTTAATAACATTTTTATAATGTCTGTTCTATAGAAATGGTCAAAATTTGTACATTAAATTAGCAAATGTAAATCTTTACCTTTTTAAGAATATGTTTGGATAGCATGCACAAGTTTCTGAAAATATCATTAGTTTGTTACTGGGTAGACCTTTCTGTGGGTAGTTGGGTTCCATGGAGTGAGAAAATGTCAAGGTGGGTCAGAATAAATGTCCAACATCCCAACCACCCACTGTCATGTGGAGCATTAGTTAGTGACTGCTGAAAAACTGTCACAAAGAAAGTAAAAGATGTATGCTGGCCAACACTTCTAGCCAAATATAAGGCCCCTTTGACACGGGTGCTTCCGCTTAGCGAAATCTGCTTGCTCAGCAGGGGATCTCTCTGCTGATCCCTGATGAGCAGGCAGATGGCAGGTCGTGTCCACTCCTCTATGGGGCAATGAGAATGGAAAGGACCACCTTTCTGTTTCCATCTGATCCGATAAATGGATGGGGAAAAGGAACACCATCCGTCTGTTTTTGGCGGACAGGATTGGATAGTGGTGGGTGTTAGTGGTCATGTGTCCATAGAGGAAACTGGAGGGTCCGATCAGGTCTGCCTGAAATATGACAGGTGGACCTGATCAGACGGCCCATGTGAAAAGGACTTTAAGATGGCCACACACATTACACTATGATTGTACAACCCCCTTTAGATTCACCAACAATTTTGTAGTATAAAGGTCTTACCTTACCGGATACCAACTGGTTGGTTGTTTAGTAAGACCCTCAATTTACAAGAAACAAAAAGCAAGGTTAGCTTTTAACACAGTATTTCAAGAGTGCAATTGAGAAAGGTATCAGCTATAACAAGTATCATGATTATTTGGAATGAATAGTTTAGATTTCCGTATATTAGAAATCTAAAACAGGATATTCATTTAACAAAATAATATATACAGGCTACCTTAGTATGTGTCTGTTTTATATGATTTAGTATGCAGTTTCAGTAATGCTAAACACCATGTGTCATGAAGCAGAGCACTTCTCAATGAAAGATGTAAACTTAGTTACCCACAGATAGATCTCAAGAGGGAGCAAAAGATATAGTTATATTATCCCACCTGTCCCGTTTTAAGGGAGGCCTCCCTTACATCACTGGGATAGCAATGCTTAAACACCTATACATGTTTAGGTCTATTCTGCAAGTACCATACAGAAAGTTTTGAGAGTAACTGATACTGTTTTTAATTTAATCATATAAACTGTAAGTATAAATACAGGATCAGAGAGCTACAATACAAGCCCACTGCTTCCATGCAGATAAGTAGCGTGCAATCAAAATTCAGCTGTCAACCCCTTTTATGGTCAAACAATATTTTTGCTACATATTGCTCACCAATAGAGCATATAGGAAAAAGCCTTATTTAAACTATAACTTGTAGATGACTTTTAGGTGCAACAATACTTTAGTACAGTAACATTTAAAACCAAGGTTGAAACTAGGGTGGGAGCAGGGGGGCCCCTGTCCCAGATGACGCATCTAGGGGGGGGCCAAATACCAGAGAATCAAATAGGAGGGAGACTGCACTAGCGCTGAATCATTCTGCTCCTCCCACTCACCTTATAGAAAGGCATTCCACAGTGACACCCCAGCTACTGTTGTTATGTTGCTAAGCAACAGTAGCTGCAGCGTTGCTCTGGAATTGTTTTCTATAGGACGGCCGGTGGGAGGAGCGGAGTGATTCAGCGCTAGTGCGCCTGTGTGGTCTCCCTCCTACTGATTCTCCGGTATTTGGCAAACAATGCAGCGGGTGCTGTTTGTCCATTACACTTGAACCGGTGGCAGTGACACCCTAGAGCAGAGGTACCCGGTGAGAGCGGCAACCCCGGCAGAGTGCTGTGAGGTCTCCCTCCTAATCCTGCCCAGTGCCCTAACAGCCTATGTCTTTTCTGTGTGAGGTATCCCAGAGAAGCGGAGGCTTCAAAGAAGGCCTTGGACTGGGTGAGGGGGGGGTGCAGAGGAGGGCCTGGACTGGGGGGGTACAGAGGAGGTGCTGGAGTGGGGGGTTGCAGAGGAGGCCGTGGACTAGGAGGGTAGTACATAGGAGGACCTGGACTGGGGGATGCAGAGGAGGCCCTGGACTGGGGAGTGCAGAGGAGGCTCTGGACTAGGAGGGGTGTACACAGAGTGCAGAGGGGGTTTGGAACTTGGGGTGGGCTGTCGAGGAGGCTTTGGACTAGGAGAGGAGTGCAGAGGGGGCCCTGGACTAAGGGGGTGGGTGCAGAGGAGGCCATTGCCTTGGAAATGGTGATTGGTGTGGCAAAGGCCTCTGGATAGGGGGGTACAAGAGAGATACTAGACTAGGTGAGGGGGTGCCTGGAGGTCACAGATTAGGAGAGGGGGTGTCTGGAGGCCCTGGACTAGGGCAGCAGGTGTCTGGAGGCCCTGGACTATGAGAGGGGGATTGTGGAGGCCCTATGGACTAGGAAAGAGGGTGCCTAAAGGACCTTCCAGCTTCAGGGAGAAAGAGCCTGGATTTAAAGCCTGGGCTGAGGAAGAGCCCGCCTGGGCCCTGGAGGGTGAGTTCACAACATAAATTTGGATATTTATCAATTGTTGCAAGTAATGCCAAACAGGAGCAGAGAGACATGTCATGTGATAGATTTATTAAAGGAGGAGAAGTACAGCCAAAGCCTGTTTGGTTGTATTTCTCCTGTTGATCACAGCAGTGTAGATTGTTTTGCACTCCTGTGACCCATTTTCAGCTGACAGCAGGCTTAAGCCTGCTCTCGGCTGGCGTCACAGAGTCAGTCCAGGCTTAATCAGAAGATGGAGGGAGCGGAGTCGAGCCATGGCTCCGTGTGTAAATGGACATACAGAGCTGCGGCTCGGGAGTGCGCCTGCTTAGGTGCCCCATAGCAAGCTGCTTGCTGTGGGGGCACCCAGAAAGAGGGAGGGGCCAGGGGTGCCAGCGAGGGACCTGAGAGGAGGAGTATTCAAGCTGCTCTGTGCAAAACCACTGCAACCCAGCAGATAAGTATACCATGTTTATTATTTAGAAAAACAAAAACAAGACTTTAATATCACTTTAAGGTTAGCTGTGTGTAGTAAAGGATATGCAATAGAACAGTTTTATTTTATTAAAATGAGTATACTGAGGTTTGTACTGTCTGCTACATACTCGCTTGTGGCACAGTCATTAAAGCATATGGCCCTTTAAGCCCCTCCCACTGTTGATGCAATCTGTCCACATCCACAGTTTTTGGCATGGCGCCGCTATACTGCCACATACCATTTTTCTTGGGGTTGCAAAAAAATGACTAGCCCCAGGTGCCTATTCACTAGCACTAGTTGGTCATATCCTGTTATAAATTACTTACTGAGGAAAAAAATACTATTGTGAGCAACATAGACAAACACTACAATCACTAAATCTCCCGAAGCTGGTAGCAATAAATGTAGTTACCTGTAATCACACCAAGGACACATGTATGGCTTTTCTCCAGTATGGACTCGCTTGTGTCGTGTTAAGTGGGATTGCGTTGCAGAAGCAAAGTTGCATTCATCACATTTAAATGGTTTCTCTCCTGTTTAAAAGCAAGAAGTTAAATATAATTATAAGATATTAATTTGTAACATTACATTTCTAAGCACAATACAATAATTGTTTTTAAGTGCACACACAACTCAGATTTACCAAAATGGATGATCATTACGTTTTCATTATCTGTCCATACACATCACATTAATAACAAAAATTGTGCAAACAATTGGTGAAATACCAGTATAGTGCCACCAGTATTAAAGTGCAATTAAACATAAGAGTCTGTACGAGTCCTAAATAAGTACTTAATGTGCTTGAAATTCCTATTTACCATGCTCCACACACTTCATGCAAGTGCTGTATCAAACAATGCTCCTCTGTGTCTCCGCGCCATGACCCTTTCTCAGGCTATGACTACGGCTGCAACTAACGATTATTTTCATAATCGATTAGTTGGTCGATTATTGTTTCGATTAATCGGTTAATAACCTTAAAAAAAAGTGTAGTGTATAATTTAGTTAATATGTAAAGTTTTAAAAAAAAAGCTATTTATTCTTAAATATCTATATGCAGTGGTAAATATAAATAACCAACTATATGGTTAGGGAGCAAAATATTGAATCCACTCTGAGAATAACAGACAGAAGAGATATACTGTATATACACTATTAGAGGAGAAATACAGTTTTTTGGCCAATTTGTTATTGGGCAGATTAAAAAATACAAATTTTTGCAAAAACGCATTACATGCTTTTCTGCAGCTTCTCCATTGAAGTATATTGAACCAAAAAAGCAACGTTTTGCGTTAAAAAAAAAAAAGTCCCAGACCCTTTCCAAATACGCAGCGGCTGAAAAAAAGCATAGATGTGAACGTGTCCCATAGAAAATCATGTTAAATGAACTGTAGTGTGTTTCTGCAAAAAGCACCAAAAAACACAGATGTGAACCAGGTCTAAGATGTTTAGTAACATAATGGGGGTTAAAAAAAACTAAAATGAGCCCTTTATAGTACAAAAAAAGCAAATAATCACTACTGTAAGGGTTTAATTTTTTTACTGTAGAACTGTGAAAGTAATATTTACAGTAGTGATTATTTGCTCTTTTTGTACTATAAAGGGCTCATTTTATTATTTTTAACCCCATTATGTTACTGGCCGATTAATCGATTATGAAAATAGTAATCGGTTATTTTCATAATCGATTAGTTGTCGATTAATCGACTAGTTGTTTCAGCCCTAGCTATGACTCACCAGATCGTTAGACCCATGTATTCAGTGGGTCTAAGCCACGTTCACATTGGGCCGACATGTCAAATCGCATGCCAAATCGGCGGTTATTTCCTGCAATGGCACCGTCCGAATCACTGCGGCGCCGCACAGATTCCCAAAAGTAGTTCCTGTACTACCTGCACAGATGTCTGTGAAATCGCACCCGAAGTCGGACTAAACTGCCAGTTTGAAATCATGAGTTTAGCACGATTTCTAACTCGTATCAGTGTGAATCTGGGCTTAAAGCGCTTTGGTGGATATCCAAAACAGGACAGTGGTATGGCCAACTCCCTTGCAATCTCCTTCACTGCCCGTTCAGCTCCTCTGCTGTCAGTTCCAGCAATGTCTCCTCTCTATTTCCTTTGACTTGGAATTTCCTCTGAGGTTGACCCCTAACTTCTATTGCCCCAAACCCTGGCCCTCCACCATCTCTCACCCCAAGAACCGACGCCCTCCATTCAATGGTAGCAGCCATCATCCTCAAACCCCTACTTCAATTCCCCTGCTTCCACAAGTCAATCCCCCATTCTTATGTGTCCCCGGGAATGTCCACTCAGTCTCTAACAAACTTGGCTCTGGAAACTACCTCCTCTCTTGTGATTGAAACCTGGTTTCAAGATTCTGACTCTCAGCTGCCCTCTCCTATGATGTCCTCAACTGGACTCCCCCAGACCCAGTGAATGAAAAGGAGTTGGAGCTCGACGACTTCTTTCCCCAAAAAGCACCTTCCAGGTTCTTCTTATACCTCCCGCTTTGTCCCTCTGCCTTTTTAAAGCACAATGTATTCATCCTTTTTTTCCAGTCCAGGATTGCAGTGATTTATTAACTTCTCAGAACAGTATCATGCTTTCTCAATGACTTCTCTACTTAGCTACCCTTGGAGATGTATTAGAACACCTGTCAGTTTTAATTGCTGTCTGCACCCCCATTAGGGAGATCTATCCTCTCTATTTGTCTTTTTTATCAATAGTTTTGAAAGTGAAAGTAACAGAAAATCCCAAATTTTGGGTTGTCCCAAGAAAAGTAATAGAAGGGATGTCTTCCAACGGAAACACTAGTTCTGGTGGCCTGGAGGTCCTCAAGGGATTCCATTATTTGCAGGGATTTCCTCTCACTTCCTGTTTTGGCTAAGGGACAGGAAGTGAAGGTAAAGCTCTCCAATGGGGCACAGGTGGCAAAAAATAAACCAACAGGGGTTACAACCCTCCCTTACTCTATCCATAATGATTTTTTTTTTTTCATGCGGAACGAGGTTCTATCTCTCCGCTGTCACCTTTCCATCCCCTCTCAAACATATACTGGTTACCTCATACTTACTAAATCCTCACTGGACCCCCACCTGTTTAAACAACTTAAGACCCATCACTCTGCTCCCATACGCCTTCAAACTTCACCAATGCCTTGTCCACAACAGTACAAGTTGATACCTCACCGATAACAACCTCCTTGACCCTCAAAGTCTGGCTATCACCTTCAAAATTCATCATTTAAAAGTTACAAAGAATAAAATGCAATATGTAAAAAGGAAATCAAGGCTGCAAAAATTCAAAACAAATGACAGGTTAAAAAAAAAAAAAAAAAAAGAGTATAACAAACCCAACTTCAAATATGTTAATAGTAAAAAGGTCAAGTCTGAAAGTCTGAACATGTAGGCCCTTTACAAAATAATTTTCAGTTGGTGACTGGAGACAAAAAGAAGGCAAAAGTATTAATTACCTTCTTCGGGTCTGCGCAAACAAAGGACAGCTCAAGTCCATTATGAATCAATAATATGGTCCAGAATTATTTTGACAGAACATTTATAAAGCAGCTGGACTGGACCAAATGGCATACACCCACATGTCCTAAAAGACTTGAGTTCTGTTTTTTCAAAGCCATTGTTTCTCATTTTTAGGGACTCTTTAATGACTGGACTAGTACCACTGGGGTAAAGCCAATGTGGTGTCTATATTTAAAAATGGATCAACAGACCAGGTAGTTTAATAGCTATAATTGGGAAGATACTGGAGAGTTTAAAAAAAAACACACAGATGATTTTTGCTAGAAAAATAAATATTTAAAGCAATAACAGCATAGAGTCACAAAAGAATGGAGTTGTCAAACAAATCTGATTGCTTTTTATGAGGAAGTAAGCAAAAACGTGGACATAAAGGGACGGCTGTTAGCCCACACGTGGCTAACGTGTACATTAAAAGGGATTAAAACTGGGTAAAAGGCCATATTCAGAGAGTAGTAATTATTGGTCCATACTCTGAATGGTTTAATGTTTTTAGTGGTATAAACCAAGGTTCAGTGTTGGGGCCCTCACTTTTTAATATATTTATAAATGATATAGGGTCTGGGATAAAAATTACCATTTCCGTATTTGCAGAAGACACCAAGCTATGCAATGTAATAACATCCTTACAGGATATCTCCAACTTACAAGCAGGCCTCAATGCATTGTTTAATTGGGCAGCTATATGGCATATGAGCTTTAAATTTGATAAATGTAAAGTCATGCACTTGGGGGTAAAAACATGCATGCATCATACATACTAGGAGGAGTACAACTGGGGGAGATGGATCTGGGTTCTAGTAAATCATAGACCTAATGATACAATACAATGTCAAGCTGCAGTTTCTAAAGTAATAAAATACTTTCTTGTATTAAAAGTGCCATAGACTCCAGAGAGAGATATAACATTTTGCCCCTGTACAAATAATTTATCTAGAGTATGCAGTTAAGTTTTGGGCCCCAGCTCACGCAAAGGATATTGAGGAACTGGATAAAGTGCAAAGAAGGGCAACCAAACTAATAGGAGGCATGTAGGAGCTTGGCAAAAAGCATAGATTAGCTGAACTGAATTTATTCTCTCATGAGAAGAGGTGATAAAGGGGGGATATGATCACCATGTATAAATACATAAGTGGTCCATATAATGAACTTGATGTACAGTTATTTACTTTAGGTTCATCACAAAAAATAAGGGGGCACTAATTAAGTTTGGAGGGAAAGAGATTTAACCTCTAAATACGTGAAGGCTTCCTCACAGTAAGAGCTGTGACAATGTGGAATAAACTTTTTCAAGTAACTACTAATTCTGGCCAGCTCAGTAGATTGTTCTAAAAAAGGCCTGAATACTATCCTAAATGCACAAAATATAACTGGATACTTATATTTATAGGTATTATTACCAGGAATAGTTGATCCAGGAAAATCCGATTGCCTCTTGGAGAAGCAGAAACCTCATCTCACCCCCTCGATCTCCCCATGGATCACTAATTTATCGAGTGACATTATCAGTATGAATGTCACAACACTCCCACAAACTCAATCTGTCTAAAGCTGAACTTGTAATATTTCCTCCTCCCAGATCCTCCACTTCTGACTTTACCATCAATATCAATAGCACAGCCATTGTTTCATTCATGCATTCTAGGCTGCTAGGTGTAATACGAGACTCTGACCTCTCCTTTGGGCTCCACATGCAATTACTGGTCAAATCTTGCCACCTTAACCTCAACATTCCCAAAATGTGCCCCTTTTTAACTAGTGACACCTCAAAACAACGTATACATTGCCAAGGTATCCCCCACTTTCACTACAGCAACTCTTTTCATACTCTTCCTAGGCCTAGCTAAATACAGACTATCCCCCCTCCAGCCTATCATGAATGCTGCTGCTACTAGACTCATCTGCTTCACTAACTGATCTGTTGCTGCTGCTAAACTCTGCCAATCCCTCCATTGGCTTCCATTGACCCAACATATAAAATGCACAACACTAACTGCAACATACAAAGTCATCCACAACACTGCCCCCAGTTACATCACCAACCTCATCTCAACATATATTGTCTAAATCTGCCACTCTGTTCCTCCCAAGACCTCCTTCTCCCCCATCACCTCTTTCTACTCGTCTGTAGGAAGTCTTCTCCAGAAACTCCTTCATCCTTTGGAACTCCTTATCCCAATCTCTCCAGTTATCCCCTACCCTGTCTGCCTTTAGGTGACTGGCTCCATAAGCTCATCCCCCAGAGCTATTACTTCACCTCCCCTCCCCTTATAAAGTGCTGCACACACTGCTGGTACTATATAAAACCTATATAATAATAATAATAATTGTATATGTTGTCATAGGGAAATCACTTTTTTGGATTACGATAGTCTTTCAAATAAGGTTTAGACCTCTGTCCATAAATCAACTCAATTATTTTAACAGGGCTTGTGTACTGGAAGTTTATTTTTATTGGCAGGCAATACAGGAATCTTTCCCTTCCAAAACTAAAATAATGGGCTAAAGCTTGAAGCAGTTATTATATTTCACTGTATTAACTGCAGCACTTGATCATTGATGGCTTCACAGATTTGTGATCATTTCCTCTCCTCTTTCTCCGCCTCTGAGCTTACTCCCGGACTTCAAATGGGCAGTGTGTAATTAGTATTAATAGGGAACATTATTGAAATAAAGCTGGAAAGTCTCTCATCTGTAGCTGATCGTTTTAATATCCCTATTCTTACTTCCAGCGGCAGTACAGACTTTACACTGACATGACAATAATCATCTAGTTCATTTTCCATCCTTGATTTAAAATGTGGCTATGAAGAATCTATCATTTACATATATCATTATATATCAGATACATTTTCAGATTGGCTAAATGTGCCTGCATAAAAATGTACTTTGGTCAAAGGATGTTCCTGAATTTATTTTCATTAAAGTGCATCGCCCGTATATACTGTATGTATTGTTTTGTGGGTTGACTCAGTTTATTAAGGGGTACTCAATTGTACATGGCTCCTCTGAAACATTTGTTGAGACTGAGATGTAAAATGTTACAAAACTAAACATATACAGTGGGGGAAATAATTTGATCCCCTGCAGATTTTGCCCACTTACAAACAAATAAAGGGTCTATAATTTTAATCATAGGTATATTTTAAAAGAGAGAGATAGAATATCAACCAAAAATCCAAAAAAAAACACATGATACACATGTTAATAATTGAGTTGCAGTTCAGTGAGTAAAATAAGTATTTGATCCCTAAGCAAAACACGACTTAGTACTTGGTGGAGAAACCCTTTTTGGCAAGCACAGAGGTAAGACATTTCTTGTAGTTGGTTACCAGGTTTGCACACATCTCAAGGGGGGAATTTAGTCCACTCTCCTTTAGAGGTCTTCTCTAAATCCTTAAGGTTTCTTGGCTGTCACTTGGCAACTTGAAGTTTCAGCTCCCTCTATAAATTTTCTATAGGATTAAGGTCTGTATACTGGCTACGCCACTCCATGACCTTAATGTGCTTCTTCTTGAGCCACTCAATTTATAACATTTGTATTATGTGTTTTTTCTGGATTTATGGTTGATATTCTTTCTCTATCATTTAAAATAAACCTAGGATATAAACGGTTTATTTTGTTGTCAGTGGCCAAATATACAAAATCTGTAGGGAATCAAATAATTATTTTCCCCACTGTACAAGTCTCATTTTCCAAAAAGAGATTGTCTACTTCTGTTTCCATGGCTGTATTAGCTTCTTCAACTTATATTATACTAAGGTAGAAACTTAATTCTGCCGGTTCTGATCTGCACAATAAAAAACTTACCAATATTGAAATTAAACACTGCACTGATCAGTGAAAATTAGACCTTTGGCAGTCTTGAGAACCGGGCAGATTATTAGTTTTAAAAAGCGGACGACCTATACTTTTTTAAAAGGATACATGTGCCCCTGGGTCATATAGATGGATAGAGCATGATCTTGAATCCCTATAGTCCCTTTTACCAAAGGAACAAAAGTTACAAAATCCTTCTCAAATTGCTGTCATTTATTGGGATGCTTACACAGAGTACGTCTATAAGTGAGGACTTCATACATTTACCCTTGTATAGCAACCATCTAGTTGATCAAAGCAGGGGGATGACCTAGGGCTTTAAATTGGAAAACTAAAGCGATGATAGCATAGAACAGGCTTCCAAATGCTAACCATTCAAAACTGTGACTGTCACTTTATCATTAAACCCCCCACAATTTTACACCTTAACTACTCAGACCTTTCTGCTGCCTTTGATAGAGGTGACCACTAGCTCCTCCTCAAACTTCACTCCCTTGGCTTCTGCTCTTTCCTGAAACTCCTCTTGCGTATCTCATTGCACCTTCAGTGTCACCTGCAACTCTTATCTTCTACGCTCATCTTCCTGCTGGACCTTCACACACATCTTTTTTTCTGAATCACTGCCATAAGGTCTCGCCTATAGAATTCATCCAAAAATCACAAAGAATGGGCACAGTGATCCAACAGAGAACTTATAAGGAACATAAAAAAAGGGCCCACAACTACATGAAACGTTGTGGTCTTTTAATAAACTTGCCATTAAGTCAACATTGTTGCACTGAGAAACATATAGCATGCTCGTAATTGAATGAGCAACCAATATCTCATGATAGAGTTATTACATAGCTATATAAAAATACTACCTGTATGCATGATTTGACTGTAATGACAGAAAAAGACACTCCCACAATGTCTTCCTACTTTTGTCTTGATATTGAGTACTGCTTGTTAAACTGGCAATGTAAAATCTTTCTGATGCATCCTCTCTTATTACTTTCCCTATAATTAATGAATGCTACTTGTCAGGTTTAGTAAAAAAAAAAAAAAAAATCTAGTCATTTATGCCACAGATATCCTTCACACAGAAGACAGTCACATAATTCAGAAGTTCCGTTTGGTAGCTATTTGTCAATCATCTCTACTATAATTGAAGGTGGCTATGCTGTTGATTGAACAAAATACTACTATATGTCATGATGTCTCTTGAAGCTGTCAAGACTGTGTAGCCTATGAAGTACAAAGCAATCTTCAAATGAGTGATGAACTGACTAGGTGCTTCTATGATAGGAACAGAGTTGAAAAGGCTGCTTTTAATTCACACAACGGAAGAAACAGAGAGCTTTTCTGTCTCTACCAAGAGAAAAATGATAAAATTAAAAAAAAAAGTTTATGCAGTACTAAAATTAATGTGTTATATATTTATTTCAAAACGTGATGCCATTTCCTAACTTTTAAAGAACACACAGCATTTACTTTATATGATATGTAACAAGCACATGATCCTTGTACATTTATCACACAAATGCAATGACAGACCTCTTACTGCTTGTCAATTTGTAACCTAAATTATTTACATTACATCAATCTAACATACAATTTGTCTGTATAGTGTCTTTGTTCGGAATCTGTATTTATTTTGCACTCAGCCATTACAGTTTTTATAACCAAATTTTCTCAAAGCTTACAGTTTTAAAAATTTTGGTAAGTCAATAGGAGATATCCCTTTTACAGTGCTTTTTGTCTTGTCTATCCGCATACAATACTTTGGTGGGTTATTTCTGGATTAAGCCTTGATTTCTTTTACTTTGCCAAATGTAGAGAATCCTAGTAATGAGGGGAGAAGATCACATACTCTCCCATAAAGTAACAGGCTCCAACAGGCAAGCTGAGTGGTGGGAGACTAGGGTAAAAGTGAGTGTCAGTAATGGGGTTGGCTTTCTAAAGAACCTGTCATTTTTCCCTGAATGGGCAAAGTGATCAATTTTCTAAACACTCTCTTGTACCATAGAAGCAGTCTTTTGCAGAATCTTTCGATGCAGAGCTTTCCTCTAATTTGGCACCTGATGGCTGGAATATGTGTCATTTTAACAACTCTTTTGTTTTTCTTAACATGGCAGCTCGTTATGTTAACATGGTCCATTCACACTTCGGTTGCAACAATGCACGATCAAATGTGCGTGTCAACATACATTACTGCAACACCCAAGGCACAACTCTCTGTACACTATAGTGCCATTAATTTAGAATGGCCTGCACAGTGGTAAAACACACATTTGTTCAGTATACCACAATGCACAGATCTGGTGCACCACAATGCACAATTGTTTCAGTTCACCAGATTGCACAGTAAAACCTTGTGAGGGTTGTTGCACCCTTTAAAAAAAAAAAGTGTTTAAGCTTATTGAAAATGAATTCCAAAAGAATAGACTGCCTTTCCATAACACACAAAATCCTGCACATTACTGTGCATGTGGAAATGCACAGCAATGCATTGCCACAATTAGAATTTTTAGTACCTGAATTTTATCTTCATATTCGATTTCTGCAATCCCAAGCACAACTGAACTTACAAAGAAAGATCTGAATGATTAAAACTCATTTTATGCAATTTTAAAAAGCTTAGATTTTCATTTAATAAACCTCTATCTATACACTTCCTTTTAAAATTGCAATACTTCAAAGCATATCTGTCCAGGTATCATCGTTTGTCTAAACATGTAAACAGAACAGACACAGAGAAGAGCATCATACTCGGCATCTTTCCTGCTTAGGTCATGGATGTGAAAGCAAAAAAGTAAATGACCAACCTGTGTGCTGCCTCCGATGCTTCGTAAGGGCGTGACGGGTCCCACCAGCAAAGCCACAAAGGTCACACAAGAACGACTTCTCGCCTGTTGCAACAATAAACAGATGTGGGATTGTAGAGGTCACAGATCGTTAAAACATATCTATCAAGCCTTTCAGGGTTACTAATTCCTCCAATCAAATGTTTCCATGTAAATATGTCAAATGGGAATGAAATTACCACTGCGGTTTATTGACTGTGATAAAATCTGAAAAGCACCACTGAACATAATTACATACTTGTCAGACCCATAAAAATTAGCTTTATTATCAATGGAATGGTTTTGTACAACTTCATTTCTGTTAGATGCCTTCCAGATGGGGCTGCTTTATGCACTTGAACAGTTTTTATGCATACCCTGATTTTTTTTTACAATTCCCATACATCTGGCCTTTCTGAGCACACTAAATATTGTCTAAAATGTAGAATACAAATGCACATTATACAATTATAATCTGAATTTACTAACACGCTATGTTTGTGTACGTTATTAGATACATTCATTTTTTTGTCTGCATCCAGGAAATATATTGTAAGCAAGTTAATAAAATGTTATGTATTGTTAACCATAATGCAATATTTGAGAGGTCATAAAATAAAAGGCAAACAAGCTCACACAACTTACATTATATCACTTATTTTATTAAAGCATGACTTTACTCCTCAAAATATTATAAAAAAAATCTTCATTCTTTACAAGGAAGAAAATTGCGTGATTTCTCCATGAAATCACATCTAAATGTTTTAAATAAAGCACAGGTAAGTTTAAAAAGAACAGAAATGTATCAACGGATCACAAAGCATTTTTAATAATTTTAGGCTAAAATATATTGATGAAAAGTATTGGCTACTAACTATATGCTAATCAATTATTCCTTAGCCACTTACAGACAAGAAGATTTTTCCACTTAATGACTAGGCCATTTTATGCGATACGACACTGCGTTGTTTTAATTGACAATTGCGCGGTTGTGCAACACTGTACCCAATGCGACATTGCGGTGGACAGATCGGACACTTTTTTGGGATCATTGACATTTATACAGCAATCAGAGCTAAAAATAGCCACTAATTACTGTATAAATGTCACTGGCAGGGAAGGGGTTAACATTAGGGGGCGATTAAGGGGTTAAGTGTGTTCCCTGGGAACTGTATGGGGGCTGGGCTGACTGGAGGAGGAGAAAGATCACTGTTCCTAATCAGTAGGAACAGCAGATCTCTCTCTAACTCCCCTGTCAGAACGGGATCTGTCTGTTTACATTGACAGATCCCTGTTCTGTCTCTCGTTCCCATGATCGCGGGTGGCCGACGGACATCGCTGCCACCAGCCACGCACATCGGGTCCCCCGCCGTACAGCGGGCGCTTGCGCCTGCTACAGCTCCTTTAAGGAGCCGGCGTACACCTACAAAGATTTGCAGGAACGTGCCGACGTGCCGCTGTATAATGATGGCAGCTGTTCGGCAAGTGGTTAAAACAGTATTAAACCCAAAAGCCAACATTTATTGTATTGCAGCTTACCAATTTTTAGATGTGATAGCTGTATTAGTTTCCTTTTTTAGGCTTTCTTTCTTCTATTTCTATCTGGTGATCCTAGCAGAAAATCTGTTGCATTTCCCAAACTCAAGTGCACCAGCAGAATGTATCAGTTTACATGGATGAGACAAACCACTTAAACCGGTTGTTAACCCACAGGGTTAAATTTTAATTATCCTCTCGGTTGATTCACGCAATATCCCCCCCTGTGACTGTGCTTTATTAAAAAAAATCCAGCTATATACCTGTTTACAGAGCGCTGATCGTCGGTGACCCGTCGGTGATCGCCTCTATTGGCATACACAGAATGGCGCTCACATGTCATTATGTAAGAGCTGCTCGATGCAGCAGTAAGTGCTGCCCACCACGACCAGTAAAGGAAGGATCTGTGATGTCCCTGGATTGATCACACGACACCATGATTTAAAGTGGGACTAATCTTTGAAAATCCAAATTTTACAGATTTAAGGGTAGAAGAGACATGCAATAATAAATCATCCTCCTTCCCCAAGAAATTTGTTATTGTACAGCTCATGCATCACGCAGTGTACACTCCTGGCTCAGTCCTAATGAAGCCAGGTGCCCCATCATAGTAGAAAGAGTCAGCGCAAAAATAGCCCTTGGGTAGTTTGATTGGCAGAGGCATCTGATGTGGTTGACCACAGGATAGGCACAAGTCATCTGCTTAAAGAGGTTGTAAACCTCCATTTTCAAGTTTTACCTATAGCTAAGCCTATAATAAGGCTTACCTATAGGTACAGTAAATATCTCCTAAACGTGCGCTGTTTAGGAGAAATCTACTTTGTACTGCGCCGATGATGTAATCGGCACATGCGCTGTGAAGAAACGGCCCTCCAGGCCATTTCTTCACTAGCGAGTGCCGTAGCTGGCGGCTCCCGCATGGCGTCATGCAACTCCAGCCAGTGACAGAGCCGGAGTCCGCAACCCTGGAAGGAAGTGGGGCGAAAACGGATGCGGCCTCCAGTGGGGGAGCGGGCTTCGTTTGCAGGTGTCACATAATGTGCTAGTATGTGATGCATACTAGCACATTATGCTTTTACTTTGCAAGGAACAAAAAAGGAAGTAAAACCCAGTCAGTTCATCCCCCCTGTGTGACAGGTGATTTACATATCTCATGCATTAGCCTTAGAGAGGCTTTATGTATAATTCTCATCCCCTCCTTCTTTCTTCTCCAGCTCTCCCAGGATTGGCTGCTCCAAACCTCAGCATGATTGGGCATGCTGAAGTCATGTGGTGACTTTTCTGGGTTTTGACTTGATATTAGTGATCATAGCAGAAGTTCAATGTAAGAAATACACGGGAGAAAATTCATGTTGACAAGGGGAAGGTAGAGGTGGGCGGGAAGTATACCGGCATCACGACTCCACCCACCGAGCTCCAGACAACAGACCCACCCACAGAATCTGTGTTTTTTCGGGTCTCATAACAGACATAAGGGGAGACATTTGACAGGTAAGGATACATGCAGGAGGCATGTATATCCTTATAGATAACCACTATGGCAATAGTTTAGAAAGGATGAGAGTGGGTTTACATCTACTTTAAGTAAAACATCCAACTGCTTAAGTTCACCAAATAAAATGTGTTTTATGGCATTAAAACACCACTTCCTCAGTTTAAGGTTATAAAAATTGGTGTCTAGTAATAGCTGGCAGTGAGATCCATTTGGGGAATATTCTTTATTGGTCACTAGTTGAAATGTAGAGCTTTTATCACCTTGAACTAAGGAAGTTGCAATTTAAAGCCACAAAACGTGACGCTTTCTACAACTCTGTTCACCCACCTGAGGACCCCCATAGGACCACACAGGATGGGGGTGCCCGAGGCATAGAGAGCAACTACGCTGACCCTGCGTAGAGACAGATTTTCCCCACCCGCACACTAGGAAGCCTGCATGTTTCCCCTTAGTTGGGTGACTGCAGCCTTAACCTTTTTTCCCTTTATTGTGGAAAGCACTGCATTCTTGTTTTTGAATTAATCTACTATACTATCAGGGCTCTCTTGTGTCCCTCTCTTTTCTTTTTTGTTGGAAAATCTGAGCTTTACCAGAAACCCGAAGCCAGCTCCTCAGGATTCTTTGGTCCATGTTCTACCACCACATTTCAAACCTTATTATATAGATTCCCCATTGTGAACCCCTGCCAACCAAGGCAAAATCCCCTCTTAGACAACAGACCCCAAATCAGGTGTCCCCGTATGGGGATTTCAACACACACCAAAGCTTTAAAAAAAAAAAAAAAGAAAAATATGCATTCTCCAACACTTTCTGTCCCAGTGCCAATGGTCACCAGGCCATTTAGATAGGAAGAATCTGCCCAGTGGGGATACAGACACGTATACCAAACAAATAATCACAGTGTATTTTTTTATTTTTTTTATTTACTTACTGATGAGAACTCCATCTGTAATAAAGTCTTCAAAAAACAACCAGCCAACTTTAGCTAAAGATGGATACCACTAACCCTCCCTGAGTTCTCCAAAGATTTCAAAGGAAACATCAAACACAAGGCAGACGTCCACACATTCATATTGATCAGAGCCATGCATCCTGCCCACCCTGAAAAACCCGGTCCTGGGGGCATCCGGTGGCTGCCCATAAGAATGGTGGAAAACTACATTACCCTTCTGGGTCCTCATATGAACAGCATGACCCATACTGTCAATCTATAGTATAGTTACATGTACACATACTTTTTGGCTATGGCCAGTTGCACCCATGGATGTCCATGTGTTGGTGTGCATCGGTTCACACACAGACATGTGTCCCTGATGGTGAACATGCTCGCTGACCTTAGAAGGTATCTCATCACTGTCCCTTGAAGTAGCTGGTGCTGTGTCTTCTTGCCAACTACCTTGTGTGTTGAGATTGCTGTTGATTCTAATTATCCACTGCTTACCTGTATCGCCTGACTCTGCTTTTGTCTTCAGCCCCCGATAGGTTCCTGATATTCTTTTGCCTCCTACCAGCCTCAACCTATGCCTGGAGACTGCATGCAGATATTGCCTAGATTGCTTGGATAGGCACCATCATCCCTTATAATGTCCCTATGTCTGGACATTACATGAGCTCTTGCCCCATCTTCCTCAACCTTTGCTTGGACACCAGCTACTCTCTGCCTGCCACCTGCCTTGACCTCGGTCCAGACACAGATCTGTTGTCAATGTTCATTCTTACTCCTCTGTGTAGCCACCCGTTCTTGCAACCCCTTTCTCCGTGGGGCATTCTCCTGAAGACTGCGACCTGATGTGAGCTTGCAGCAAAGAAACCCAAAAGCCACTAGGGTCACCAGCCTAGTGTCTTGGAAGGTGCTCTGGTGAAGACCATGTTGTCATTTACACTTTGTGTCTTGGGTGAGCCCAGGGTTGTCATCTTGAACACTTTGAAATGTGAATCAATATAAAAAAAGGTTAACTGGCCAGATTTTTTAGCAGCAGTCTGCATGGATTCAGAGGGTTTAGACTGTGGTCTGCGCATAAAAGCTGGAGATAATTATTCAATTTGAACAAAATAAATCTTAATTATCGCAACCTCCTACCACCAAAGTAAATGTTCAAATAGAAATAATTACACAAAATGAGTTATTCAATATGGCCTCATCCAGAACCAATTTTGTATTACAATACCCTAAACACTGATATGCTCAGTGGATTCATATTTCATCACAGTAGTGAACTGCTGCATTTGTTTTTGCTTACCTACCTGAATGAAGAGAACAATACCTCTAATATTTATTAACGTGTGGTCCTTCTAGGTATGATACCCTCCCTATACTTCGTAGACCACCACTGCGCCTCTGGAAATCAACCTAGATTATGACTATCCTCAGTTGGTACTTTCTACCTATAGCTGCCACTTTAAGTGAATATAAACCATATAACAAAAAATTTCAAATCTTGTGACGTGCTAGTGGTGTCCTACACCCACGTGAAGAATCCAAAATTTGTGGCGCTATCCTAAATACACTTGTGTTGACACTGTATCCAGTGTAAAAAACTAATCTAGTGTACCCATTATTTCAGGTGTAAAATGAAAAATCAAAAATCAAAAGTGAATACTACATAAATCAATAAATACATCAAATAACTACCATACCAACAGTGACTTAGTGCTGATAAAAACAAATTATATATGTGACACCTTCCTTAAAAGATATGAGTAACTTAATGTAAATAACTAGCACCTTGCATATTAACAATGTGACTAATAAATAAAGTCCGTGGAAAATACACACATATGTGTGGAAAAAAGTCTGTGATAGTGGTTAGGTAAAAAGCAACAATTGTGCCACAGCAAGTCCTTAGTGTATCTTGATGTTAGATGGAACCTTCCACCACACCTCTGTGTTCGGTGCTCCCTCTCCCAATAGACAGTCTCTCACCAGCTCTCTCTGCCTCCACTCTCGTATGAGGCTATAAAGCATAGGAGTATCCAGGCTACCAGCAGGGGTGAAGTTACATCCATCCAGGGATTTGCTGTGGGAGGGGCTACTGATTTTCTTGGAGAGTCATGCCCGACAATGGGGTCTGGATCCACCCCCCTTCCTTCTCTGTGTGTTGATGTTGACTCTGAGCTTTCTGCTTGCTCCCGAGACTTCACACTGCACAGTTCCTCTTCCCCCCTTCCGTCTGCCTGGTAACTTTTTTTCTAAGAAGTCTTCCAGGGCAGCATCCAAGAGATGGGCTCCTCCTTCCTGAAACACTTCTGAGCACTAGAGAGGAGGAAGTCATGTAGACAGTGCTAGAGCCTCTAGCACTGTCTACATGACTTCCTCCTCTCTAGTGCTCAGAAGTGTTTCAGGAAGGAGGAGCCCATCTCTTGGATGCTGCCCTGGAAGACTTCTTAGAAAAAAAGTTACCAGGCAGACGGAAGGGGGGAAGAGGAACTGTGCAGTGTGAAGTCTCGGGAGCAAGCAGAAAGCTCAGAGTCAACATCAACACACAGAGAAGGAAGGGGGGTGGATCCAGACCCCATTGTCGGGCATGACTCTCCAAGAAAATCAGTAGCCCCTCCCACAGCAAATCCCTGGATGGATGTAACTTCACCCCTGCTGGTAGCCTGGATACTCCTATGCTTTATAGCCTCATACGAGAGTGGAGGCAGAGAGAGCTGGTGAGAGACTGTCTATTGGGAGAGGGAGCACCGAACACAGAGGTGTGGTGGAAGGTTCCATCTAACATCAAGATACACTAAGGACTTGCTGTGGCACAATTGTTGCTTTTTACCTAACCACTATCACAGACTTTTTTCCACACATATGTGTGTATTTTCCACGGACTTTATTTATTAGTCACATTGTTAATATGCAAGGTGCTAGTTATTTACATTAAGTTACTCATATCTTTTAAGGAAGGTGTCACATATATAATTTGTTTTTATCAGCACTAAGTCACTGTTGGTATGGTAGTTATTTGATGTATTTATTGATTTATGTAGTATTCACTTTTGATTTTTGATTTTTGATTTTTCATTTTACACCTGAAATAATGGGTACACTAGATTAGTTTTTTACACTGGATACAGTGTCAACACAAGTGTATTTAGGATAGCGCCACAAATTTTGGATTCTTCACGTGGGTGTAGGACACCACTAGCACGTCACAAGATTTGAAATTTTTTGTAATACCTCTAATATGGTAAGTGAAGGGTTAATACCCCTGCACTGTATGTGATGATTATGAAGGCTTTGGGCAGAAGAGAACAGACCCTCTCCAACTGGGGGATAGGGTAAAAGTAATACACCTTATCTATAGTTACATAGTAGATGAGGTAAAAAAAGACACAAGTCCAACCTGTGTGTGTGATTATATGTCAGTATTACATTGAATATCCCTGTATGTTGCAGTCGTTCAGGTGCTTATCTAATAGTTTCTATGCCCCCAGCTGAGACCACCGCCTGTGGAAGGGAATTCCACATGCTTGCCGCTCTTACAGTAAAGAACCCTCTACGTACTTTAAGGTTAAACCTCTTTTCTTCTAATTTTAATGAATAGCCACGAACTCCCTTCTGCAAAAAAGTTTGATCTCTATTCTGGGGTTACCAGTATGGTATTTTTATATTGAAATCATATCCCCTCTCAAGCGTCTCTTCTCCAGAGATAATAAGTTCAGTGCTCGCAACCTTTACTCATAACTAATATCCTCCTGACCCTTTATTAGCTTTGTTGCCCTTCTTTGTACTCGCTCCATTTCCAGTACATCCTTCCTGAGGACCAGTGCCCAGAACTGGACAGCATACTCTAGGTGCGGCCGGACCAGAGTCTTGTAGAGCGGGAGAATTATAATTTCATCTCTGGAGTTGATCCCCTTTTTAATGCATGGCAATATTCTGTTTGCTTTGTTAGCAGCAGCTTGGAATTGCATGCTATTCCTGAGCCTATCATCTACTAGGACCCCCAGGTCCTTTTCCATCCTAGATTCCAGTATACAAGTACAGGTGCAACATGCTTTTACATCTACACCCAGAGGTGCATTTCCCCTTGTGTTTTTTCCATCCTAGATTCCCCAGAGGTTCTCCCCCCAGTGTATAGATTGCATCCATATTTTTGTCACCCAAATGCATTATTTTACATTTTCCTACATTGAACCTCATTTGCCATGTAGTTGCCCACCCCATTAATTTGTTTAGATCTACTTGCAAGGTTTCCACATCCTGCAGAGAAGTTATTGCCCTGCTTAGCTTAGTATCGTCCACAAATACAGGGATTGAGCTGTTTAGCCCATCCTCCAGGTCGTTTATGAACAAATTAAAAAGAATTGGTCCCAGGACAGAACCCTGGGGGACCCCACTACCCACCCCTGACCATTCCGAGTACTTCCCATTTTCAATCCATGTACTCACCCTATGGTCCATGCCAACGGACCTTATTTTGTACAGTAAACGTTTATGGGGAACTTTGTCAAATGCTTGTGCAAAATCCAGATATACCACGTCTACGGGCCTTCCTTTATCTAGCTGGAAACTCACCTCCTCATAGAAGGTTAGTAGATTGGTTTGGCAAGAACGATTCTTCATGAATCCATGCTGATTACTGCTAATGATACCGTTCTTATTACTAAAATCTTGTATATAGTCCCTTATCCCCTCCAAGAGTTTACATACTATTGCTGTTAGGCTAACTGGTCTGTAATTCCCAGGGATGTATTTTGGGCCCTTTTTAAATATTGGTGCTACATTGGTTTTTCTCCAATCAGCTGGTACCATTCCAGTCAGTAGACTGTCAGTAAAAATTAGGAACAATGGTCTGGCAATTACTTGACTGAGTTCCCCAAGTACCCTTGGGTGCAAGCCATCTGGTCCCGGTGATTTATTAATGTTAGGTTTCTCAAGTCTAATTTTAATTCTGTCTTCTGTTAACCATGGAGGTGCTTCCTGTGATGTGTCATGAGGATAAACACTGCAGTTTGAGTTACTGAAGCCAGCCGATTCCCTCGTGAAGACTGAGGAGAAGAATAAATTCAATACCTTCGCCATCTCCCCATCCTTTGTAACCAGATGTCCTTCCTCATTCTTTATGGGGCCAATATGGTCTGTCCTCCCTTTTTTACTGTTTACATACTTAAAGAATTTCTTGGGATTTTTTTTTACTCTCCTCTGCTATATGTCTTTCATGTTCTATCTTAGCCGTCCTTATTGCACCCTTACATTTCTTGTTGCATTCTTTATAAAGTCTGAATGCTGATGATGATCCCTCAACTTTGTATTTTTCGAAGACCTTCTCCTTTGCATTTATATGCATTTTTACATTGGAGTTAAGCCATCCAGGACTTTTGTTCGCTCTTTTAAATGTATTACCCAATGGGATGCATTGGCTAATGCCCTCATTTAATATGCTCGTAAAGCAAACCCATCTCTCCTCCGTATTCTTTGTTCCTAAGATTTTATCCCAATTTTTGCCTTCTAGCAAAGTTCGTAGTTTAGGGAAGTTGGCTCTTTTGAAATTCAGTGTCTTTGGATTCCCCTTATGTTTCCTATTTGTGTGATTTACACTAAAGCCAATTGACCTGTGATCGCTGTTACCTAAATTGCCCCGTATTTCCACATCTGTGATCAAGTCTGTATTGTTGGTAATCAGTAGATCCAGTAACTCTTTATTTCTAGTTGGTGCGTCTACAATCTGACCTATAAAATTGTTCTGTAAGACATTTAGGAACTGGCGAGCCTCAGATGAATGCTTGGTTCCCTCCACCCAGTCTATGTCTGGATAATTAAAATCCCCCATTATGATAACACTTCCCATCCTTGCTGCTAATCCAAATTGTGATAGGAGATCTGTCTCCCCTTCCTTCCTCAGGTTAGGGGGCCTATAGCATACTCCCAGTATTATTTTCCCCTTAGCTTCATCCCTTTGGAGCTTCACCCATAAGGATTCCACCGCCTCCCTAGCTCCCTTAGTGATGTCATCTCTCACATTCACTTGTACATTATTCTTGATATATAGGCATACCCCTCCCCCTTTTTTACCCTCTCTATCCTTGCGATAAAGGGTATACCCTTGAATGTTTGCCAGCCAATCATGAAAGCTGTTAAACCAGGTCTCTGAAATTCTGACAAAATCCAAATCCTCCTCGTACAACAGTATCTCTAGTTCACCCTGCAGCTATATACATCTGTACACTTATTTACTTTGTGAACTGCTGCACATCTTAGCAGTTATTGACAGATGTGTTCCAACATTTCTTAAACATCTTTTGTTCGTTAGTTAAGTCACTAATATTTATAACACAAAAGGGTGCAGCGCCAGCTAAATGTCCTGAAAAAACATATCAAAATAAAGTCCGCCAAACTAATGGCTAATAAAGATGATAGAGATGATACAGTCCCCACATCAACAGAAGTGGACAAAAATGATTTATGCACCCGTCACCACTGTGTATGGAGGGGCAAGCCTGCTTACCACACTGTATTGACCCTCAAATTATAGAGGATCAAAGGCGCATATATAGCAACGGGCAAAACGAATGGACCACCAAACTCCTGCCGTAAACGCCACTCTGCCTCTTAGGATAGATGTAAATCACGAACCCAGGGGAGGAAGCTCCTGCTATATATATTATGTTGTATAATATATTGTGTTACATTTATGTATGTGGGTGTATAATCAAACCTATTGGTGCTGGCTGCCAGCGCTTTAGCCATTTCTAGCCAAGCGCAGATTTTATTTGTTTTTTTATCTTGACGTCACCAATATTAAAGGGGTTGTAAAGGTAAAAATTTTTTCACCTTAATGCATTCTATGCATTAAGGTGAAAAAACTTTTGACAGTACCGCCGCCCCCAGCCCCCCCGTTTTACTTACCTGACGCCTCGAATCTTCGCTGCACGTTCTTGTCATCTTCGCTGCAGCTCAGCCTGGTCGCTGATTGGCTGCAGTGGATGGATTGAAAGCAGCGCAGCCATTGGCTCGCGCTGCTGTCAATCACATCCGATGACGCGGCGCGCCGGGGGGCGGGGCCGAGTGATACAGCGAGCGGCTATAGCCGCCGGCTGTATCACGGGAGTGCGCCCGCAAGCACTCACCACCATGCGAGGGAGCTCGCATTAAGGTGGTGAATGCTTGCGGGGAGGAGCTGAAACAGCCGCCGAGGGACCCCAGAAGACTAGGTTCGGGGCTACTCTGTGCAGAACGAGCTGCACAGTGAAGGTAAGTATAACATGTTTGTTATTTTTTTTTTTTTTTTAAATTACCTTTACAACCGCTTTAAACAAAAATTCCCCAAAAAACACCAGCAGCAAAGCCAATGCATTAAAGAGTGAAACATGCAGATTGTATTGCCTAAGCATATGTGTACTTCAGTCCTTTTCTGTTTTTCTTTCAATTTAAAAAATGCTGAATAGAGGTCCAGACCCAAACACTTCTTTAGGGGCCACAGAGGAAACAGCTATAGTGGGCAGAGGACACTACAGGGGGGATTACAGAGTACACTGATATGGGGGGCAGAGGACACTACTGTGGGGAGGGGGAGTTGCAGAGGGCACTATGGGAGGGGGGAGGCCACTGCTATGGAAGGGAGGCCATTACTGTGTGTAGGGGGGTGCAGAAGACCCTGCCATGGGGGGAGGCAAAGGACACTGCTATGGGGGCAGAGGGCACTACAGTGGGGGGAGGAGGGCAGGGGACACTGCTTTTGAGGGGGGAGCACAGGACACTACTGTTAGGGGGGTCAGAGGACACTACCGTGTGTGGAGGGGGGGTCAGAGGACACAACAGTGAGGAGGATGATTTGAAGCGGGGCAGAAGACAATACTATCACACACAGTATGTATTTTTATTGGAGGCTTTATTTATTTATTTTTTTTTTTAAAGGCCGGTGGTGACACATTCAGTCCCAGATTCAGTCAACAGTGGGCTAAAGCCCTCTGTTGGCTGACTTCACAGAGTCGATCCAAGCTTTGAAGAAATTCTACCAATAATGTTGAGATCTGCCCAGATTCCTGACCAGCAGCTGGCTCAGCAACTTAGCGCACCGCTGAGAGCCTGAGCCAGCTGCTTTTTCCCCCTTTTCAGCCCGGCACTCCAGTTAGCGCTGGTGGGGCAGAGCACAGAGCAGACTCAAGAACTGAGTAATCAGCAGTCTGTGATTGCTCAGTTCTCAGTGAAGAGCTGCGGGGAGCATCTGCATCCATCTGGGAGAGTATGTAGGGTTTTGTTTTTTTTTAATCACACTTATCTTTCAAAAATGTCATTAGCATGTTGATGAGGGAGATAGAAGAAGCTGAGGAAGGAAAAATATAAGCAGTTTAAAATGCAGCTTTCAAAATATTTCCACAATTTCATTTACTTCATAGGCCCTTTCCGAAAATGAAAACAATTAAACAATCAAGCCAGTTTAACACATTAAAGTTTTTAACCTTCTCATAAATAATAGAAAGAAAAGTACAATGATTCACCTGAACTCTATTACACTTATAATAGATTTAAGACAATGGGTATGATAAATGGTACACTCCCTGGCACAGTCAGTGTGTTCAACTCAGTTATTAAAAATTGTACTGCCCTTCATACGATCTGTGACATCTTGGCAATTCAGTTTACTCACAAGACAAACCAGTCCCTATGTTGTAACGTGAGTAGCTCTCCTTACCCAGAATTACTTTAGAAAAGTATAACAAACAACAATATTACTTAAAGTGGTTGAAAACACTCACATATACCCAGTGAGGTGACTAGCATCAAGTGATACACAGAGATGAAACAGATCCTCCTATACAAGCTGTACCTCTTTATTTGCAGCCCTCTATTCTAAACAACTGAACAATGTACAGTATTTACACAGGATCTCCAAATTCTGAAAAGCAGGGGGCGGGGATCTGACGTCTCTCAGTGCAGCTGTCTGTGAGGACATCTCTCAGTCCTGTTTGGAGGTCAGGGACACACCCCCCCCCCCCCCCTCACAGTACACAGAGAACATGCAGAGTTGTGGATACAAGTCACAGGCTGTGTGTTGGAGCACCCTCCACCACCACCTTTTAATCTCTTGTGTCGGAAAATCTGTCAGAAGTGACTCATGCTGATGGCAGAAGAACAAGGTTGTAGATAGAAATCACACTTGGTGATTTGGATAGAGGCAAGTACTGTACACAGTATAGAAGGTTTGTTCATATTTCATGTCTGAGGTTTACAATCACTTAAAAGAGGCCATTGTAGTCCGCTGGTTCTTTTCTCTTTGTAAATTAAACCTCATCAGCAAAACTCTCCAAACAAGTGCAATTCAAAATAAACAGTTCTATCAGTAATGTAAGCATTATATTCAAACACAGTATACAGTAAACAACAAGAAGAAAGTGTGGTTGATTTACTAAAACTGGAGAGTGCAAAATTTGGTACAGCTGTGCATGGTAGCCAATCATCTTCTAACTTCAGCTTGTTCAATTAGGTGTTGACAAAAAAAAAACAAAAACTGGAAGCTGGTTTCTATGCAGAGCTGCACCAGATTTTGCACTCTCCAGTTTTAGTAAATTAACCCCAGTGTATGCATATATGTGGATAGTGTGATGAGACAGAAGAATAGGTATAATCCATCAGGCAGTAACCACTATAAGCCATACCCCGTATCCACCTTCAGAACCCATGTGCATTGCTGTTCTGGAGCACGTCCACACTTTCCACGCACTAGGGTTGATTTACTAAAATTGGAGTGTGAAAAATCTGGTGCAGCTCTGCACAGAAATCAACCAGTTTCCAGATTGTTTTGTCAAAGGTTAATTTAACAAGCTGAAGTTGCTGCTTGGGTACCACGCACAGCTGCTCCTGATTTTCAACTCCCCATTTTGAGCCCCCGTTCACATTAGCGCAATTTGACATCCGATTTGACATGTCAAATCGCATGCCAAATTGCAGGCTATTGCCGGCAATTGCACTCTCCCAATTGGCGCCACATTGATTTCCAAAAGTAGTTTCTGCACTACTTTTGGCAACTTCGGGGCGATTTCAATAGACATCCGTGCATGAACCCCCACAGATGTCTTTCAAATCACCGCCAAACTTGCACTGAAATGCGGGTTTGAAATCATGCGAGTTCAGCTGCACTCGCATGATTTCAAACCCTTGTTCAGTGTGAATGAGGGCTTAGTAATATCAACCCCAATCCTCGCACACTCATACATTTTGCCTAAACAATGAGCTTTGTCACTGGTTGGGCATAATACAACATCGGGTGAGAATCCTGACAAGGTCCATGGACAGTTTGAAGCAATAAAGTTTCTTTGAGATGTTGTAGAACTCTGTGTAATAATGGGTAAAGTTGAAATGAAGGTAAAGGCAGCTCCATCTATCAACATTTTATCAGAACTTATGTGCAAATGATGTTGATTAGCATGATTGTCAGCTCAGTTATCATTATGGACGTTTGGGTTCACAATCATATAAATGTTTAAGTGAGCTTTTTCTTTTTTTCTAAATTAGAGTTCATGCAAGCCAAGGCACGATAAGATGAAAAAAATGACAGGTCTTTTAGTAACAATCTAGAAGCAAGGCTTAGTGTTATAAATTGATGCCGGGATGCGTTGCAGGTCCTCAGGGAATTCGCCTACTACCTAAAATAAAGTCCATAGGCTACACTAGAAATGTTTGGCCACGTTTCATTAGATCACTGTATCCAATGATAACTTAGATTGCAGTGTATTTCTAACAAAAGATTAAAATATGCTATTACAAAGAGAAGAGAGCATTGGACTTTGCCTCTTCCATGGAAAACATTTTAAATGTACTGTACGGCTTTGTTAGACTTTATTAAAATAATCGTATCTGGCCAGAATGAGTGGTTGAGTGACATAAGGACTTTTCTATCTTGTGAGTAAACTTGGTTGCCAAGATGTCACAGACCATATATAGGGCACTACAAATATTTAACAACTAGATTGAGTACACTGACTGTGTTAAGCTTTTTGTCCTGTTAATGGAATAGAGATGCGCTAATAGTTCGCTGGGATAAGCGAGACACTTAATGGGCTTATACAAAAAGGTAGTGTAAAAAACAATGGTCTACGGAACCATGTATTTCCCTAGTCTTAGACAGGCAACAACTAACCTTGCAATTCCAGGTAAAACTTGGAAAAAGGGCTTTGGGGAATACTTTGGGGACATAAAATATTTCAGCAATTGCCATTTTATTCCCTAGGGTCTCTGCTAAAATGTATATAATGTTTGGGGGTTCCAAGTAATTTTCTAGCAAAAAATACTGATTTTAACTTAAGAAGTGTCAGAAAAAGATTTAGACTTTAAGTGGTTAAACTTCCTATATTTACACAGTTGTTGAAAACTTGGCAGACTGCCAGGATTATTTATTTACACAGAAGTTCTATACCTTTGATCTAAGAAGGAAGCTTAGTTACAATGTTTCAAGTTAAAGACTTGGCAGGCTGCCCAGATGCTTTCTTTTGACAGCTGAGTGAGCAGATAAAGTCTCTCCACTTGTTTATATGAAAGAATCAGCAAAATCTGCAGGAGAGATCGTCAGGGAGGGGTAAATCCAGATCACGATTTTTTAACGATTAATTGTGCAGCTCTACTGTTTAGTGTACTCAAATTAAACTAGATAGAGTTTGGAAAATATTTTGAGTAATTGCCTCTTCTATTTGTTCATGAATGGGTAATGGCAGGGAATTTTACAGGTCTCTATGTACCCAAAGGGGCGTTGTGAGACAGGGGAGAATCAGGCTGCACAATGCCTTTTGTAGAACATTTCCATATTAGCAAGCATGTTGTATGAAGTTCCCTCTTCAATTGTATAACAATGTGGGGAAGAAAATTTTTCTGCAGCCTAGTCCAGTTCTGCCTAAATGTCTTCTTTATTATTTTCTGTGTCTGCCTCATATAGGGCAAGCATATCAAGATCAGGGAAAAAAGGGAGTAGCAGAGAAGGCTTGGCCATGGACAGAGATGGCTGTATTAAAGCAACTATTGATTGTGACATACAGTAGATGCAGTTCTGCTTTCATCAGTAGGTCAAGTGCTGCATATACCTGAAATAGAGCTACAATCTGATGCAGAGATCAATTATAGAATCGGCTCCTACTCCTATACAGAACAATGGGCACATTGTCACTCTTAGATTAAGTGTTGTGCGAGCAAAAGAGCTAATGTTTGCCTGTGGCTCTCTCATGATTTCCTTTTGCCTGGTCTTCACCATAGCTACGGGTGAGGGTATTTCCCCTGTGTGCTACTCTTGAAGTAGAATGCGGGATATAGGGCAAGCGTGTCCAGAGCAAAGTAACCGGGGTGTACACTGTTCTGTAGAGAATGCTGGTGGCAAAAGAGAGGGAGGAAGTGGTGGAGTACCTTATAAAAGCTCTAGCAGAAGTGGTGGTATAATATGTGACCTGTTGTGTGATGTAACATCTTGACATCCACCTGCGTGGTTGAATTTTAGCACCAAAATTAAAAAGTTTACAATGAAATTAAAACAATTCAAATATAGTCCTAGACTTTTACAGTAATGGTCAGAAGGATACTAGGTGATCCTGTCTCACCTGTCCCTGGTGAAAGTCCAGGTTTCACCTGTCACAGTGGGCCTAGCCACAAAGGGGTCTTCAGGCACTGGGTTTCATAGGGACAGACCACAGAACACGGTCCTGGTCCTGTATACTGTAGCGTTCCTGCAGCTGACTACAAGCATTGCACAAGGTGAACCTCCGTGCAGGGTACAGTTCCCAAAGTAACATTACAGGTTGCCCCCACAGTGTGGGATCCGGGAACGACTCCCAAGGTTTTACCAAGGTTGAGCTGTGGAATTAGAACACAGTGAAAAGATCTGAAGATAAAATAATGAAGGACAATGTCCTCATGTACGTTGTCCTTCACATCCTATCAGCCCTTTATGCCACCTTGACTAATACCCCTCTGGAACAGAAGGACCCATTTATTCTTGCTTGGGAATGCAAATTGGGAGTCTCACTCATCAATAAACAATGTCAAATGCTCCTACTCCTCTCATTGATATCTTCAAAGAGTACCACCTTACAAGAAACACATTTAAAACTCCTCACCAGGTGGTATAAACCCCTGCTTTTCTTCATATGACCTACCCCAACATTTCAGTTCCTTGCTGGCGGTTCAGGAGAGGAAACTATGAGCCACATTTTTTTTGGTCTTGCTCTAGGCCAAGACCCTTGTGGAATGGAATTAGAATATTAAACCAAAAATTCACAGATTATACAATCCAAGAGAATCGAGTATTCTCCCTCCATGCATAGCTCGGACATACTTCTTACATACCTTACTTACCGTAAGTCAGTCCATCACTTACTGAACACAGCTAATGCCCTGTACACACGACTGGTTTTCCCGTCGGAATAAACTCTGAAGGTTTTTCCGACGGAGTTCCGACAGAATTCCGCTCAAGCTGTCTTGCATACACACAGTCACGCCAAATTCCGACTGTCAAGAACACGGTGACATACAACACGTACGACGGGACTAGAAAACGGAAGTTCAATAGCCAGTAGCTTCCATCTCGTACTTGCTTCAGAGCATGCGTCGGTTTTGGTATGTCCAAACAGCATACAGACGAGCGGTTTTCCTGATAGGAATTGGTTCCGTCGGAAAAATTTAGAACATGTTCTCTTTCTAGGTCTGTCAGAATTTTTGGCGTAAACAGTCCGATGGGGAATACACACGATCGGAATATACGATGAAAAGCTCCCGTCTGACTTTTTCTGTCGGACATTCCGCTCGTGTGTACACAGCATAAGGCTTGCATCCCCTTAGATGGAAAGACTCTGTCCCACCCACAATTTCTATGTGGATCAACAAAGTGGAAGAAATTAGAAGAATGGAAGACCTTATACACTTACCCAAAACAAATGTGAAGCCTATCTTTGCACTTGGAACTACCGGGGCACCTTCCTCCTTTTAGATTAGGGTAAGACCCTATTGCTGAGTTATTTCTAAACAATTCTACATTCCTCCATCATGAACCCCATGATGGGATCCCCATTCCATGCTGTACTTCTTTCCCCTCCTTACAGAAGATCTTATGATTTCGATTGGAACAGCTTTCTCTCCTTGTCTAAGTACAGACCTGATGTGTTTTTATAGAAAGAAGGGGGGGAATTTGGGGACTTTGAGTGAGGCACATATGTGGTGTGCCTCCATCCCTTGTTCAGAAAATAGGGTGGGAGGTTTGAGACTTTAGATGAGGCCCATAGACAAGGTGGAGGCTGATGGAATAAAGTGCATATTTATTGGTCATACAGAGCTGTATACATCATATCAGTAATAAAAACCATATAATGAAAAGCATTATAGTGAATGTCAATTCATAAATAATTGCACCCACATATGTATGGGCGTGTGATATAGGAATCAAGGATACATCAAATATATATCTGCTAGACACCACATAATGGTCTCAACTGACAGGTTAATACATGATGTATTTTTATTGTCATGCTATTCATACATCTGATTGAGCTCAACAGTTTGTCTCTGCAACTGAATCTGAGGTTTCAATAAATTAAGAATGTGAAGAAAAAAAAAAAAAAAATAGCTAAACTAAGACTGATTTCTCCGTAAAGGAGAATAGGTCCATCACCTTTGGATGCCAGCAAAAAATGGAGGACTCACAAAATAAAGTAGGGTTATAGCGGAGGTGTCTTTGAAAGTCTTCCTAGTGTTTCCAATCACATGAAGGTACAAGCCTATAACCCTATGTATACTTTACCTGGGTCCTGTACTGTACAATTAACATGTTTTTTTGTAATGAAGGTGTATGCAAAATGGCTATGGCTTCAAAAGGGTTAAAGCCAATGCATCAGCATGACACCCAGGAAGCTAGCATTTTCAGGAGGAGGAGCCAGCAACAGTATCCATAGTCTAAGTACAGGACTCCTTTTGTGAAGCATACTCTTAGTAATCACCCAGTGAGGGGATAACACATAGCTCAGATTAAAGTAAACTGAGTGCCTTCTCATTTGTTGCTTAGGTTCAGAGCTTAATTAATAATTTCACAAATAAAGGCTGGTGTAGCAATAAGCTAGGGGTCCTCTGTCTTCCTTTGGCATACACGTTGGATAAATGTTTCTCTTAACACCAATCCTCATGCGCCCCCAAAACTTCATGCCATGTGAACTTTCCTGTTATAATAACTAAGCTACAGATACTGCTAAAATTACTATGTGAAATAGAGGAAACCCATTAGATGTGGTAAATGAGTGAGAAGCATTGGTTAAACATGTCCTCTTTCTTGTAATGAGCATTGTGCTAAGCCACAGGCTGTGATGTTCATTATATAGCCTTGCCCAGTCCTCCACAGACAAAAAAAATTAAATAAACTCTATTAATTTCCAAGGAGGTCCTGTTACATTTTAGATGGTCTTTCTATCAAAATTTATAGAAACCACTGCACATGCACCGTGGGGTGCATTAACTTGCAGGGAAAGCCTGTGTTCCACGAAGGCCACAAGGCAAGACCATCGGAGCCATGCAGTTTGGGTAAGTGTATGGTATTAGCAAAAAATACTCAGCAGTGGGTTGTGAAGTACAAAAAAAAATACACATAACCACTAAATTACATGGTCAACAAAATTCTGAAAGCATGACCTAATAGGGATACATTAGGCTTATAGTGGAGAAACACTGCATTCAATAATCGGTCTGATACTTGTGACTTGACTTTGTATGGAGTACAACAGGCCAGCATACAAGACATGGGGTGTGGGGCAGAACATAAATAAGAATGTGCCACCTTCATCACATACACAGATAACCACAGAACCAGAGCACACCGTTCAAACATACTCAGGCCTTTAGACCATTTTTAATTATCAATCTCACTGAAAGATCTAGAACAGGGGTCTCAAACTGGTGGCCCTCCAGCTGTTGTGAAACTACAAGTCCCATCATGCCTCTGCCTGTGGGTGTCATGCTTTTAACTGTCGGTCTTGCAATGCCTCATGGGACTTGTAGTTTCACAACAGCTGGAGGGCCACCAGTTTGAGACCCCTGATCTAGAAGAATCTCAATACTAGTACAAATATATTTGCCAAGTAAACAAATATTTTATATATACTCAGCCTAATAATTATCAAAGAGATTTTTTTTTGTATCCTCTAAGATATTTGATCTACTAATCTTGCTCCTAACCTTGTTGAGGAAATGCCAAAATAAAGAGGTACATCAAGTAGAGTAGAAAACCCAAAACTTTCTTCTGTTGTTCTGACCTTTGCACACATTAACAAATGCCAGGTCAGAATCTCAGGGTTCAGTGATTAAATGCCAATCTTACTAAGGTATCATTGATGCAGGATTTCCATCACTGTCTTTGTCAAGTAAGGTCCCAGTTCTGCAATCAACTTCAAGGCAACAGCAAATCTATTACTGCCACGTCACTGTGAATATTTTAGAAAAGAGAATAATGACACCTCGAAAGACTCCCTGCTTAGAAACTGTGATTCCTTTTGGCTCGGTGTAAGTACTTTCATTAGAGTCCACACTCTCAGCTTTAACATTTGTTGAGCAGACAATATGAGTAATTGTTTTAGGTAACCACACAGGCTGTTTACATGATGGCAGAGACAAGATGGAAAGTGGGTTTTTTTCTTAACATCTTGAATTAGTTTCAAGTGTGCCATTTTGCATTTAAATGTAGAAAGACACGGAAACTAATCCTTTATATTCTATTAGAAAACAGCCACTGTCCCCTCTCTCTCATTATGGTGCAGACTACAAGACCTAACAACAAAAATCTATATTATTGATCTAACCAAGTCTCCACAATTATTCTTTAGAAGGAAACACCGACGATAAATTACATCTGCACTGGCTTTTCATCTGTGGTTCGATATAAGTGATCTCTCAGGGCAAGCTGGAGACCTTAAATCGTCAACACCCTTGTCAGAGTAGCTAAAGAGACCTGACCTCCCACCAAATCCATGGGATATTTCTCAATAAAGAACTTTTTAACCTAAAATCTTCTCCTAAGAGGTGAACATCTGGATCAAACTTCAGCAACTGTCCCATTTTTATCATCATTAATTTTAATTATTGTGGGTACAGCAAGTCAAACAGATGTTAACAATCTCCCATGATTAAGACAGTTGTACAGGAATCACAGAATATGTCAGCCATGCAAAAAGAAATGGCGCATATTTATGTTCGCTTTGCAAAGGCATGTTTATGCTTTCTGTCTAGTATAACAGATGTGATGTTTGCCCATAAGTTATCACAAAGCACCACATACAGGCAAAATATATATTTTTATAAACCTGAATCATTATTTTTTAAAAGAATTCGATTTTTTTTTTTTCACTGTTCAAATATGGTTAATTCTGTCTGCTACTATGAAAATTTATCAACAAACAGGTAGTTTAGATATTCTTTTAAAAGACCCATAGCAACCAATTCTACCCCCAGCTGGAAAGGCCTTCCATCTGAACATTAAAAACTAAAACAAAACTCTAATTGGAGAGTACAGTTAGGAGACCCTAAATTGACAGCAAGAATGAAGATTTCTGCAACTAACATTTAATCTATATGACTTCCAGCATTCGCTACTTGATTAATATATCAACACTTATATTTGTTGGTTTTTATACACAGTCAAGTTTGTAAAAACCCACATGTAGAGTTCATATGCTTGTGCAAGAACTCGGCAGCTTGGCAAAGCTGACGAGTGGATAGTCAAGAGGGATTGTGTGTCTGCCCCCAAGTGCCAGTGTCTCCTTATAAGTGCCAGTATCCCTAAAATTAGAATGTCACTGAACAGCCATGAACATAAGGATATCTCATGCTGTTGTTTTTGCAGTAATAAGCAATCAACTGACTTCACTTGACACAGGTTTTATTTTTTTCCAAAGAAAACGTGCACAAATATGTAGGCTGCCACTGTCTACCACTTCTTTCTGAACATGCTAGTCACTTAACTACAAGGCTACTCAAGTGGTCAAATATGCAGATCGGGTACCGTAATTTCATAATCTGTATATCTTTTCAGGTAATTGATGTAGAAAATTCTGAAGCAATTGGATCAATCACATCTAGACAACTAATATTTTCAGAAGAAAGTTACTAATTGTTAACTTTGAAGGAAGTCATAAATGTCCTTGGTTGTTTGCCCTGCTAATCCTCTGATTTGAGTATTTCAAAGCCCTTGACCCAGAACAAGAACATGCAGATCGGGTGGTTCTGGCTTCCATGCCACATGCTTGTTTTGTGTCAGTGACTCAAGAAGTACTCAAAGAAACCTTTCATGAGAGAGATGTGGAGGCTCCCTTTGTTACTTCTCATTCTGCAAACGCCATTTAACTGTCTGTCAAGTTTACACTCATGCATCAATACTTTGTGACCCTCTACATCAGGCATATGCAATTAGCGGACCTCCAGCTGTTGCAGAACTACAAGTCCCATGAGGCATAGCAAGACTCTGACAGCCAAAGCATGACACCCAGAGGCAGAGGCATGATGGAACTTGTAGTTTTGCAACAGCTGGAGCTCTGCTAATTGCATATCACTGGTATATAGCGAATGCCTGTAACCAGTTATGGAAAGACCACACCACTGGCCTTCTCCTATCATCCTCAGATTTTTCATCTGATTTTTTGTCATATCTGTTGATATACTCTTTAACAGAAGGGAGTAAAGCCAAAATGTCCACAAATTGACCTTTCCAAATTTTGTCTTAAATCTGAGGAGAGAGGCGATATCCTAGCGGTAACATCGCACATGGCAATGATTCCTTTAAACATCAGGAACTGATGAGCTAGTCATATTACGCTCGACTAGCAATGAAGTCTTAGGATTAACATTAGCCATTGGGGAAGAAAGACTATTACTATTGCATACATTATCCATATTAACAGTAGAAGAGAAGGAGTCAGTGACGTCTTCGCATAGTGTTCGGCAAACACAGTGATAGCTGTATGAGCGGTGAAGCTGCCTGACCATTATAACAAAAGCGATTCAGCTACTGCAAATGCCTGAGTGCATTACATTGTTTGCCCAGTCTTGTAGCATTTAAAAACACTGCGCAATGATGGTTTTTCTTTTATCTCTATGTGAATCATCACCTTGCAAATGTAATTCATCATGCAACTGTGATCTGTGAGAATTGAAATACAAGCAAGTTCATCAAAGGCAATTGATTGGACATTTAGACCTCAGCTGGATTAACACAAACAGACACTATTGCTTTTTTTCCCCCCATCTACATATATCTAGGGACGTGTGTTCCCTTATATGTGTGCACCGTAAAACACACTATATAAAGTTGGTTGCTAAGGAGGGGGCCGGGAAGCCGGCCTCCGCATCCCTAACAACCGATGAGTCATCAGCTGTCAGCGGCATTCCCACTAAAAGCTAAATAGAAAAAAAAAAATTGCTGGCAAACCCCCCCCAAAAAAAACGGTGTGGGGTCCCTCCCCAGGTCCATACCAGGCCCTTCGGGTCTGGTATGGATTCGGAGGGGACCCCATGCCAAAATTATAAAAAAAACAAAAACTGTGTGGGGTCCAAAACAGTCCCTTATTCGAGCATGCCACCCAGCAGGTCAGGAAAGGGAGGGGACAAGCGAGCGAACCCCCCTTCCTGAATCAAACCAGGCCACATGCCCTCAGCATGGGGGGAATGGGTGCTATGGGTCAGGGGGGGCTCTACAGTGGTAAATTAAGAACCGCAAAACACATCAAAAATTGCATCACAAATGCACCACTTGCGTTTCTGGTGCAGCTCCATTGAAATCTAAAAGTCCCCGACCCTTTCCAAAAACGCACGACAACGAAACGCATGAATGTGAACTGGTACCATAGGAAACCATGTTAAATGGACTGTAGTGCGTTTCTGCAAACTTCAAAACACACTGTACGACCAAGCTTGACAAAGGAGCGCTGCCGTCACACCACTCACGGCGTGCCGGCTCAGGAAACGCGTCGCACATCGTGTGACGTCATCATCCCGTGTCTGGATCGGCTGCTTACCAAGCCTCTCTTTGGTGCCTGTCTCTGGATGTGTATCTCGGGCGTCCACATCCAGCGTTCTTAGACTGCCCAGAGCTATTCAACACCTACCAGCCGAGAGATGACTCCACGGATCCCCTGGATTGCCCTGGGACATGTTTAATGCCTGATACTTTCTACTCAAATGTGAGTGTATTACCAGCTGTTGCTGTTTTTTTAATAAATTGTTTTAAAAGTCTGCACCCAGAGGCGCCTCCTTTTCCTTGTCTTACAGTGCATTGGGATAATGGCTTTCACTCCCTTCGGAAGGCTGCCCTGAATGTGGATTCTACACATTACCCCTGCCTTTTTCCACCTGCAGCTCTCATCACGGACTTACCCTCCACTCATTGCTACTATGAACTGTTAACCCTTTCATCCATTATATATCTTTTATGTGCATCATTGTATTATTGGATTCCGCTGTCCATTGTTGCGCCGAATACTTGTTATATCAGCTTTTCTCTACCATGGCTACTGAAGGCAATGTTCTCAGACATCCTCCAAACAGTTGGGCATGTGCAATGGTTGACCATAGGAAAGAGTGACCATCCCAGGAGCACACACCAAGATAAAGAAAGATATGGCTACTAGTATTCCACTGCATGGCCCTGCACACGTATTACTTTTCAGAGGACTACTGGGATACCCAAAAGCTGTGTAGTTTTCTAGCCAGGGAGACTAACAATGACATGTGCAATTCTATTTTATAAACCGATGAGGCGCAAGTACCCTTGAAGATTTAAAGCTGAACTCCAGGCAGGTATAAAAATACTACACAATGATGCAAATGTGTATTCTTTAAAAATTATTGAAAGTATTTAAAGAGGAAACCAGTATAAGTAACAAAATTTGTCTTGGTAATACTGCACAGTAGAACCCGGTGAATCACAGGGGCAAATAGTACAAGCAAATCAGGCATGTTAAATCTGAATATACTGAAAAAGAACATGCAGACAGGACGAGCGAGTAGATGGATGAGCAGCTGTTCCCTTACTATCCAATCACAGGCTGGAGGCAGAAAGGTGACCAAGCTGTATTTCTTAACTGCAGTAGGGAAAAATCAGGTCACCAGCATGGCTGTGCTGTCTGTACAGATCTCAGAACAAAAAGGCAAATTCTTTTGGCAAAAAAATAAAGCTCCTATAAATGGGTATGGCAACTGTTTATTTAGCTGTTTGCCGCTCAGCTTGAACAGATACAAGATTCTTAAGGGGTTAAACCACCAATTGGCTAATATAACTAAGAAATAAAGAACAGTAAAGAAGGAAAGGAGAGGGGAAGTAGAAGGGGAGTTTGAGAGATTGCAGAGCTGGTTAGAGAGCAAGACAACATTTATCTCTGAGACTAAAATAAGGCACCATAAAGATTCAATTTTCATTTACAGCTGCTCCAAGTACATGGAGATGTTTCAAAGTGGACAATGTCTGCTCTCTCAATGTTTATGTTAACGGTGTTTGTTAAAACATCTTTGTTTTAATTAAAAAACAAAAGTATTACTTGCCTATAAATGAGTTTTATATATAACCTGGAAGATAATGAAGACATAATTTCTAAACAGACCTGTGTGAGTCCTGTAATGATCTTTCATGGCAGAGGCTGTGAGGAAAGAATAATGGCATGTAGGCCAGGTACATTTAAATGGCTTTTCGCCTGTGTGAAGCTTCATGTGGTTATTCAGGGACCATTTCTCTCTAAAGCTTCTGTAGCAGAGGTTGCAGGCAAATTTCCTGAGTGAGGAAAAAAAAAAAAAAAAAAAGAAAAAGAAAGAACATTGGAATTAGAATAAGAAAAAAAAAACATGTGGAGATCAGCACATTTTTAAACCTAAGAAAAGGACAAGACTTTTACAAGCTCAACAATGGTAAATGCAATGCCTTTTGCTGAAGAGAATTGCAGCCTAAGTCTGTCATGTCTGTATAACCAGGCATTGATTTTTCTGTCGAGGCCTGGCACGTCAGCCATTTATTCTCTGCTTTGCGGTTGGGCCCAACGGGTTTGAAAAATTCTGTTACAGTCCAGTCGCCCCTGAGGCAAATGTGAGAATAGATTTCACCTGTACAGACCTATACCACTTATCCAGGGCATGTGCTGTCAGAGCAAAGGCTAAATGAAAAGCTATCTGTTCAACAGCGCTCAGACAGCCAAGTGGTGCTAAATGCTGTACTGTGCTGAAATACATCTCTGCTTACACCATCACGTTTAACCCTTCCGCTAGAAAAGGGGGCAAGCCATGTACTGCACGCTGCTGGAAGGCCTCAATGCTAGGACTAAAAGCTTGGGTCTATGCATGTGTGTGCATATATGCATGTGTATATATATATATATATATATATATATATATATATATATATATACACACGCATATTATATATATATTATACACACACACACACACACATACATATATATATATACACATACATACATATACACATATATATATATATATATATATATATATATACACATATATACATACATATACACATATATATATATATATATATATATATATATACACATATATACATATATATATACATATATACATACACATATATACATATATATATACATATATATATATATATATATATATATATATATACATTTTAACTCAAGTTACTCTCCGTGCCAACATATGCATTTACTCATGTACAAAAAGAAAAAAACAAAAGAAAAAACAACATACTGTACTTAGCTGACAAAGGACAAAAAAAAAGTTGTCAACCACACTCGTGAAACCCTTCTTCATTATAATAAATTTATCCTTATTGACTTATAATGACAATGTACATTTTAGTTATACTTTAACATGGTCTATTTCACATGGAGGAACCCTTTGGGCATCAGGGAACCCCTGCCAATAGATACTATATGCTGGTACATTAGACCAATGGTCAGTAGGAAGAATGCTCCTTGGATTTATAATCATTAGGAAGAATTCCCCTCTCCATTCCTTACAGAATGTCAGTGCAGAGAGGCAGAAATTGCTCACAGCTCAAAGAACACCTAGAAACTTCTGGAAGGGCCCTAGTTAGGAAAAGTTGATTTACAGCAGAGTTCAAGCGCCTCAAAATTTGCCGCCCCAGGAGCTTTACGTATGCAATAATGCACTATTACGTACAGCGTATCAAAACATTATAAAAGACTTGCCTTGCCAAGCTCTACCCACAGCCTTTACATCTTCTCCCAGTTGTCCTTCTGGGTGTTGACTCTTTGGCTGTTTAATTGGCTGGGTCACAATGGCGTCACTCTCGCGCTTGTGCACGGGAGTCATGTCATCATGGCATGGAGTTGTGCCAGAAATGTATGCCGAGTTGTGTCTATGCTCATTGTACATAAATGCAGATAGGTCGGGGAGAAGAGTCTCTTCTGTCACAAAAACGGCCAGCAGATTTTTATTTTTAGGTTTAGTTAGGCTTTAAATGCAGAAAAATGTTCATAGCTTACATAGTATTTAAATTGAATGTAAACTTTAACAATAAACTTCCTTTATTTCATTAAACATACTATTCAGAGAATTTTGTTATATCCGTTTAATATTCTGTCCCCATATTATAACCAATAGGTCATATTCACACTGTCCCAATGCTGTAACATGCACGTTAATGTGCATCGAGTTGGGCTGCCAATGCACTCCTGTGCAGCAAAAAATGCATCCAACCCTTTCTCGGGAATGTAGCCGTAGCACTATGCTGTGGTTGCAGTTTTCTTCATGTATTGGGGTGTCATTAAAAATAAATAGAACCCCAATGCACCAATACGCATAATGAGCGTTACCTCTGCAGACATTCAGCCATCAATTGATCACTTTAGCAATCATCTACTGCTTCAAGCTCTGTCCAAGTCCATACTGACAGGAAATGGTATGTGGTTATTCATGACAGCACTTTAATTCCACTGCAAACACAATAAGGAAGCATTTTGTTTACATTTTCTGCTATAGTGCACCTATAAAACAGAGTATCAGGATAGAAAGTCCTGGAGCTGATCCTTTCAGCCCCTGAGCTTAACTTTGGACCCCAACTGTCACTTACAGCCAGCGCTTATGTTAGCCTGAATCTGCAGCTGCTGCCGAGTTCTGATGCCATTTTAAAACAGGATAGGAAGTAAAGGAAAATCTCTCCAACAGAGACACACACAAAAACTCATTTTAATCACCTGGTGCCCACGCTATAGTCGATAGATGGCTACAGCGAGGCGCTCAATTGCCGGGAAGGCGTCCCTGGACGTCCTCCTGTTTACATCCCCTCTGCGCGCCGCCACGGGTGCTCATGGGGGGAAATCTGTGTTGGCCGTGTCCCTTTGACACCGCCAATCACAGATCGTGCTAAATGGCCAATCACAGTGGCCATTTAGCACTCGATCGGAGTGTCCAATGAGAGATGATCTCATATGTAGACATATGAGCTCATTGCTGGCTCTCCCTCCTCACACAGAGACCGCGTGTGAGGAGGGAGAGCGACCTGCAGCTGCAGCGTGAGCCGTGTGTGAACACACACATGCCCACAGTGCCATCTGTCCCCAGTGCCACCTATCAGTGCCATCTGCCCTCAGTGCCACCTGTCAGTGTCATCTGTCCCCAGTGCCATCTATCCTCAGTGCCACCTATCAGTGCCACCTGTCCCCAGTGCCACCTGTCAGTGCTACGTGTCATCTGTTATCAGTGTCACGTGTCATCAGTGCCACGTACCAGTACCATCTGTCATCAGTGCCACCTGTCAGTGTCACGTGCCAACTGTCATCATTGTCACGTTTCGTCATCAGTGCCACATCAGTGTCACGTGTCATGAGTGCCAGGTTTTAGTGCCATTTGATATTAGTGCCACATATTAGTGCCATCTGTCATCAGTGCCACGTATTAGTGCCACCTGTCATCAGTGCCACGTATTAGTGTCATCTGTCATCAGTGCCACGTATTAGTGTCATCTGTCATCAGTGCCACGTATTAGTGTCATCTGTCATCAGTGCCACGTATCAGTGCCATCTGTCATCAGTGCCACCTGTCAGTGTCACGTGCCATCTGTCATCAGTGGCACATGTCATCAGTGCCACGTATTAGTGCCATCTGTCCTCAGTGCCACGTATCAGTGTCATCTGTCCTCAGTGCCACGTATCAGTGTCATCTGTCCTCAGTGCCACGTATTAGTGCCATCTGTCCTCAGTGCCACCTATTAGTGCCATCTGTCCTTAGTGCCACCTGTCAGTGTCACGTGCCATCTGTCATCAGTGGCACATGTCATCAGTGCCACGTATCAGTGCATCTGTCCTCAGTGCCACGTATTAGTGCCATCTGTCCTCAGTGCCACGTATTAGTGCCATCTGTCCTCAGTGCCACGTATTAGTGCCATCTGTCCTCAGTGCCACCTATTAGTGCCATCTGTCCTCAGTGCCACCTATTAGTGCCATCTGTCCTCAGTGCCACCTATTAGTGCCATCTGTCATCAGTGCCACCTATTAGTGCCATCTGTCATCAGTGCCACGTATCAGTGCCATCTGTCATCAGTGCCACATCAGTGTCACGTGTCATCAGTGCCACCTATTAGTGCCATCTGTCATCAGTGCCACATATTGCCATCTGTCATCAGTGCAACATCAGTGTCATGTGCCATCAGTGCCACGTATCAGTTCCACATCAGTGTCACGTGTCATTGTCCTGGTGTTCCAGGGCCTTTAAAAGTGTAATAGGTAGTCAACAAGTTAGATGTGTAATTTATGCTTCTAGAACACCTGATGGCGCTCCCTGCATGTTGGGCCTCTCTATGTGGCCAGGCTGTGAAAAAGTCACACACATGTGGTATCGTAATATTCAGGAGGAGTAGCAGAATGTATTTTGGGGTGTCATTTGTGGTATATACATGCCATGTGAGAGAAATAAGCTATTACAATGACAATTTTGTGGGAAAAAAATCTTACTTTTGCAAAGAATTGTGGGAAAAAATGACACAAAAAACCTCACAATGCATCTTACTAAATACCTTGGAATGTCTACTTTCAAAAAAGGGGTCATTTGGGGGGTATTTGTACTTTCCTGGCTTGTTCGGGTCACAAGAAATGAGAGTGCCGTCAGTACTTCAGATATGATCAATTTTTTATGATTTGCACCACAGCTTGTAGACTCTCTAACTTTCACAAAGACCAAATAATATCCACTAATTTGGGTTATTTTTACCAAAGATATGTAGCATAAATTGTGGCCAAAATGTATGAAGAAAAGTTAATTTGCAAAATTTTATCACAGAAACAAAGAAAAATGTGGGTTTTTTTTCAAAAATGTTGGTCTTTTTTCATTTATATCACAAAAAATAAAAACCCCAGAGGTGATCAAATACCACCAAAAGAAAGCTCTATTTGTGTTAAAAAAGGACAAAAAAATTCATTTGGGTAAGTATTACATGACTGAGTAATTGTCATTCAAAGTGTGAGAGCACTGAAAGCTGAAAATTGGTCTGGTCAGGAGGGGGGTTTAATTGCACAGTAGGTAAGTGGTTAAGCAGTGTAAGGAAGGCCTGACACTGCTGACAATGTCCTGGAACATCTGCACGCCCCATTGTTTGCATTGGTGTCATAGGGACAGGAAGCAGGGGCACCCCTTAAAGGGTCTGATTTCAATACTTTATACAATTATAATTACACATATAGTATAGCAAGATAGCAAATGGGAAAGAGAAAGGCTAAAAAAATGAAAAGCCTTTATGCAGGAAAGGTTGTCCCTATCAGAGATATAGACACAACAAACACACAGATGACCATTTGTTCTTCTGTAAGCAAACCATGCAACAAAAGCACATTTAAAACAGTATTTTTTATATGGAATAAGCAAGATCTATGTCTTTTAGTAATACAGCCTCACTAACATGTCAGATGGCCAAGCATAAAAGGATTAAAAGTAAGTGGATTCCAAAGAAATATAGATCATAGATAATATTTTATTTATGTTGCAACTGACACATCACATTGCTCCCTGTGTCTTATTGAGGTAAAATTAAACTCTCCCGCAGAGAGTTGTCATTCTTGTGAAAAATGATTGACACATACATCACAGTGGTAAACCTTCTGAATGGGTTTTTTTGCAGTCTGTGAAATACATAAGATCAGGTGGAGAGAAAAGAAATTGCCACCTTGTTACCCTTGAGCAAATGGAATAAAGGTGGTTCTGTCAAACCTAATATATTTCAATAGAAATTACAAAGCAGAGGAAAACATGTCTACACTATGCTATGTGTGACTGAACCTTGATTATTTATCTTTTTGTTTGTTTGTGTGTGCTGTGTCCATCAACTACAGACCATCCAGTGGGGTAATGCTAGAAAAATAGGATTTAACACTTATATAATACCACTAAACAAAAAGCTGTTTGGTGGACATGACACCTATATTCACACCCACACTATATCTTCTATATGTTCTCTAACCAGATTTCATTTTAGCTGCTGAGAAAGGAATGGGTCAAGCTGGGTGACCACTGATTTCTGAATATCAGAAACTTAAAAAGTATGTAAACAAAATAACTATTCTTACATTTTAGAAAACTGCAAGCAGGCAGCTTTTGATGCAGGAGACACATACTAGGTTTCTTCTGCAATAATATAAACTCACCTTCCTGCTTGCAGCTTTCTCCTGAATGCACACCAAGCTGCACGTGCAGCATGCATTCCCGGAAGATTGCGGCAAGCAGCATGCATTCCCGGAAGATTGCGGCAAGCAGCATGCATTCCCGGGAGATTGCAGCAAGCAGCATGCATTCCCGGGAGATTGTGGCAAGCAGCATGCATTACTGGGAGATTGCAGCAAGCAGCATGCATTCCTGGGAGATTGCAGCAAGCAGCATGCATTCCCGGGAGATTGCAGCAAACAGCATGCATTACTGGGAGATTGCAGCAAGCAGCATGCATTCCTGGGAGATTGTGGCAAGCAGCATGCATTACTGGGAGATTGCGGCAAGCAGCATGCAATCCCGGGAGATTGCGGCAAGCAGCATGCATTCCCAGGAGATTGCGGCAAGCAGCATGCATTCCCAGGAGATTGCGGCAAGCAGCATGCATTCCCAGGAGATTGCGGCAAGCAGTATGCATTCCCGGGAGATTGCGGCAAGCAACATGCATTACTGGGAGATTGCTGCAAGCAGCATGCATTCCCGGGAGATTGCGGCAAGCAGCATGCATTACTGGGAGATTGCGGCAAGCAGCATGCATTCCCGGGAGATTGTGGCAAGCAGCATGCATTCCCAGGAGATTGCGGCAAGCAGCATGCATTCCCGGGAGATTGCAGCAAGCAGTATGCATTCCCGGGAGATTGCGGCAAGCAGCATGCATTCCCGGGAGATTGCGGCAAGCAGCATGCATTCCCGGGAGATTGCGGCAAGCAGAATGCATTCCCGGGAGATTGCGGCAAGCAGCATGCATTCCCAGGAGATTGCGGCAAGCAGCATGCATTCTGGGGGGGATGCGGCTAGCAGCATGCATTCCCAGGAGATTGCGGCAAGGAGCATGCATTCCCGGGAGGTTGCGGCAAGGAGCATGCATTCCCGGGAGGTTGCGGCAAGCAGCATGCATTCCTGGGAGAGTGCGGCAAGCAGCATGCATTCCCGAGAGATTGCGGCTGTGCCTGAATTACTTGACTCCCACATGCGCAGGATGATGTCATCCCTCACTGGCCAATCAAGACATGGAAAACTCCTCTTGGTAGGAGATGACAGAGGTCAGTGAGTGATGTAACTGCCATATTGCTGGAAGGTTGAGGTGAGTATGCTCTTAAATAGGGCCAGAGACGTCCATAGCCTTGTGTAAGCTCAGACAAATCAGTTTAAAAGGCTAATTTCACCCATTGGAAAACATATGCATCCATTCCTATTAGAAATTAGCAGATCGCAGGTACAATGCTCAGGCTCATGCAAACTATTCCTTCAGCCCTGGTCAGTACTAAGTAACCATCCATAATTCCCATTGCACACATTCCTGGAATAGGCTCTAAAATAATGGGTGCCACAGCAACCACCAGCTGGAGACTGGAGCATGCATAAAACAGTGTAGATATTTGCCAGCATACCACAGATCTTCAGGTTGAGTCAAAATAGTTTTGACTCAAAAAGCATTTTTTACTTTAGTACGCTCTCTGATGAAAACAGGTCACAGGAGTGCAAAATGAATTGAGCTTAGACTGGATTTCTCCTTTAACCACTTGCTTCCCCGCCCACAGTCAAATGATGTCCGCAGGAGGGATCTCCCATCCTGGGCAGGCGTCATATGACCTCCTCGTCTTTCCGGCCGTCTGGGGGGGTGCGCGTGCCCGCCACGTCACTCGGGAACCGATGAGCGTGCCCAGTGGCCGCGATGTCCGCCGTCACCCGCGATTGCCGGTAACAGTGTAGGGACATGGATCTGTGTAAACACACAGATCCACGTCCTGTCAGGGGATAGGAGACCGACCGATCGTGTGTTCCCAGTACAGAGGAACACTGATCAGTCTCCTCCCCTTGTGAGCCTCCTCCCCTACAGTTTGAATCACTCCCTAGGTAACACATTTAACCCCTTGGTCGCCCCCTAGTGTTAACCTCTTATCTGCTAGTGACATTTATACAGTAATCAGTGCATTTGTATAGCACTGATTGCTTTATAAATGTGAATGAACCCAAAATAGCGTCAACATCTATCCCCTATTTTGTAGACACTATAACCAATCAATATACGCTTATTGCAATTTTTTTTAACAAAAATATGTAGAAGAATACATATCGGCCTAAACGGAGGAAAAAATGTGTTTTTGATTTTTTTTTTTAAATTGGGATATTTATTATAGCAAAAAGTAAAAAAAATATTGTGTTTTTTTCAAACTTGTCACTCTTATTTTGTTAATAGCGCAAGATATAAAAACTGCAGAGGTGATCAAATACCACCAAAAGAAAGCTCTATTTGTGGGGGGAAAAAGGTAGGAACTCAATCATTTGGGTACAGTGTTGCATGACCGCACAATTGTCATTCAATGCGCTGAAAACTGAAAATTGTCCTGGGCAGGAAGGGGGTGAAAATGCTCTGCATTGACGTGGTTAAACTTAAAACTTATACAAGACATTCTTTTCAAGGTTCCCGTAGCTGAACAGGGAAGTGGGGGAGCCAAGAAAAGCGTGTACATGCTGCCATGGATAGGAGGGGGGAACCAAGTGACCCTTTTACATTGCCAAACATAGACAAAAGAAAGATTTGCCCTAAATTGACAAACATTATGGTTAGTCCTGTTGTATGTCTTGAAGTAAATACAGAGAAAATGTTAACGGTAATGCTGCAAATATGGTTATATTGCTAGAAGCTTATTGTATTTGTATTTAATAAAAAAAAAAGTGAAATATACAAATCTTCAGGAGTAACGGCTGCTTTACCATTATTTATAGTGACAAATCACAGTAAACAGTGTACATCACTCCAAAATATTCATGTTATCTGCTCATATCTCTGGCCTGCATTCAGATTTCGCAATTGTGACAGAAATTGTATTCCTGAGATAAATCCCACTATCTGGTTGCTTCTGTGTATTTATTTGGAGTCAATCCTGCGTAAAATAAATAATCAGGTTAAAGGGATGTTATCTCTTCTTCTGCATTTGTTTCGGCGCTGCTTTACAGGATCATAAATGATAAAATATACCCCTCATTTTCAAACCCGCAATCATTTTCAGATTTGAAAGACCTAACACTTGGATATAAATAGCATTCATACATCTATTTTACATCACACATGTTTGATTTAGCATCACAAAATCACTCTAAAAATGCTTATGCTGGTAATAACCATCTTGCACGATGACTGAGGGCATTGTTTCTCGGTGATTTGTGGTTCAGCAGCACACCTGCATGCAAAGTTTGGAGGCTGGGCCCGGCTAGGCACATTCTTCTGTAATACACCAACACATTAATATGCTTTGTTCTTCTTAACATTAACTTGAGCATCTTCTGTGACAGACGCAGGAAATGCCTTCAAGCCCAAATCACCACTCATGATAATATTCAAGCATCTATGATAGACTCATAAGAATGTACAATTAAAGAAACCGCAATGGTTCTTACATGCAAAACAACTCATCAGAAAACGAGATCTGCATTTATAGCAATCTGCACACTAAAAATCCCCTGTGAATATACATTGCAATGTTTAAATCATAAGTCCTGAAGGCAACTGTTAGCAGACCAACCAACAAGGATGACAGCTGAGACGCTGCAAATGTCTTCTACGCTATAGTGATCCTGTTTTTTTTTAGACTGTCATTTCATTTTGCTGTAAGAAGCTGACCTAACTGCTGCCCCACCACCAGACTTTATAGATCTTGCTTTGCAGCCTTTATGTATATACAGTACACAGGTACAGACTACTGTACTGGCTCTTGGACATGGGGGTGAGGGTTGTCACTCTAACCCAGACTTTCTCAACCTTTTCAACATGGAGGAACCCTTGAAATAACCTTTCAGTCTCAGGAAATCCCTGTTAAAAATGGCTATATCTACAACTCATGATACACTGGTGTAATGGTCAGTGGAAGAGTGCTAATTACATCTGTGGTTTTGGGGAAGAATTTCCCCCCTACAAATAGCTAAAAAGATCATTGGTGTCACTGGGAACTTATCTGAGAGGCAAAAATTGGTCATTGCTCGAGGAACCCCAAGCAACCATTGGAGGAACCCTGGTTGAGAAACCCTGCTCTAATCTGTGAGTTGACATAGGACATTGCATGCCATGTTGTGACAAAGGTCTTTTTATACAAAAGACCTATCACCTAACAATCTCTTCTACAAATTAAAAAAAAGCCTTTACATATACCTGGCCAGATATATTGAAATTATGCTTCCAGCTAGAGTAAATAAGTATGCATGCTTAGTGTACAATCATTCGGTTATTTTAAGATGGAAAGATGTTTGATGCCAAATCCCCTGCCTCTACTGATTATGTTTTGCAGACAGCTTAAAAATACACATAGAAATAAAATGTTTGTTGTTTCTCAGATAGATCAGAAAATATCCAGAGTCTGGGGGCTTTGCAAATGTAACAGATAACCCCTGCCAAATGATTTCTTGAAAAAGATGATTGATCGCTACTGTTCGACCGAGGATCAGGGTACTGTCATCCCAAGTCTACGGATACCTGAAAACAGACTTTTTTCATTTTTTCCCAGCAGTGCATAATGAAAAATTGTAATCTGGAAGTCCAACTCCAGGATACAAATGTTTATGCTTATGTACCTCTGGCTATGCACAAACCCATCACCTACAAATAATGTAATTCACCAGCTGGATAAACAAAAAAGGTAATACACTCACCGGCCACCTTATTAGGTACACCTGTTCACTTGGTTGGTAACACAAATTGCTAATCAGCCAATCACATGGTAGCAACTCAAAGCATTTAGGCATCTAGATGTAGGGAAGACAACTTGCTGAAGTTCAAACTGAGCATCAGATGGTGGAAGAAAGGGGATTTAAGTGACTTTTTCCCCCCAATAGATATTATTGAAAGAAATTACAGATACAAGATATGATAATGGTGACATGACATTTGCATACTTCGTCTGGCATATACAATTTTTAACTAGGCGATGTTTACATGGGGGAATTGTAAAACATGAATGATTATAAACAACATCATATAAGAAGAACTTTTCGAGCAGCAGATAGCTGGATGGATCATCTGTGGAGGGTTTCTAAACTACACTACACAGTATAGATGGCACTAGGACTGTGAGTAAAGACATGAGCTCAGTGTTCTCGATTAGTTAAGTGATTTTGAGCGTGGCATGGTTGTTGGTGCCAGACAGGCTATTCTGAGTATTTCAAATACTGCTGATCTACTGGGTTTTTCACACACAACCATCTCTAGGGTTTACAGAGAGAGGTCAGAAAGAGAGAAAATACCCAGTGAGCGGAAGTTGTGTGGAGTAAAATGCCTTGTCAATGTCAGAGGAGAATGGGCAGACTGGTTCGAGATGATAGAAAGACAACAGTAACTCAAATAACCACTCGTTACAACCAAGTTATGCAGAATACCATCTCTGAACACACAACGCATCTAACCTTAAAGCAGAATGGCTACAGCAGCAGAAGGCCACATCAGGTGCCACTCCTGTCAGCTAAGAACAGGAAACTGAAGCTACAATTCCCACAGACTCACCAAATTGGACAATAGAAGATTGGAAAAACGTTTCCTGGTCCGATGAGTCTAGATTTCAGCTGTGGCATTCAGATTCTAGGGTCAGAATTTGGGGTAAACATGAAAGCATGGATCCATCCTGCCTTGTATCAATGGTTCAGGCTGCTGGTGGTGGTGTAGTGGTGTGGGGGTTATTTTCTTGACACACTTTGGGCCCCTTAGTACCAACTGAGCATCGTTAAATTGCCACAGCCTACCTGAGTATTGTTGCTGACCATGTCCCTTTCTTTATGACTACAGTGTACCCATCTTCTGATGTCTACATCCAACAGGATAATGCACCATGTCACAAAGCTCAAATCATCTCAAACCGGTTTCCTGAACATGGCAATCAGTTCACTGTACTCCAATGGCCTCCACAGTCACCAGATCTCAATCCAATAGAGCACCTTTGGGATGTGGTGGAACAGGAGATTTGCATCATGGATGTGCAGCTGACAAATCTACAGCAACTGAGTGGTGCTTTCATGTCAATATGGGGCGGCACAGCGGTGCAGTGGTTAGCACTCTCGCCTAGCAGTAAACAAGGGTCGCTGGTTCGAATCCCAACCACGACACTACCTGCCTGGAGTTTGCATGTTCTCCCTGTGCCTGCGTGGGTTTCCTCCGGGTACTCCGGTTTCCTCCCACACTCCAAAGACATGCTGGTAGGTTAATTGGCTTCTGTCCAAAATTGGCCCTAGTATATGAATGGGGACCTTGGATTGAGGGTAGGGATTGATGTGAGTGTGCGATGTTCAGGGTTAGGGACAAGGGTCAGGGTTGTAGACCCACACTCACTCAGGTTGAACTGGATGGACTGGTGTCTTTATTCAACCTTACTAACTATGTAACTATGTAACTATGTAATATGGACCAAAATCTCTGAGGAATGTTTCCAACACCTCGTTGAATCTATGCAACAAAAAATGAAGGCAGTTCTGAAGGCAAAAGAAGGTCGAGGTACTAACAAGGTGTACCTAATAAAGTGGCCGGTGTGTGTATATTAGTACTTGTGACATCATCACCTAACCAGTGGTTTCTCTGTTATCCATGCCTGCCAGGACCAGGTCATTTCTTTCATTCTTTCTAACATGAGCGGAATGTCCGACAGAAAAAGTCAGACTGAAGCTTTTCATCGCCTATTCTGATCGTGTGTAGGCCTCATTGGACTTTTTTTTAGAAAATTCTGACGGACCTAGAAATAGAACATGTTTTAAATATTTCCGACTGAACCAATTCCTATTGGGAAAAGCGCTCGTCTGTATGCTGTTCCGTTGGACCAAAAACGACGCATGCTCTGAAGCAAGTACGAGACGGAAGCTATTGGCAACTGGCTATTGAACTTCCTTTTTCTAGTCCTGTCGTAAGTGTTGTACGTCACCTCGTTCTGGACGGTCAGACTTTGGTTTGACCGTGTGTAGGCAAGACCGCTTGAATGGAATTCTGTCAGAGAAACCTTCGGAGTTTATTCTGACGGCAAAACCGATCGTGTGTACGCGGCATAAGACTACAGGCAGAGTCACATGGGAACTTGCAGGCAGAGCTTGGAGAAAAGGGGGTAAAGATAGGAAAATAGGATGTGGAGTTGGAACAGGGGAGGCTGTTCAAAGATAGCACTTTAGAATAATGCAACCCACACTCTCTTTGCACTGAGCTATGTTTGGGCTGATATATTTATGTTGGCTTCAGAGGGATAAGAACTAAACCGGGGCACTGAGAGGACCTGTCCCCCTGGAGATAACGAATGGTCAAAAGTGCCTGGTCACTGGGGCAGGAAAAGAGACTTTTAGAGGAAGGAAACAGATTCTAAGAGAGTATATCACTGTTTGTGAAAACCACACGAGAGAAAGGTACTGTGTTTACAATGCACAGTTAAAATTTGATTTTTGTTCAGAGCTTTGAAGCAGTATTAAACTTTTAAACAAAAATGTATTATACTGAAGCTTACCAATTCTTAGATGTGGTGGCTGCATTCTTTTTTAGGCTCTCTTTTATTTTAACAGAGCAAGCTATCCTGAAGATGTAGCAGTAGGAGGAATGAGACAAACCATTTACCACTGACACGGATGCTTGCAATGGTCAACTTTTATATATATTTATCAAAAACCTTGATCCCCCCCCCCCAAAAAAAAAACCTGTTGCTGTAACTGCTTATAAATTGTTGACTTGAGTTTCAATACTTCAATTTGTTAGTGTATCTAAATCTGCATCTAACAACCCCTTCCCCAAAAAATACATTAGGTATTAATGAATATGTTAATACACTAAAACAAAGGGAAAAAAAAAAACGTATACAGGGGGTCCCCGGGTTACAAACAAGATAGGGACTTTAGGTTTGTTCTTAAGTTGAATCTGTTTGTAAGTCGGAACAGGTAAATTTTTTAAGTGTAGCTCCAGCCAAAAAATCTTTTTTTAAGTTTTGTAGATAGCATAGGGAAGGGTTATCACCCCTGTAACATTTGTTTTGCTGTCTGTGCCCCTGTTCAGAAGATTTCACCTCACTTTCTGTCCCAATGACAATTGGATTTTGAAAATTTTGGGTTATTAGGGAAATAAGGATAGGTGATAAAGCATCAGTGGAGACACCTTTTTCCCATATTAACTCTTACAGGAGTGAATTTCCCTTCCTAGGGGTAGATTTCCTCTCACTTCCTGTTGTCTCCTTCCGTTTGTAAGTAGGAGTCGTTTGTAAGTCGGATGTTTGTAAGTAGGGGACCCCCTGTAAAAAGAAAACACATTCAGCCACCACATCGAAGCTGCAATATATTAAATTTTTGGTTATGGGTTTAATACCACTTTAAATATTCAATTTCCTGGACTTTGGCGCAAACACAATACCAAATCTAGTTGTGGCCTTCCCCTATAGCATGCCCCTTACACAATAAACACTGGAGGCTGCCATGAGTACACCTCATCCATAGGAAAGAGCAAAGCGCGTGCACAGTAGAAAGAGGGGTTAGTCCAGATCTTATGCTCACAAATACTATGCGCACCAGGCAGGGACAGGCAGTGAAGATCACTATAATGGGAGGAAGCTAATTATTTTAGCATTTAGGCTGCACTCAGGGGGGTGGAAGTTTAATTAAAAAAAAACATATTTACTATAGTACAGTTATCCTTTACACCAGCTACATATTGGAAACCAATTGCCAGGACAGAGGCTAAGATGAGGTGCAGGCCAAGGAATAATTTAGAGGCAAATCAAGACAAATCAGTGTCAGGTCGGGATGGAAAGGGTCAAGGCAATTCAAGTAAAAAAAAAAAAAAAAAGAATAGGCAGTCTTTAAGAGCATCTTGGGATATCATGATTGCTGAGAATCAAACGCATAAAGCAATCATAAAAACACATTAGACCCCACCCAAACATATACTATTTTTTTAAAGAGTAAGAACACAATTGTAATTACCACACATCTTTTATCATAAAACGTATGTAAAACAAAAAATTACATTTAAAGAACAACGCTATGCCAGTCAGAGATAAACCCAATATTTGTTATTGAATTACTAAATGCCTGTCTTCACCACAACTATTTAAAACGGAGAGCTTCCAACCATAACCATTTAAATATTGCCAAACTAAAATATGCCAATAAAGCTGACAGTCATGAAATGGAGAAGCTGGGTGTGGACTTTCCTGGTGTTAAGCTTGCAGTCAGTCATCCCACAAAAAACTAAGCTTCAGGCAAACATAGGAAATACACACAGGAGCTGCTGTTCCTTATAATTGTGTTTTTCTGTTCATCACGTCTTATGACTTCCACAACCCTGTTGGGCACTTACAGGTCTTGTACCTTCCCCAGACAGTGACTGGACAGTGAGGCTGGGTCCACACCGCAGAACGCTGCGTCTCCATTCACCGATTCAGGTCCGATTTCAGCCAAACTTTTTCACTGAATTCGGACCTGAAGCTAACCAAAACACGCACAGGACTCCTGTGCAATTCACACCAGAGCTGCTGCGGAGATGTGTGAACCGGCTCCATAGAGAGTTTATTTATTTATTTATTTCGGGTACTTATATAGCGCTGTCAATTTACGCAGCGCTTTACATATACATTGTACATTCACATCTGTCCCTACCCTCAAGGAGCTTACAATCTAAGGTCCCTAACTCACATTCATACATACTAGGGACAATTTAGACAGGATCCAATTAACCTACCAGCATGTCTTTGGAGTGTGGGAGGAAACCGGAGTACCCGGAGGAAACCCACGCAGGCACAGGGAGAACATGCAAACTCCAGGCAGGTAGTGTCGTGGTTGGGATTCGAACCAGTGACCCTTCTTACTGCTAGGCGAGAGTGCTACCCACTACACCACTGTGCCGCCCAGTCACAATCTCCTGCTATGCAAATCAGATGCGGAGAAACCCGCATCCAATACGCAACAGTGTGAACCCAGCCTGAAAAAAAAAGCAGTAGACTGATACTCTGCGATTTTCTCAGCTTTCAGTGTGTGAACCAATTGGCTTCTGCCCCTCCCAGTCTGAGTTCTGCTTTGCAGGGATTGCAGGATATTATCACCAATTCAAATTCAGATATTTACACTGTTTGCATTTAAAAAACAAACACTGAAGGGTGTAATAATAAATATAGAGCTGCATTGATAATGGCACCAACTACTCTTCCATAAATCCAGCAGTCAGGGCTCCCTTTCCCCCTTAGATCAAGGGATCCTAAATCTGAACTCAAACATAGGCACTGACAGATGAAAGTGATTCCTTTTGTCTATTTTTTCCATGTGCATAAGCCTATTCAGAACAAAACCACTAGCATCTGAGTGTACTCTGGTGGAGGAACATGTGCAAAATATAAGTGGCGAACATTAATGGAAATGGGGGGGGAGTGGGCAATAGATATGTTTTCCGCAACTGCCAAGTAACTAACAGAATTCCAATTAAAATCCATTTTTTTTTCTACTTGAGCCAGTTCTTGAACAGCGACTCCAGTTATTTCTTTTTTTTTTTCCGAGCTCCAGTATTAAATAAAATCCTTTTAAGATATCCAGAAGGTTTAGAGATGCAGCTCGATCAGATTAATCACAGTTATGACTAAAATTTCCAGTTACAGTGTTGAGTAAAAACCCACCTCTTTGCTAAGTATTAATGTTTGATCCATTAAGTCAGCAGGAAAAAAAATACAATTACAGTAAAAAGGTTTAGAAACATAATGGTCTTATTAACAATAATACGAAGGTATTCAAGGAGGTTAACACAAAGTATATGTGGGTGAAGAAACTTTGTGATTCATCACCGAGCTGGCAGAAAGGGTCTTGGCAGTGCCAAAGCATACAACGCATTTACGGGTGTCAAAAAGTCACCGCATTGTGAGCAATACAACGTGCTGCAAAGCTACTGCTTTGAGTGTGTCAAATGTCATGTCGAAGTCACTAATCATCACTTAAAAATAAGCGTTCAGCTCATCTAAAAATGTTTAACATCTATTATTTATGTGACAGTATTGCGCACTATTGCAGTTGTAAATGTGACAGGAATTTTGAAGGAAATCTTTCTCTGAAAGTATACTGTTCAAACTGAAATCCCGTACATACATAAATTACATGTAAATGTAAGCACATGCACCTGCATTGTGTGTATACACACACACATATATATATATAATCTATATAATATAAGTGGTGTGTGTATATGCGTGTGTGTACCCTACCCACACACACTGGTGTACTGAAAGGTGCAAAGATGCCAGGCTGGAGGACTATCGCAATGGGGACTGACACTGACCAAGAAAAAGCCATAGCATTTAAACCCATGGCTCAAACAGATAAATGGAATGATGGGGTAGCATGGCAAAGACGAGAATTAGTGGATGCGGAGAGGGTAAGCTTTCAAAAGAACCTGTTACTTTTCTCTCAATTGGCACAGTTGCAAATTTCCCTTTAACAAGTTCTTGAGATACTTGCTTGATTTGTATATTTTTATATTTAAATTTTATAATTTTTTTCTACCATTTTGTTTCATTCCTGCACAAAAGCAAGTAACATGGTCTGTTAGTCACGACATGTATAGCCTTCATTTAAGCTTAATAATATGAATTTACATTTAACCATATTGAACACTCCATCTTCCTATATAGTCCCTGCAGCTAAGCTCAATAACTGTTGCAATACTAATAGTATGGATCATTTTTGGCAGCTTCGGGTAAAATACAGTTAATTCATTTCTGAAAGGAAAAAAAAAATCTATCTTAATTTATGTGAAAACATATATGAGTTTTAGAAAAACAACTTGTATGAATTCTAGGATTACGTAAGTGATCTTTCTACAATCTGAAGAACACTTTGCATTGTGTGCCAACATAAGGATATGCACTATATTTTCAAAAGTAGTGGGACGCCTGCCTTTACACGAACTTTAATGGTATGCCAGTCTTCGTCCGTAGGGTTCAATATTGAGTTGGCTCAACCTTTGCACCCATAAAGTTGTACAAAATGTCTTGGTATGCTGGTGCCTTAAGAATTCCCTTCACTGGAACTAAGGGGCCAACCCCAACCCCTGAAAAAAAATCCCACACCATAAACCCCCCTCCACCAAATGATTTGGACCAGTGCACAAAACAAGGTCCGTAAAGACATGGATGAGCAAGTTTTTGGTGGAGGAACTTGACTGGCCTACACAGAGACCTGACCTCAACCTGATGGAACACCTTTGGGATGAATTATAGTGGAGACTGTGAGACAGGCCTTCTCGCCCAACATCCGTGCCCGAACTCACAAATGTGCTTTTGGAAGAATGGTCAAACATTCCCATAGACACATTTCTAAACCTTGTGGACGGCCTTCCCAGAAGCGTTGAAGCTGTTATAGCTGCAAAGGGTGGCCCAACTCAATATTGAACCCTACGGACTAATGCCCCGTACACACGGTCGGATTTTCCGATGGAAAATGTCCGATCGGAGCGTGTTGTCGGAAATTCCGACCATGTGTGGGCTCCATCGGACATTTTCCATCGGATTTTCCGACACACAAAGTTGGAGAGCAGGAGAGAAAATTTTCGGACAACAAAATCCTTTGTCGGAAATTCCAATCGTGTGTACACAAATCCGACGGACAAAGTGCCACGCATGCTCAGAATAAATAAAGAGATGAAAGCTATTGGCCACTGCCCCGTTTATAGTACCGACGTACGTGTTTTACGTCACCGCGTTTAGACCGATCGGATTTTCCGACAACTTTGTGCGACCGTCTGTAGACAAAACAAGTTTGAGCCAACATCTGTCGGAGAAAATCCTAGGATTTTGTTGTCGGAATGTCCGAACAAAGTCCGACCGTGTGTACGCCCTATAAGAGTGGGATTCCATTAAAGTTCATGTGCATGTAAAGCCAGGCGTCCCAATACTTTTAATAATATTGTGTTTATTTTAACACATACTACCTAAAAGCAAGCAAGTAAGCATATAACATAACACATTTCAGCTAATAAACTGTCCTTGCTTTGTGGTAAGTCCATTTTAAAGTGTGTGACCATGCATAAACTGCAACTTTAAAGAAGCCCACAGATATAAGATGATGGTTGCCTGACCCAAATAGTCTCAGAGTGGATGAAAACCTCATGACTATGGGCACCAGCTAGAGGAGGCAGATATCCCCATCTTAGGTGAAAAAAAGACTGGCCATGAGGGTCTTTTTTCATACATTCACTATGGTTTTCCTCCACCCCCTGAGATAAACCAGTTCTGTATGTATTAAAATGGATGCTAGAGTGATCAAATTGTACATATTTATGCACTAATATGTAAAAAGAAAAAAAAAATCTGTAAATCTGCTCTTGTCCACTGCCATCTTAAAATGTCCCTAGCATTTCTACACATGTATGTTGGGAGGTCTAGAGAGAAGTTATCCTGTCTCCTACTTGACTTTCCATTGTAATAGTGCTCTAACCTGCTGGTGGCATCAGATAAATCAGACTCTAGCCAGCCTGTGACAGTGCTCTATAATACACACTGGTACTGGCCTAGATTTTGGTTTGAAATTGGCAGCACAATAGTAGTGTCTGTGCCCATACAATGCCTGTTGTCTGCCAGGTAACACATACTCTAGGAAGCAGCATTTCCATAACATACACAAGGGGGAAATATGATCCTACAGCACCAAATTATGGCCCGGGAACTCTAAGAACAAAAAACGGTATGAAAAGATATTTTGAATTCTCATGAACAGTTCAGTTTAACTTGTGAGGGATATGGAAGTTAGTGAAATCCATAGGCAGCACCTGGAGCTCCTTTTTCTCCTTTTTAGGAGTAGTAGTTAGAAGTAGTGACTATGCTTTGGTTTTGTTGGATGGCAACAGTCGAGCTGCCAGTCTACATATTAGAGGACAGCATTCGGGTTAAAGAAAACATTTTTATGAACTCCACAGGCCAAATAAAAGAGTTTTACACAAGCATCCAGCTAACCAAATATGTCTGTCTCTAAAATCTAATGTTCTCCATTCTGGGATGCATATTTATTCTTGTGCAGGATGATGTGAATTTTTTCAGCGTAGCCTTGAAACATACAAATTCTTCTGTGTAAAAGGTCTTGCTGTTTTGCAATGCAGCACCTGTTAGTATTGCCCTTTTAAAATCTGTTCATACTACAACACAAAGCATCAGAGGAAGGGGTGCATTCATGAGCCTTCTAATCTACTGATTGTACAAAGATTTTCAAAAATGATGCACAACGAAGGACTGTACCCTTTTGTATGGACTTCCAACTATTTTAAACACCTTTATTTCAAAAGTCAGGCCTAAGGATTTTTAAGTAAAATTAACAAAAAAAAAAAATTAACGTGCCCCTGTTTCCGTGTGCTCGCACGCAGAAGGGAACGCATACGTAAGTCCCATCCACATATGAAAACGGTGTTCAAACCACACATGTGAGGTGTCGCCGCGAACGTTAGAGCGAGAGCAATAATTCTAGCCCCAGCCCCTCCTCTGTAACTCAAAACATGTAACCAGTAAAAATTTTTAAAGCGTCGACTATGGGGATTTTTAAGTACCGAAGTTTGGCGCCATTTCACGAGCGTGTGCAATTTTGAAGCGTGACATGTTAGGTATCCATTTACTTGGCATAACTTCTTTCACACTATGCAAAATAATTGGGCTGTTTTTTTGTTTTTTTTTAAAAAAAGCATGAACTGCTTTTTTACAAAAAACATGCTTTTGAAAAATTGCTGCGCAAATACCGTGCGAGATAAAAAGTTGCAATGACCGCCACTGTATTCTCTAGGGTCTTTGCTTAAAAAAACATATAGAATGTTTTGGGGTTCTATCTAATTTTTTAGCAAAAAAATGTGGATTTTTACATGTAGGAGCGAAGTGTCAGAATTGGCCTGGATGCGAAGTGGTTAAATGACTACAAGAATTTTGAATTCTGATGCTGAAGCATTGCTGCCAATGTTAGTAGCATATAAAGAATACTTCTATTATAAAATTGGAATACATCAAATCACATATATCGTTATCATGATGCATTTTTTGTGATAATGGCACCTAAAAAGATCATAACAGATGACTTCTATCTTAGTACTAGTGGGAGAGTTTAAGGGTGGGCTTTTGTAGGCGCAAAACTGTTATTATACATGCTACTCTTAACCGCTTCCCGACCGGCGCACGCCGATGTACGTCGGCAGAGCGGCGCGGCTGGGCAAATGGGCGTACCCGCCGTGCCATTGCGTGCGCGCCGGCCGGGAGCTCCGTGAGTCGGGTCGCAGGTCCCGCGGATACCCGCGATCGCCTCACGGAGCGGATGAACGGGGAGATGCCATTGTAAACAGCATCCCCCCGTTCTGCCCAGTGACAAGTGTCACTCGATCTCTGCTCCCTGTCATCGGAGCAGAGATCAGTGACGTCACCCACACAGCCCATCCCCCTACAGTTAGCAATCACTCCCTAGGACACACTTAACCCCTCCCCGCCCCCTAGTGGTTAACCCCTTCACTGCCAGTGTCATTTACACAGTAATCCGTGCATTTTTAATCGCACTGATCGCTGTATAAATGACAATGGTCCCAAAAATGTGTCAAAAATGTCCGACATGTCTGCCATAACGTCGCAGTCACAATAAAAATCGCTGATCGCCGCCATTACTAGTAAAAAAAGAATTATTAATAAAAATGCCATAAAACTATCCCCTATTTAGTAAACACTATAACGTTTGCGCAAACCAATTAATAAACGCTTATTGCGATTTTTTTTACCAAAAATATGTAGAAGAATACTATCGGCCTAAACTGAAGAAAAAAAAAGTTTTTTTTATATATTTTTGGGGGATATTTATTATAGCAAAATGTAAAAAATAATGCGTTTTTTTCAAAATTGTCGCTCTTATTTTGTTTATAGCCAAAGAAATAAAAATCGCAGAGGCGATCAAATACCACCAAAAGAAAGCTCTATTTGTGGGAAAAACAGGACCTCAATTTTGTTTGGGAGCCACGTCGCACGACCGCGCAATTGTCAGTTAAAGCGAAGCAGTGCCGAATCGCAAAAAACGCTCTGGTCAGGAAGGGGGTAAATCCTTCCGGGGCTGAAGTGGTTAAAATGTCACATTTTTATTTACAAAATTAATTAAAAACAGTCATGCATGAATTTGACAATATAATGGCGTACACCAGATAAAAATAAGATCCCTTTACATTTATTCTTCTACATGTTACTCCATCCTGGCTTCTTCAGGAAGTATCCCTTATATGTACTACCTGAAGAAGCCAGGATGGCGAAACATGTAGAAGAATAAATGTGAAGGGATCTTATCTTTAGCTAGTGTATGCCATTATATGGTCAAATTCACGTATCAATGCTTTTTAATGAATTTTGTAACTATAAATATGTCATTTTAACCGTAGCATGTGTAATAACGGCTTTGCCTCTATAACAATACACCCTTAAACTCTCCCACTAGTATTTTGATCAATAAGGGATGATGGTGCCAGTTAGATGTTCCTCTGTTCATATCCATAATGCCCAATTACGATATTATATAGCTTAGTGTCATAACTACCAATACATGTACAAAATAAATAAAATACATCACATCAAATTTACTTCAGCTGTTGCAGTGTTACTAGATACCCAAAGTGGTATAATTTGTTGTAAACAGGTGCGGGGTAGCTTTCTGCACGTTTAAATACTGCAATGTTGGTAGGGTAGCCTAATAATAGGCGACAATACACCTATTGCTGTACACAGTAACACTTGTGTGTGTGTATATATAGATATATACACCCCACACACTCAAATACACACATCTATCTGTTCCAGTATTAAGATCATGGCTACAATTTTGCTAGAAGCGAACCTTCTATAAAATTCTATTAATCTGCCTGCCAATCACAAAGTGACTGACTGCAACACGGCCTTATCTGGGCCTGCTGTCTGTTGTGCATTCTGCTAAGTGATGTCATCACTCGAACAGGAGAAAATAAGCAGATTATTACAGCGACTAGAAGCAAAACTAAACATCTGGGTTCTTTGCATGGACAGATTTACACACTGGCTGTCAGATAAAGAGCAGTTTGCCTGTTGCTTACACAACAAGAATGTGCCTGACAGCTTCTTCCCAGCTCAGGATCTGATTACATAAATAGGCCATTTCATGACTATTTCTAAGGACTGACAGTCTGTAGTTTAAAGAGCAATTTCTTAAATATCAGCTTTGCAGCCCCACACACAGTGCTGATTAATATCTCTAACATTCAGGAGGGCCAATCAATTTTCTTTTTTTATGATGATAATCAAAGATGTTTTATAGAAAACATTCCGTAAAATAAAAAAAAAATTACGCACAACATAAGCAAAGCTTAAGGCATCGTCAAAGGATGATCTTTGGTTGTTCTTTATTACCACAGCTAATTGCCTCACATGGTGTAAATTGTCATCCAACACATGGTATTAATAGAAAAGTAATCTGTTTGGTACTAAAAACTCGATGCATAAATGTGCCGCTCACATTAAAAAGTTGTTCAATTTAGCAACATCAAATACTGTGTACTAGACTTTAATTAACATGAAATATGCCTAATTAAGATTTTTTCAGAACCTAATTCAATATTTGTGTATTCGTAATTCCGTGCTTAAATTAAGAGGCTCTTTAGCTTGGTACTAATTAGTTGTAATAATTGTTTTACTTCACATATTTAAAAACACCACAATACTGAGTGTTTAGGATGGAGGCACATAACAGCCTGTGGTCGAGCAATGCTGATTTTCAGATGCCCCTGAAGGACTGTTATAAAAAGTCCAAGCTTACCTTTCTAACATTGTATAACCAGAATATATTTGCTGTAAAGTATTTATTTTCTCTGCCACATTTAACCCCTTCCTGCCGCCTCCTCTCGACCCTTTAAGAGTTTCTAAATGCCAGGAGGCGGGCATTCGGGTCATGTGACTGCTGTGATTGGCTGTCACAGCGGTCACATGATTGGAAAACTCCTGATTGCAAGTATGCATATGGAGCTTTCCAGTCCCCACTGGTGACTGTGCTGGGAGTGAGCAGGACGTGCGCTTGCAGCACAGAGAAGTGGTTCAATAGGGCCTCTCTGCATTGAAGCCCACCTGCCAAAAGGCCACATATATGCATGCGGCTGGCGGGAAGAGGTTAAAAGGATAAGTTCACCATTGGTAACATATTACATCCATATTAACAATTTATAGAACCCTTTGCTCGCCTTCTCTCACCCTCCCATGACAGCGGGCGGGGGTTTCTCTCCCTGCACCCGCTGTCACATTTTAAAGAATGTGGCTGTGCAGGGCTTTGCCCACATAGCCACGACATTTATTCACAGATTCTGGTGAATCAATAAACTACAAGTACCATCTTCCACTGCGGCAAATGTACTTGTAGTTTGAATGGGCTACGAATGTGCTGATGAGCAAGCTCCTTGTTCATTCATTCTTCCTCTAGCTTTGTAACAGAAAGCCAGTACAGGGATACAGGCACAAAGCAACAGGAAGACTGTGCAGGAGCCTGATATTGAACTTGCACTCTGCAGATCATGGGTGCAAGGCTTTTCAAGCTTCTGTAAATAAATAAATGCACATTTTATCACCTGCAAAATCATGTACATTCGTTATTAATTTTTAAGCAGAATTTAGCCTTTAAAGTGGAACTCCAAGGCAAAGCTTGGAGTTCAACTATATTATGGAAAGGTTAGAGACCTTTGGCAGGCTTTTACTGCTGTGGACATTGCCCCTTATCTACTGTTGGGGCAACTATAAAATAAAAATTTACCAGAATGACAAATGTTAGAATTCTTTACCACTTCCAAAAAAACAAAAAACAAAAATAAAAAATACATCAGACAGATTCTGCTCACTTTATGTCCCCCTGACCACAATAAGTGGAAACCAAAATTGCACGTTATTGTATGATCTCCTAACACAAGGAGCACCAGACAATAACAGATAAAATTGTGTTTGAATCCCAGACTTGGCAGTTACATAGACTACCTCCATACAGGTCACTAAAACAAAACATCAGAAAATAATTGGTGCAAATAGGATTGCAGAAAACTACACGTAGAAGCCTATTGTGTGCCATCTAAAAAATATAAAAGAATGGGATATTTTAAAAAACTGAAGCTAGTTTAGAAGTATATCTATTTATGATTTCTTTTTCCCTATAATTGCTCTGCATTGGCTGATTGCTCCTTCCTACCTCCTGTGCCTCCTTATGAGCAATGAGACTACTATACATAGTGATGGGATGTGTGTGTGTGTGTGTATGCTGTAAGCATGTACAGTAGCTCAAGGCACGTTCTACCTATAGAGGCCTCTCCCATAATGAAGTTTCTTTAATAGCATGTGTGTGATGGAAAAATCTGGACAGCCGCACTCCGGATTGGAAAAGTGAAAAATAAAATCCTCTTTATTGAAAAAGTAATAACATGATTAAAATCCGTACATGGCTTTGTTGGGATAATGCAGCATAACCGCTAACGCGTTTCACGCTCCCATAGAGCGCTTACTCATAGCTGGTTTGTACAAAAGTGATCACAACTTATATACACATAATTTGTCTACCACATGACTACATATTGATTATCTGATTCTAAACAGCTGGTCGTTAGTCTTTGTGGGATTTTTTTGGCATAGATGTGATTGGATGTGCATCCTATAGTGGAATCACTAATGAAGACATGAATATATAAATGAAATGTGTTCATGTTGACAAATGTCAACATATATGAATGATAAAAAAATTTTTCCAAGGTTTTCGAAAAAACATATTTGTTGTTTTCCAAAATCACTAGAATGAGATGAGTGCTGGAATTTGACGTTCAAACGTATAAATTATCATACGGATAGGCGCAAGTATGGGCAAACTATGTGAACTGGTGGTTGCGGTATAATGTAAATGGTGTATAGAGTGAAAATTGGGTCTATATGCATATGGTAAAAAAATGTGCATCCAACACCACTAGCGGTGTAAAAAAAAAATAAAAACATTTTTTTATATATATGCACCATACACACATTCAGTTTTTTTTTTTTTTTTTTTTTTTTACACCGCTAGTGGTGTTGGATGCACATTTTTTTACCATATGCATATAGACCCAATTTTCACTCTATACACCATTTACATTATACCGCAACCACCAGTTCACATAGTTTGCCCATACTTGCGCCTATCCGTATGATAATTTATACGTTTGAACGTCAAATTCCAGCACTCATCTCATTCTAGTGATTTTGGAAAACAACAAATATGTTTTTTCGAAAACCTTGGAAAAAATTTTTTATCATTCATATATGTTGACATTTGTCAACATGAACACATTTCATTTATATATTCATGTCTTCATTAGTGATTCCACTATAGGATGCACATCCAATCACATCTATGCCAAAAAAATCCCACACAGACTAACGACCAGCTGTTTAGAATCAGATAATCAATATGTAGTCATGTGGTAGACAAATTATGTGTATATAAGTTGTGATCACTTTTGTACAAACCAGCTATGAGTAAGCGCTCTATGGGAGCGTGAAACGCGTTAGCGGTTATGCTGCATTATCCCAACAAAGCCATGTACGGATTTTAATCATGTTATTACTTTTTCAATAAAGAGGATTTTATTTTTCACTTTTCCAATCCGGAGTGCGGCTGTCCAGATTTTTCCATCACACACATACCATTGGAATAGCAATTGCTGGCACCTGGGGCTCTCACAATCATCCACACAGCGGAGGACGGGAAGCTTGAACCCGGTCACCTAGAGCGGTGGTAACTATCTTGTTCATCTCAAATATCTGGACTTTTGCTACATATTTCTTTAATAGCAAATGGGCAATTTTTCATTACTTATACAAATTCACAGTTACAGTGGTGTTTGTTGCCAGCATAATGGAATGCTTTGTTAAATATCTCTCAGTAGGTTACATTATCATTATACAGAGTATTACATGCAAGAATTAGAGGGAAGGAAACACAAATGTACTTTAGGCTGCACTTTTGTCATTAGCAGAAAACTTCAGATGGAGGCACAAAAGCAAGCAACTTTCACATTTATTTCTATACCATGACCAGAGTTAAAGTGATTGTAAACGATTACCTTGTAAAACAACCCATTCAATTTAAAATAGAATTAAAAGGCAAAACAATTTTATACCAATATAAAAAAGGTATTTATAATGTATTTTTATAAGTGTTCACATTCCCTCTGTTCTCAGCTGCATAAGAGCTGGAGAGGGGGAGGAGAAGCGGCATCACACTGAGCTTCCCAGTAAATGGCTGTGCAGCAGGGGGCGGGGGAGTCAGGACAAGTCTGATCATTGGAGGAGAGCACACAGAGTTCCCAGAATAGCTAGAGCAGTGTTTCTCAATTCCAGTCCTCAAGGCGCACCAACAGGTCATGTTTTCAGGATTTCCATTATTTTGCACAGGTGTTTTGATCAGTTTCATTGCCTTAGTAATTACCACAGCCTTTTCATCTGAGGGAAATCCTGAAAACATGACCTGTTGGTGCGCCTTGAGGACTGGAGTTGAGAAACACTGATCTAGAGAACTGACCACACAGTGTGTTCTCCTGCTTAGTGTAATCAGTTTTTAAAAGCAAAACAGAGGGACAGGCAGAAACACCAGGGATTTCACCTAAATGAAGCATACAAAGAGAACAGGATACTTTCTCATACAAGTACATGGTACAGCAGCTTTAAAGAGGAAGTAAACTTCCTCTGCAAACTTTATTAAGGCTTACCTATAAGTATTGAAAATATCTCCTAAACCTGTACAGTTTAGGCGATCTTTCCAGTGCATGTAGTCAGTGACATCACTGGCGCATGCGCTCTGAAGGAATGGCATACGGGTGCCGTCCCTACCAAGCCACAGCGCCGAAGCCCGCAATCCCAGAAGAAGCTCTGGGAAAGATGTTAGCTGTGACAGCGGTGTGCGGGGACCGCTGCAACAGCTTTGTTTTAAGGTGAGTATTTCATAATGAGCTAGTATGCAATGCATACTAGCTCATTATGCCTTTGTCCTGGAGGGTTTTTTTTTTTGGGGGGGGGGGTTATAACCTCTTTAAGATCCAGTAAACTTGAAAGAGAATATGTTCACACTTATGTTGGTGGTTTATTATATTTAGGATAAAAAATAATGCTGGTTATTTTGGAGAAGAGGTGAAAAGGGGGGGGGGGGGTTATACATATAATTTCCTATTCATTGCAGCTAGCCTTATCCAGCCAGAAATGGATGCCAAAGTAAGAAACCAAATTGCATGTACCATTGCTACAATGTTAAAATATCTCTTGCTTTTTGCCCCACAAGTAGGAAACCTTTTATTTTTCAACTTGTGACTAATATTAGCAGCTTTTGTATATGTAGGGAATTTTGTCTTGGGACTGGAGGCCCTTCAACATTCTAACTACTTGTCAATGTGGCACAGTAGCAGTATTTGTAAAAAATAAAAGTCCCTGTTTTTTGGAAAAACTGTTGGCAATCTCATGAATAATTCCTCCGAGAACCTTCTCTGTTATGTAGTCGTTACGTCGAATCCTCAGGTAAACAATGCGTGGTAGAGAGGCAGGATGTGTAGCTGCCGAACGGGTAAACATTTAAAACAAATCCTGTTCCCGACTCCAACTACATCAAAACTCATAACCACAAAATTGTTGCTGGTTATTTAGGTCACATCTTCATGCATAGACAAACTAGATAAGTTATGATGCTTGAAGACTGCTGTGATGTCTCCCCTGAAATACCTACAATATTGGTTTTATTTTATTATGTAGTGCACTCCATTACTATATACTGCAGAGCAGCAGAGAAAAAAGGAAAGTTGGCATTATATATTTTTAAACAGGTTAAAAAGTTGCAAATAAGCAATATTACTTAGGATAACCATTTATAAACAAACAGTTTTACTACAGGTCTGAAACGTGGTTTAAAAGAGGAGAATTCCCAGTCTGCCATCAAGCATCATTAATCTCAGTTGTATGAATCTGCTATTTACACAGTTTGGCAATAACCTAACAAAAAGAACAACTGTACTGCTTTTGGAAATAATGCCCTCTGGTCTTTTTTTTTTTACGTGTCATATACAGAAGGAATACAAGATCCATAATTTATCATAAAATACACCTTACCCTGTGCAGGAGAGCTGTTTTAAAGAATCTGTAAGGTGAAAAAAGCAACAAAGCAATAGACACAAATTAAAGCGTTTTCATTAATCCTGCAATTATATTTTATGCGGCCAAGAAGCCCTCAATCTTGGTAACACTTGTCATTGACCTTGACTTCTGCTCAGTGTAGGAACAGTCCCTTAAACCCATTGTGGCGGCTGCATGTTTTTCCTTTATTTTCACCTAGTGATTTGGCCAGCAAGTCAGTTATTTTTCAACTTCCTTTAACAGAATATGGTCTCAATCACAAGTTTTCTGGAAGAATAAATGGCTTGTATACTTCCCAGGTCACTTTTTCCTTTAGATGTTTCTGCTTTAAAGCAGGCTTAGCCACATTTAGGAGAATTTAACCACAATTACATGGGTTTAGCCGCATGTTCAGATCCTGAAAGCAGAGAATTTTGTTTTTATTTATTTCATTAAGTAGTTTTTTTTAACAGGGAAAATATTAGAGAAGATGAGTCTTGTCAGTCTGCTGTGGTTGTGGGTTTATCTGGCCAGAGACACCGACTGAGATAGAACTAAACAAAGGTACAATTGCTCCAGCCCACATAAGCAGGATTCAAATCGTAATAACTGATGTAAACCCTGTCAGGGGTGATATGCAGATGACGGATTAGTATACTACTCAGCAACTTAATGTAAGTCTTGTTCTGCAGACCTACAATCTTGCCAATACTTTTAAGGGAACTAAAAACATAAGACTCTGTGCAGCCACCAAAGCTCATGTCTTCTGCTTGCCTGCCCATGGCCTTGGCCAGCTGCTCGGTTAGACTTCACAACAGGTCCTGAGGAATGGCATCCTTTGGCACGTTAGTGAAGAGCTTGAAGGTGGGCATGATGTCTCCATGAAGCTGATCTGACGAGGTGAAGAGCAGAGAACCCCACAGAATTATTTTTCCACTAAACACGTGTAAACTGATTAAACCTAAATACAGTAAGTACTCAGTTTGAATGGCCCCGCTGAAAAATCACTATCTGCATGTATACGTGTTTAGAAATGCCCTTTTAAGGCATATAAAGGCAAGTCTTACAGTGCCAGTGTGAATGAGGCCTAAACTGTTCAGCAAATTGGCAGTTATAAGGTTGAGACAATCTATGTAACACTGTCAGGGGGTATTTAAAATCATTAGCGATTATTCCAAATGGGCAAAAAAATACAACACTATTGTTGTAACTGCTTTAAGTATTAGCTGGAGATCAGCTTTAAATGGTTAGTGAAGACCATGTAAATTTGCTAGTGCTTCTAAAACTACCCTCTCAACAAGTCGACAATGATACTGTTCAAGGGTGGTTTTACTGCTGCTTTTCCATATAGCAAGGCCCCCAAGATAGTAAGTGTGTTACTGGCTATATCACTGGGTGAAAATTAAAGAAACAATACCTTAAAAATTAAATCAAATGTAGCAACCACACTTAATGATCAGTAAGCTGAAATATATGAACTTTTTGTTTTGGGGTTTAGATACATTTTAAGCCGGGGTACTGAATTAAAATTCATGGAGGTCCAGTCAGTAAAATCATCAGTTCTCTGTCCACTCCCCTTCACATCACAACTCCCCTTGACATGACAGACCCCCCCATCATTTCACATCAAAGTCCCCTCCGCAACACCGTATACCTTGTCATCACGTCCTCCCCAACATCACAGCTCCCCCCGCAGTTAAACTCACAGCAGGTTAGAGGGCGAGAGGCATCGCAGGTCTGCAATGAGAGCCAGAGCTGCCCACCTTGCATCCTACCAACCCATCACCCGCTTGTCTGAAAAGTTGGGAAGTACTAAAGTATGAATCTGGGCCTGTATAAATAAGCCTAGGATCTAAGAACAGATAGAAAGCAATTAAAGGATGAATGAAATATTCACAAGAACCATATATTATGTATCTTTTGGGGCTACTGTTAGTTTGCTGCCTTTGGTTCACATTACAATAAAGTGACAAATTACATTGGTTAAAAATCACCGTCTTCGCAATACTTCATATTCTACAGTATAAATAGTGTATGTATAAATTGGAAAATATAGTCCTTGATAAGTCATAGGCATTGCCATTTTATACACTGCTAAGACCTATGGTTGACTGCTGCTGGGCTTTGTACAAACATATTTGGGTCCAAACTGATGCTGGACATGACATGACTTCCTATCAGTCTGCACTGAGAATTTACGGCATCAGACAATGCTATAAATGACATTGGGGTAGTAATAGATGTACAGTAGTTTGGACTATATTTTGATATGGACATTTTGCCAGTGACCAAGTGGTTCTAAATCCAGGAAATTTTTCACCTTAATGCCTTAAAGGGGTTGTAAACTCTTGTGTATTTTCACCTTAATGCATCCTATGCATTAGGGTAAAAAAAAACACCTGGCAGTCACAGGCCCCCCAGTTTTACTTACCTGAGCCCCTTCATCTCCTCAGAGGGGACATGCTGTCCCTCTCTCCACGGGGTCCTGGCTCTTGATTGGATAGATTGATAGCAGTGCAGCCATTGGCTCCCGCTGCTGTCAATCAAATCCAATGATGCGGGCGCCAGGGAGCGGGACCGAGTCCGGCATTCATGTCTGTGGTTGCAAATGCTGGACTGAGGATCTTGCCCGCAAGGTAACCCCCTCGGTAGAGCGCTTCTCCTAGGGTGTTCTGTGATGCAGGGAGGAGCCGCAAGAGCTGCCGAGGGGACCCGAAAAGAGGATGTTCGGGGCCACTCTGTGCTAAACAAGCTGCACAGTGGAGGTAAGTATATGTTTGTTATTTAAAAAAAAATAAAAAACAATCCTTTACAATCACTTTAAGGCAAAAAAATGTCCCAGTAGTAGTATCACTCCCTCACCTCCCTGTATAACTACCTTAGTCCTATCTCAATTCAGCGCTGTGCCCACCTGCAGCGGCGCTTGTCTGTGTTCCTCTCCTCACAGAACACAGAGGCAGCAGGGGGAGCCATCACCACCTCCTGTTGTCAAAAAAATCCTGTGAGTACAGAGCAATGGGGCGGGCGGGGCCGAGCCGCGCTGTGTGTCTATGGACACACACAGCCTGGCTTGGGAGTGAGCCCATGTCTGCCCCCACAGCAAGCAGCTTGCTACAGGGGCAGACACAGAAGAGAAGGAGTTGACAGTGCCGTCAGGGTAACCCAGAAGAGGAGGCTCAAGGCTGCTCTGTACAATACAGAGCAGGTAAGAAAAAACATGTTTGTCGTTTATATAAAACGTATTCTTTACAACTGCTTTGAATGTGGCAGTGCATATCATTTGACTCTTCAACCCCATACTGTAGTATCAGGCTGCCATGTTTAAACCACTCGCATTACTGGGATCTCCTTTCACTATATCTTCCCATTCTTGATAACAACTTGACCTCTGGATGATTTACCCCTCTTCATGACCAGGCCATTTTTTGCGATATGGCACTGCATTAATTTAACTGACAATCGCGTAGTCATACAACACTGTACACAAATATAATTTATGTAATTTTATTTGTGGAGGGGCAGTAAGCAGTGGTCTCAGGCTCTTGGCAGCTCGCTGAGAGGCTGAGACAGGCATCAGTCCAGGCCCTTGGTGGATCCAGACTTCCAGAGTCGGGACGACACAGTGGGACTGATCTGTGTGACGTCAGCAGAGAGTAGACTTTAGACCGCTCTATGCTGAAAACGGGTCACAGGAGTGCAAAACGGGTTGCACTCCTGTGACCCATAGCCTAGCCAAATGAGCCCAGGGTGGACTTCTCCTTTAACACTATAAACAAACCGACAATATTGAAAAAAAAAAAAAACAATATTTTTTTACTTTCGGCTATAAAACATATCCAATAAAAAAAAAAAAAATAATACAAGATTTCTTCATCAATTTATACGTATTTTGCTACATGTTTTTTGTAAAAAAAAAAAAAAAAATCCAATAAATGTCGATTGATTTACGCAAACGTTATATCGTCTACAAACTATTGGATATATAGTGGAGTTTTTAAAAATTTTTTTTTTATACTAGTAATGGCGGCGGTGGACAATTGGACACTGACACTTTTGACACTTTGCGGGAACCAGTGACATTAATACAGGGATCAGTGCTAAGAATATGCATGGTCACTGTACTAATGACACTGGCTGGGAAAAGGGTTAAACATCTAAGGTGATCAAAGGGTTAACTGTGTGCCTAGCCAGTGTTTTTGTTAGGTGCTTTTACTAGGGGAAGTGATGGATTTTAGTCCCTGCTTTGAAGGAACGCAAAACCCATCCAATTCCCCCTGTCAGGACAGAGATCTGCCTTGTTTACATAGGCAGATCTCAGTTCTGTGTGTTTGTGCCGGAATACATCCAGTGCCTAGCCTCCGCAGATCGGCTTCTGCGATATATATATATATGTGATCCTGCACAGGAAAGCTGCCATGTAGCAGTAAATCTGCTATGGGGGGGATGGCAAGTGGTTAAAAGCCACAACAAAAAAGTTTTGTCTGGGGTTCCAAGTTTCATCTAATCAGTATGCCAATCCCTGGAGCATGTCTCCCTAAAACAAGTCAATAATGTCAGCTCTAATAACAGAGGAATACTTTAGTCCCTAACAAAGTGTTAAGCTGTTGGTCACAGAGTGGTTACATAGAGCATCACAGTATTTTACCTCCATCACTCCACTTAGAGAGCTGATGAAGGGAAATCTTTTTTGAAAGCCTAAAGCTTTGACTACCATCAGGCATATAGGCACACATAGTAAAGGTCAAATACTTAGGTGGCAACTTTAATCTTTTCAGGTGTGAGTTTTGTCCATCCCTGAAGAAGAAGAGAACCTACTAACTGCCATTGGTAAGCCTCTTTTTGTCTAAAATGGCTACATACCAATAAAAAAAAAAATTAAACAAGTCAGTTTTATAAAAAAAAAATAATATAAAACATTTTTTACAGATCTAAAAGGTTTCAATACCTTCTGTACAAAAACTAACTTATGTTTCAGGTTCTTTAACTTCATACTACAGTGGTTACACAGCTAGCTTGATTACACAAAACATCCTTTGCAACCCTTTATTAATGGCAAGGTTTCTTTAATCAAAACCTATTTAGAGATGATTAGAAACATGTTTCAAATTAAAAAATAAAAATGAACAAATTAATAAGCAAGATGTGAACTATTGGCAATATTTGAATTATTACCATATGAAGTGTCTAAGAATAGACACTCTTTGTTACATAAAGAATGCTCTAATTGCTTTAAATCAGCCCGTGCTATCCATCTTGAATATTCTTTATTACAAACACAGTAAACAGAGCACTATTAGGACTGTTGCTGAGTTTAGGCTGCAAGATTTTTACTCGTTCCTAAATCATTTTAAAATAATGAGAGCTTTAGCCTTTATCTAATTAACAAGTGCCTTTTCTGAATTAAAAAAAAAAAAAAAAAGGTGTCGTTTAGCCCACGGTTGTTTAGTAAATTGGCTTGGTGGCACATAAGCTAATGTAGGGTAGCAGTTGCAGAGTCTTGTTCCAGGTTTCTTATTGCTTGAATTATAATTCAGTGATCACCTTAGATCATGGGCTATTCATAAATCAGACGTCTGACATAGGATGAAAAATTGTATTAATATATGAAACTTATTATATAGTACAAAAACGCTCTCTTGATAAATTACATTGTTCAGACTTGACAATGATTGCGTTTAAAACATTATTCCTGTTTGCTGTTTTACGGACTGAGACCTCTTCATGAAAAATTTACAATGCTCTTCTGTGTTTTGAAGTCAAAGGGCAGTATGAGCAAGCCGGAGATAGAATGCAATGCTTTAGGTTTGCTGACAGCAGCAGGACAAAAAAAATAAAAATATCCCTTAACATCTTCAGTGCCAGATAACATCCCCTATTGTGCAGTACTTTAATAATATCAGTGTATTTTGTTCACAATAGGGATAATGCACATGGGCCTCTTGGGTGCTATTTGTGGGCTTAACAACACAGTAACAGATAAAGAAGGCCAATAAAATCTAAAGATGCCAGCCACATGTATTTATTTTGTTACTTTTTTAAAACAGGCAGTAAAAACCAATATATTAAGGCCCTCCCCTACCATACATAGAGGTTGTTTGGGAACCTTTTGAGAAAAAAATTGAGATACCAGGGAATTATAAGTAGCCCAAATCTCGTGAGATGATGCTACAGCACAGCAGCTTCTTCCTTTGAGATTCGGGTTACTTGCCATTTCCTGGGATCTCACCCAATGGAGCATGATGTCACCCGCTCACCTAGACATTGTGAGTAGGAGCTGGGGAAACGGTAATTGTATATAAATGTGCCGCGCTACTCCTAACCAACAATCAATACAACCTAAGCTGTAAAGTAATCTGGATGATATGTGTAACATAAAACAGTGAATTACAAAATAATCCAATCATAATATACAGTGCTTGTAAAATAATAATCCAATCTTAATGTAAAGTGCTCGTGCTCCGTGAATCACACACAGTCCATAATGATATGAATATAATCAACACAGTCCATATAAAGTGATAAGGTGTCTTCATGCAATGTGCACTCCTCCCCCTTCAGTTGTACCCTCACCTTAAGGGCTTAGAAAATAAGCCAAAAGATGTTTTCAGCAGATATCCTGGACCATCCTTCTATCTCCTATAAGTATACTGGCTGCTGTGTGCCGGTACTCCTCCCTGGACACCTCCTGCTCCTGATAATAGCCCAGCTTTAAGAGGATACCAGTTTTCTCCTGGTCACTTCCAATAAGCATTTACATAGTAACGGAATGCTTCTAAAGTGCTGTAATGCTGTGGTGGTGAGGGGGGGATAGGGTCACCTGAATACCGGATCTGCAGCCCCGGTTTCTCAGCGTTCAATCTATCCTCTGCCTCCTCTCCAGATCACCTGCTTCCCACACATCAAAAAAGGTAAGTATACCTTTATATTAAAGTGGTTCTAAAGGTAGAAGGTTTTTTTTTAATCTGAATCCATTCTATACATTCAGATAGAAAACTTTCAGTGCACAGCAGCCCCCCTTAGCCCCCTCTTGATCCAGCGATGTTTCACGAGAGCCTCGGCTGTCCAGGACTCTCCCTCCTGATTAGCTAAGACACAGAAGCAGGCACCATCGACTCCTGCTGCTGTCAATCAAAGTCAGTGAGCCAATGAGGAGAGAGAGGGGGTGGGGCCGAGCCACAGCTCCGTGTCTGAATGGGCAGAGAGGAGCAGCTCGGCTCGGGTGCCCCCATAGCAAGCTGCTTGCTGTGGGGGAACTTGGCAGGAGACAGGGGTGCTGGCAAGGGGCCCAGGAAGAAGAGGATCTGGGCTGCTCTGTGCAAAACCACTGCACAGAGCAGGTAAGTGTAACATGTTTGATAATTTTAAACCAAAAAAAAAACTTTAATATTTCTTTAAGCAGACTATGTTTACCTCAAAGTCTGCTTTAACATGTTCATTTGATTTACAAAAAGACACAGATGAATGATAAACCAGTAGATGTATTGAAGGGGTCTAAAGTCTACAATAAAACATTCCTGTCATGTCACAATACACAGAAACAGCACTTTTTTTTAAAGCTGTAACCTTGCCTAGCTGTGATGTGATGTGATATCGGTCTGCTGCAGGTTGGAAAAAATGTTCCTCTTCCCCAGTAATCGGACCACAAACCTGCAGCTTTGTAAAAAGGAGGTGAAAGGTTACAGCAGGGTAATCTGTGTCAGACATTTGTGAGCACAGACAAGAACTGCATAGGCACCAGGATTTACAGGATTGTGTCATCATCTCAGTCCAGGAAGTAAATGCTGAATCTGTGTCTTGGGGAGTAGAGAGCGATTTTCATGAGAAGCAAAAAATATTTCTCCATTCACACTGGACCTCATAAATGGCCGTTTTTTGGAGTTTGGTTTTTTTTTTTAACAGCCTATAAACTCTACTCTATGTTATCCTATGTGTCCATGCACACATGGATGTTTTTTAGCTTTTGTCAGCAGTAGAGTTTACGGGCTGTTCTATGAATGTCATAAAATCGCGTTCAAAGTGCCATTTTTCTGACCACAAAAAACGGTAAAAAACACCAAACACCGATAAACGCACATAAACGCGCTTTAATTAGCATTCGGCATTCTATTTTTTTCAATGCATTGTGGGAGTTTGGGAATGCATTGTGGGATTTTTGGAGTGTCCTCTGTGTATTTTTATTAAAAACGCCCATAAACGCTAACGGTAAAAAACGCACAAACGCTAGTACAAAATGCTGTTAAAAGCGAGTTTTTCAACCAGCGTTTTCTGCCAGCAATCTGGCTTCCAAAAAAAGCTTTTTGAGCTCCAGTGCATGGAGCCCAAGTGTTACAGCTACATATTACTTTGCATACATGCACCTAAAGCGCAAAATTGAAGAAAAAAAATAAAGAAAGACAAAATTTAAATCACACAAAATAAATAAATACATAAAAAAAACCATGCCATACACTTCTGCAATACATGTACAACTGCCCACGTTTTGTCCCAAATAGCCTGCAAGTACAGAAAAATACATTTGGATCTACCAAAAATACACTCAGCTTCAATGCTATATGTGCCGGCTAGATACAGCACTGTGTTCAGGCAGTTAGATGAACTTCTCTTGCTTTTGAAACAAGGTTAAGATGAGCTGAGCACTGCTCAACCATTCACAGGGAGCATTGCATTCTTCAACCACTTGCCGCCCGCCATATAGCAGAATGATGCCGCCAAAGTGGTTTCAATAACCTGACTGGGCGTCATATGACGCCCTCAGGATATTGAGCCTCTGCGCGCCCCCGGGGGCGCATCGCAGCAATCGTTGTTGCGGGTTGTTAGTCTGACACACCCCCAACACCAATCTAGGTAAAGAGTCTCTGACAGGGACTCTTTACCACGTGATAAGTCGTGTCCATCACGGCTGATCACAATGTAAATAGGAAGAGCCGGTGATCTGACAAACGTGAGTAGAGGAGAGCCGATCGGCTGCTCTCCTGACAGGGGGGGTCTCTGCTGATTGTTTATCAGCACAGCCCCCCTCAGATCCCACCCAGGACCACCAGGGAAGCCGCCCAAGACCACCAGGATGGCCATCCACATTGGACCACCAGGTATGCCCCCTAGACCACCAGGGAAATACTAATCTATGCCCAAGCAGCTGCCAATCAATGCCCAGGCAGCTGTCAATCAGTGCCCACTCACAATGCCTACCACTGCCAGTGCCACCAGGGATGCCTATTAGTGCCTCATATCAGTGCCGCGTATCAGTGCCCATCAGTGCCCTGCAGTGCTGCCTATCAGTGCCCATCAGTGCCACCCATAAGAACCAATCTTTGCAGCCTTTCAGTGCCCATCAGTGTAGCCTATCAGTGCCTATCAGTGCCCATCAGTGCCGCCTATCAATGCCCATCAGTGCTGTATATCAGTGCCACCCACCAGTGCCGCATATCAGTGCCTGCTCATTGGTGCCACCTCATCGCTGCCACCTTATCAGTGCCTGTCAGTGCCACCTTATCAGTGCCCATCAGTGAAAGAAAAAACTTACTTATTTACAACATTTTTTAACAGAAACAAAAGCAAAACTTTTATTTTTTTCAAAATTTTCGGTCTTTTTTATTTGTTTAGCAAAAAATAAAAAAATTGGTCTGGGCAAGAAGGTGTAAAAGTGCCCTGTATTGAAGTGGTTAAAGGAATATAAACTTCCTCTGAATGAGTTGGAGATAGTGACTTCACCAGCCCACCTATTCATAGAATACAAAAAGGAGCGGGACGAGAAGTTCCAGACTCACTGCCAGAATAAAGCACTGTAGGTACAGAAAGCACTGAGGGTAATAGTTAATTTGGACCAACTTGGTCTAAACTTCACTGAAAACTGAATATCAACTTTGACATATCAAGAGCAGATATATCTAGTTACGCATGCTTCCTACTATCTAAATACTTCATAGTGACAGCTTTTCTATTATACGTATGGCGTTCAGTATATGCGTTCAGTGGACAGAAAAGGGGTCTTGGGATACCAGTATTTGCACTTGAAAATCATCTCTGTGGTGACATCTGAACTCATTGTTTCTACATTCTGTAAAATGCAAGAGCACTTAGATGAGGATACACATAGCTGCTGATGAAGTATGAATCTCAGCACTAATGTCATTTATTTATTTATTTATTATTTCAGGTACTTATATAGCGCCGTCAATTTACGCAGCGTTTACATATACATTGTACAATCACATCAGTCCCTACCCTCAAGGAGCTTACAATCTAAGGTCCCTAACATTCATACATACTAGGGACAATTTAGAGAGGATCCAATTAACCTACCAGCATGTCTTTGGAGTGTCATGGTTATGAGGATTCATTTGCCTTATTTAAAAGCTTCAAACACTTACAATGATCACATGGTTACTTTAAAATCACTAAACAAGAGGACGCTCAAGCATGCACATAGATGTGCAATATCCTGTAGACCAGCCTGGGTACTCCACAACCCAAATCACTCCATTATGCCATCTCAACTAACACCTGTGATCAAGAAACCTGGGCCCACCTCCTTTAGAACCTCATCTTTGGTCAACTCCAAATTGGATCACTAACCAATTGTGGAGTGCAAATGGTGGGGGAAGTTGGGCCTTAAGCTCACAACCACAGGTTTGCAAAACAGATGCCCTTGAAGCTCTGCATGCATGTATACTAATCTAGATGTCTATTAAGCTCTTTTAAAGCTCCACTTTAAAAAAGTAAAAAGATAAAAGAATAATAAAAAAAATGCCATACTGATTTTTTGCAGTATGAAAAACAAATATTATAAAAATAGAACAATTTCCAGTACCGAAAGTCTAAAGCAGTTACATATCATATCAGCAACAAAAACAACATAATTTTTCACGCTCAGTAATGTTCCTAATGCATATTTTTTTCCAAGTATATGAAGAGCATAACCTTTAAGGCCATTTGAAATGTCTCCTCTAGATATGAAGAAGTCTTGTGGGTTCACACACTATTAACTTCTGTAAGGAATCTCTATGTAAGACTGCAGAGAGAAGGCACTACCTAACAATTTGCTGCAATATATATATATATATATATATATATATATATATATATATATATATATATATATATATATTAGCTGGCCTTTCCACCCACACAGTCGTTACTTTGACTTTTTTTCTCCCTTATGAAGATACTAATTGCCCTGTGTAACAGAAGGCACAGTAAATAATGAAAATGTAATCCCGGCCTATGAATTGGTTTCTCTTTCTTGTGCATAGGTGCATGTTTCATTTAAATTTATGGTCCGAGTGTAACAAATAAAGGGGGCAAATCTATGAAGTTTAATTTAAAACTAGGCCGACTTCCTTGCACAATGTGTTATGACAAATGCATTTTGCCAAGGCTGACTGGGTTACTTGTGCTACAGTTCCATATTATTTACATTAATTACAGGAAGGCTGCTTTGTTAATGGTACATTGTAGTGTAGGTCGCAGCATGATATGCTAATGATCTAGGAAAAATCAGCATCTCCAATATTTATGGTAATTTGGAAGAGAGAAAGAAATCGGTTTATTTCTCTATATTTTAACATAGTAAAAAAACAAAAAAAATAAAAAACAACTTGAGATAAAATCATTTTGGTTTACATAGCACAGAAAGAAAAGTTTTAATAGCTATTACATTTACAACACAAACAGAGGAGTAAAATCTGTTATTTAAAGTGCTGTAGTGTTTTTCAAAGTTTAAGTGAAGTGTAATAATAAAGCAATATCTCAATTTATCATCTAAGGCCCAGTCACTTCAGTAATGGAAGATTTGTTCTTCATTTGAGGTAATGGCTTATAAAATAATTTCACAGTTGTAACATCTTGCTTGATGCCTAATAAGCTCTTGAATGAAGCTAACCCAGAGAGCCAAATAGTTTCTCCAAAATGTAAAACTGAAAAAACACATTCTAAATAATTGACAGATATCCACATTTCCGCTCTTCCCAATCCAGAGGACAGGCGGCCATTTTCTTTTCCATTTAGCTTCTCTTTGACCTTACCGAGAGATCACACCTAATAAACTATACCTCAAACAAAACGACTTGCATATTACTCTCTTTAAAACAACAATTTATTAAAAATACTAGTATAAAAAAAAAAAAAAAGAATATAACTGTTTTCAGAGAGTAAACAAATCATTTTATAAAGTAAAAAACAGTGAACATTTTAATGTCTTTTAGATATATATTTGTGTGTTGTTTCAAGTTTACTGGTTGCATTTCTTACGGAGTAAACAATTTAATTCATTTACTATTAACTTTGTAATGCTTTATACCAGAATTTTAATGTCAATTATCGCCAAAATAAAGCTTTGTTTGTGCTAAAAAAAAATAGATAAATGCATTACTTTATTATGTTAAGTCATGAAAGTTATTGTCAAATAAAAAGGCTCATAGCACAAATGTAAAAATTGCTCTGGTCCATAGGGGTTGTACAGATGTAAGAGCTGTGGTTAAATGATGAATGTCTATGGCGCTGCATTAATTTGTGTATTTTGTATCTGCCTAGAGCTCAGGTTTAAACGCTTGCCTTTTTTCAGCACTAAAAACCCCACCTATTTCATTAGGTTTTAGCTGCGGAGACACTGGTGTTTTTTGTTTTTTTCTAACAGCCACAAGAAGACTGCATAAGGATTAAAGGATTAATTTCAGAGTGACTAGGCTGTAGAAGTTCAGACTCTGAGGGCAATACAGCTACACTGCAGCTACAAGACAGCTAAACAAATGCTCCGTACAAAACAATTAAAGCACTGGGGATCTGTCCTGATGACTCCTCTTGTGTGTCTGACATCAGCTCATCTGGACTGGAGACTTCACAAGGGGGTAAGGGTGAGTGGCATTCTCCACCCTGCCAAGCAGACCTATTTTATCACTCATTAACAACTTATCTTGCCCCTGTCAACTCTTCAGTTCATCCTCCACCCACTAACTCACTCACTGCCCAGGAGATCGACAATCACTTTTTTTTTTTTTTTAAAGATTGATACAATTTGTGATAAAGATACCTTCTCCACTTAACACTTCATGTCCACAAGTACAAGCGTTACTTCCCTCATTCAACCTCACCATTATAGACAAGGTTGCTAAACTTTTTTCTAACATCCACCTAACCACTTACCCCCTGGAACCTGTTCCCTCGCAAATGCTACAGTCACCTTCTGGCTCTATCCTACACTCTCTAACTTAGACCTTCAATATCGCCCTCTCTTCTGGCATCTTCCCCAACTCTCTAAAACATGCACTAGTCCTAAAACTCACAAACAATCTGCTAACGGCTAAAACCAATGGACACTATTCTGTACTCCTAGACCCCTCTGCTGCCTTTGACATGATGGGCCACCCCATCCTGCTCAAAAAACTCCACACCTTTGATCTCCGTGACTGTACTCTTCTGGTTCTCATCCTACTTTCAGTATCCAACCACACCTTTAGCGTTACTTACAATTCTACTTTCTCCTCTTCCTTTCTCTGTTGGGGTCCTCCAAGGTTTTGTTCTTGGACCTCTCCTAGTCTCAATCTACACCTTCTACTTGGGTCAGGTAATAGCCTCTCATGGTTTCCAATACTATCTCTACACTGAAGACAGCCAAATTTATCTCTCTACCCCTCAGCTCACTCCTTCAATCTCCTCACACGTATCACTAATTTACTAACAGACATATCAGCCTGGATGTCACACCACTTTCTCAAGCTCAATCTATCCAAAACCAAGCTCATTTTTCCTCCTCATGTGCCTCTTTTCCTGATTTCTCGGTCAAGATCGATGGCACAACTATCAACCCATCCGCGCATGCCAAGGTTCTAGGACTCTGATCTCTCCTTTCAGTCCCACATCCAATCACTGTCCAAATCTTGCCGCCTCAACCTAAGCATCTCCAAAATACGCCCGTTTCTGACCGATGACACCAAAAAGCTCCTAGATCCCTCCCTGGTAATCTCTCACCTTGACTACTGCAACTCCCTACCCACTGGATTACCTTTACATAGGCTATCCCCCTTCATTCCATCATGAATGCTGCTGCCAGGCTCATCCACCTTACCAACTGTTCAGTGTATGCTACTCCTCTGTCATTCCCTCCATTGGCTTCCGCTCACACAATGAATTAAATTCAAAATACTAACAACTTAGAAAGCCATCCACAACTCAGCCCCCAGCTATATAACCAACCTAGTCATTCTCTTCGTTCCTCCCAAGACCTCTTACTCTCTAGCTCCCTTGTCACCTCCTCCCATGCTCACCTGCAGGGCTTTTCCCAAAGCCTCTCCCATCCTATTATCAACTCCCTACCCCAATCTGTCCAACTATCTCCTACTCTGTCCATTTTTAGATGATCCCTGAAAACCTTTCTCTTCAGAGAAGCCTAGTCTGCCCCCACCTAACAACTGTACTTTGACCCTACCTCCTAGATTGTAAGTTCTAAAAAACAGGGCCCTTCGATTACTCCTGTGTTAAACTATATTGTAACTGTACTGCCTGCCCTCATGTTGTAACGCACTGCACAAACTGTTGGCGCTATATAAATCCTGTATGATAATAATCATTTTCTTCCACCCTTAATAATACAGTACTGGATCTGTTAGTGGTAGATATAATCACTGAATGTTTGGGGTTAATATCTAAGGAGCAGTAGATGGGAAAACTATCAATAATCACTCCAAAAAAGCACAGGTGTACATAACTGTTTTCAGTACTAGAACAGTGTCTCATATACACACAGATTTCCTATTGTGATAACAGCATCTTAAATGAAGTCCCCATCAGCCTGTAGGTCCCATAGCAACCACATGCCCTGCTATGGCTATAGTTATGCCAATACTAGTGACCATACTAAATAAAATAGCGGAACTGAATAAGTCACCAAGCAAGTATATTACATTTGACGAATCAGTAAGGGTTTGAGATAATACAGACACACCTTTAGATGAGGGAAAGAGATACACAATTAAGTTGATTTACTAAAAGCAAATAGGCTGTTCACTTTGCAGGGGAATTTTCCCCAGAGCTTACTGAATGTGATTAAATATAACTTCTCAAAGAATGAAAATAAATACAAATTAAATGTTTGCTTGGACGTGATTGGATGATGGGAATCAGCTATGCTCTGTAATGTGCTCCAAAAAAAGGATTTTACAGCCAAGACAAAAAACCTATTTTATTAATTGTACATTACAGGACACAGGCTCTTTAAGTCCAAGATGACTGAGATGTCCAAAAGCAATCAAGATGAGCAGAAGGGCTCAAACAACTTCAGGAAGCAGACTGAAGCACCTTATAACAAAAACTGGCATCAGCAGAAGTCTAAATATCCACCCGGTAAAGCTTACCAAACATGTGAGCAGAAGACCACATGGCCACCTAATAGGTCTGGGAAACTGTAGCCTGATGCTGAAAAGCCCATGAAGCAGTAAGGGATCTGGTGGAAGGTGCGCTGACAGTAGAGGGCAGAACCTTATCCTTTAAACAGTTGACACAATGAAAGAGCCTGAAAATAGGGGAGAAACAGGCAGAGTATCAAGAATTACAAAGAGCGAATCTGGCTGTCTAAAAGTACCTGTGGACAGAGGAGAGAAATCTCTCTAGCATTTGAGGGAAGCAGAATATCCTGGCCCTAGGGTGGAAGGAGGAAATCATCTTAGGAAGAAAGGAGGTCTTAAGCCTCAAGACAACCTTATCCTTGAGTAACACTAGAAAGGCATGTTTACAAGATCAGGCCCATAACTCAGACATACGCCTAACAGAAATAATAGCAATGGGAAAGGTAACCTTAAGATTGAGGATAGACAAGAGGATATCTCTAATTGGTTCAAAGGGTGGTTTTGGAAAGATGACAGGACAGGTAAGAGCCCTTAGTGAACACACAGGCTGAACAATATGAGTGACATCCTGTATGAATGCTTTTACCTAAGAATTAGAGGCATGTGGTCTTTGATAAAGAATGGCTAGGGTTGAAACCTAACCTTTGAGGGCACTCAAGATCAATTCCTGGTCTAGACAATACTGGAATACAGAATTCTTCCCACAGAGAATGTCCTGGGATAAAAGCTGCTGGCTTTGCACCAGAAGTAAGTTTTCCAAGTGTGATGGTAGACATTATGAGAAGTTGATTTTTGTAAAATTAGAAGTCTATTTAACAGGCTTTAGGACCATAGGGGTAACCAAATGCAAAACAACCCTGTCCCTCAAAACCTGGGGTTGAACAACCAAGCCTTTAAACCAGTGACCTAAAAGTAGGATGACGAACTGATCCTTGGAACAAAAGATCCAGTTGACCCACATGGTGACAACAGAGATTCTGCCAGGAGCCTGGTAATTTCTGAGTACGAAGTCCTCCTGAGCCAGTTAGGCACAGTGAGGACTACCAGAAGGCCCCCTATCTTATACCTGCAGAGAAGGCAAGAAAAAAGCTTCGGGGGGAGGGGGGGACAAACTACTGTGCAAAGTTTTAGGCAGGTGAGAAAAAAATGATGTAAATTAAGAATGCTTTCAGAAATAGAAGTGTTAATAGTTGTTTTTGTTTTTTTTAATCAATTAACAAAATGGAAAGTAAATGAACAAAAGAAAAAATTAAAGGCAAACCATTTGGTGTGACCATGCTTCACCTTAAAAAAAGCATCAATTCTAGGCATACTTGCACAGTTTTTGAAGGAACTCGGTAGGTAGGTTCTTAAAAACAACTTGGAGAACTAATCATAGCTCTTCTGTGGATGTAGACTGCCTCAAATCCTTCTGTCTCTTATGTAATACCAGATAGAATTTATGATGTTGAGATCAGGGCTCTGAGATGTCCTCCCTGGTAAGCGGGCTTCAAAAAGAACTTGCAGGGATGTTTCTTAGGTTAGAAAAATCCACAAAGAATGAGATTACAGCGGTGTGCTCTGAAATGTCCCATCTGCTACCCCGGGTAGAGGAAATGGAGAAGCGACAAGATACACAAGCGGTCTCTATTAAGGCATTACAAGACACTGTTACTCAGCTGGCACTCACCCATCGTTCCTCATTATATAAGCTTGAAGACTTAGAAAATAGGAACCGCAGAAATAACCTGCGCATCAGGGGGTTACCAGAGGCAACCAAAGATCTGGAGGTAATAATCTGTTGTATCCTGAACACGATCCTGGATAAAACAGTCACTGAACCCCTGAGATTTGATCAAAAGCAAAACCCCTCCTAGAAGGAAGCACACAGCAACCCCGGGATCATCCCAGAAAAATGGGTGAGATGTGCTTTGTCCCCATCTACCCATATTCGGTGTGGCCACTGTCATAAATACCAATTCTATATGACCTTCCATATATTGTTGCCGGCTTCTGAATATAGAGGCTACAATAGTTTTTGTTATTAGACATTTGCTTCTGAATTAATGTTTTACATTTTTCCTCTATTCATTGCAAGAGGTTATTTAATCGTGTTATTATGAGTTTACCATTATGGCCTGTGCGTTGACAAGGCCAAATGTCCCCAAAACATGTTTTGTCTTTTCCCTATGTTCTATGCCCCACTCCTTCTGGGGTTGGTGAGTGTGATCTGCCTCCACGATTTCACAGATAGCCCTCCAACAGAGGCTCTGCTGGCTGCTCGTCCTCTCCAACCCCACAGGGACCATAGCAGCTTACCACATGAATTTTTTTGTGTTTTCTATTAGAATCATGAGAACATTGTATCCATCTTACATATGTGCTCACCTTCTCTTCTATATGCTCCTTTCTCCCTTGTTTACCTCTTCATCCTCCCCCCTATTCTTGCTGGTACAGATGGTTGCACAAGCTGAGCGTAACCCGAGAGTAAGTATACCAACAACACAATGGCTACTCTGACCGTCCTTTCATATAATGTTAGGGGTTTGAACTATGCAATGAAGCGCCATCAAGTAATGAGAGAGTTAAAACAAGCTCCCTGCTCCATTGCTTTTCTTCAAAAAAAGCACCTAAAGCATTCAACCCGCCAGACTTTTCTCCACCCAATTCCCAAAATGGTATTATAGCCTGTCCGATACTAATAAAGCTAAAGGAGTAGCCATTTGGGTTCAACAGGAGTGTGTCCTTTCAGCTTGATGAGATGATAGCAGATGATAATGGTCCTTTTCACTTTCTTAAGGGGTCTATAGGTAACACCCAATGCACCCTGGCAAACATCTATTGTCCAAACCACAACCAGCCTGACTTTATGTCCCAAATCCTGACAAAACTAGCAGTTTTTGCCAAGGGGATCACTATCCTCACAGGAAATATTAATATGCCACTAGACCCTATTATGGATACTTCTCAGGGCCGATCTGGAATCCTAAATGCTTGTCCTTTGTTAGGAAAAGACTCAATTGACTTACAGTTAATTGATGCCTGGAAAATATTACATCCTAAAGATAAGGATTACGTCTACGATTCTAAAACAAATTACTCCTACTCCAGGATAAATAATATTTTCATTGACCATTTTCATCAACCTCTCCTACACTCTGCCTCCATAGGTACTACATTAATATCGGATCATGCACCCATTTCTATTCGTTTGTCCCCTCTCAACCCTCTCGCAACAACAACTGGAAACTTAAAGATTATCTCCAATTCTGTTGATGTATCCCTCCTATCCACTTCCTTCAAACAATATTTTAGGGAGAATGTCCAGAAACTGCCCCTTCTCTGCTATGGGAGTCCCACAGAGCAACCGTGAGGGATAGACTGATTGAAATTTGTGCGAGGAGAAGGAGAGAGCATGGTCAACAACTTAAAGAACTATTGCAACAGGTCGCTAACCTTGATACAAAAACAAATTGTCCTTACATAAAACTCACTTGGAGGCCCTTATGCAAAAGAGGGATGAACTTGGAGGCCTTCTTGACATAGAAACAAAAAATAAGTTCCACTTAATCTCACAGAAAATGTACGAATGGGGGGGATAAACCTGGTAAACAACTTGCACGCTCCTCTGTGCAAAGAAAACTGCTTCCTTCATATCAAGTCAAACTCCCCTCGGGTGAAATGGCTCACGCTTCCCCTCAAATTGCAAAGGCATTCCAAGAATTTTATGCTAACCTTTACAGTGTTAAAGGCAACCTAGCTTCCCTTACACCTACAGAGAAACGTAAACGCATACTTTCTTATCTAAAACAAGCGAAACATCCCAAACTCCCTTGTAAGATTTTTAAACATATGGAAACTGACTTTGCTGTTGAGGAATTCTTTTTTGCTTTAAATGTTCAGGAGGTCTGGCGCTTCCAAACTTTAAAACATATTACCATGCTATTGCTCTGTCTTGTGTTTCGGGTTGGAAGTATGCTGGCAATACCAAATTGTGGGTCCAATGGGAATGCTCTGAGTGAAGCAGAGCAAGAACAAGGCTAATACCATGGTAAGTGGATCTGAGATGCAGTGGACAAGCCAAAGGGAAGGGCAACAAATGAGTAATGTTGTGTGCCCACGGCACAGTGCAGATAGTATGGTGTGCTGGAAAAGATAAGGGATGTGCAAATAAACATCCTTTATGTCCATGGGGCCTGAAAATCTTCTCGGTAAAGTGAAGCAATGCCACACTGGCTGGATTTTATCCAGAATTGTTGAAGAAGACGTTTCACCCTGCCTTGTGGAGAATCAGTTCAACAGCATGAATTGGGTGAAGGCAGAGCCCAAAATCCTAGTCTGTAGCCCCTGAATACCACATTCTAGACTCAAGTTTCTGAAATTTCCTGGGACCAGATGGCCAGGAAAAATGACAGATGTCCCCTCCACTTTGACGGGTGGGGGTGCCCCCTTACTGAGAGGAGAACTTCTTTCCAGAACTGGTGGGTTTAGCTTCTGGGGTTAAACTGCATTCCGGTATACGATTTTTACCCTTAAGCCTGAGAAAAAGTATGTTCTTTTATACTCTGTGTGGGTCAAGAGACAAGGTGAGCTGCCACTGATGGTGGTTTGTGGTTCACAATGCGGAAATCACAGAAGATAAGCAACATGTGGTTTTGGACTTCTGGATTGACACTAATACACTTTTCTTTGATTTATGTAATTTTCACATTTGATTTTAGTTGGATTGAAAGAGGGTTAATTAAACAAGTGAAGAAGCAGTCAGTGGAGATCCAATGGTCTGAGATCTCCAGAGGGCTGAAAGTCAACCCATAAATTCAAATATAGAGGCTGAAAACTCTTCTGTAGACAGAGGGGCAACCCAAAAGGGGCCAAGGAGGTAATGATGCAAACTGAGGGAGTGGTCTGGGCTATCAGAATCCGGTCCCCCCAAAACTGTTGCAGCCCCCCCGTAAACTGAGTGACTGCTGTCCCACTTCCCCCTTGCATCACTGATCCTCTAGCTCACTTGATCCGATATCCCACTAGCAGTACTCACAACTGTCGCAGAGTGCAGGGAGAGTTAAGCCCTCTTTCACCCGTAACTGAAGGTAGTGGATACTCAGACGTATCCAGAGTATTGCTTTGCTGTATGCAGGTAGCAAAGGACTCAGGCTGTACACAGTGTATAGGAAAATGGCACACACGCAGTATGCCCAATATAAAACAGGCCATGCGGGCGTGGTAGTTTTCCCAGCCCAAGCACTGGTGACTTGGGGAAAAAGGGTATTACATTTAAATAAGTGGTATAAACTGCTCCTGCAAAGACCAGGAAGAGAGGGCACACCAGCCTAGAGCATTACCTTTGTAAAAGCTTTATTAATGTAAAAAGAGCAGATATATACTCACAAACAACATCAGCAATAAGGCACAGCAAAGCCCACAATGTACTTGAAACAGCCTGGTCCCCTAGACAAGTTTTAAGTGCGACAAGACCTTCCAAAAGTCTGATGCGTTTTGAGGGGAGATCCCCTTTTCCTCAGAGCTGATTTTGGATGATACATATCTGATCTCTAAATAGTGACTGGATGGGTCACACAGTGCCCAAAATGGACTTCTCCCATCTGTGGGTGATTAAAAAAACCATGAATCTGATTTCAAAATTGAAGAGTATTCTCACTGCAAGAGTGAAGAGGAAATCTCCCCTTGAAACACATCAGTCTTTAGGAAGGTCTTCTTGTGCTTGGAACTTGTCTAGGGGACCAGGCCATTTGACTGTGTGGCAGCCAGTCCTCTACATGTTATCCCTTTAGGGACCAGAGCAACAGCACATTGGGATCCAAACAAGGCAACGTCCTGACTTATTTCCAATGTCTGCAGTTTCTGCCAGTCAGTCAAGGGAAATTTGGGGATTCAAGCCTCGTTCAGCTCTTCACCTGCCAGATGGACATAAGGGGTCTTCGGGGACAGGGTTTCAGCGGCGGATGTACAACGGCCCTGTATTTGTATAGCACTCTGCGACTGGCTCACTGTGATGCACTTGAGCACCAACAGCAGTGTCCAGTGCCCTAAACAATATTTCAAGCTGGCCCCACATTTTCTTTCCAGTCCTCAAGGCTCAGCTGAAAAGTGGATTGATGTGGAAGCTGCAAAAAAGTCACAGTGGCTACATAGCAGCAAAGAAATCTTTATAGAAAAACATCCCGGTAAAAAAAGGCAAACAGGAAAATAAAAAGAGAGTGTTCACCTAAGGACACTAGCAAAAAAGCTTGCTAGGAGTGGGAGGGGTTATTTAGTGCTGTCCTTACAGCTTTGCTTTCCAGTGTCCAATCACCTGAAGACACTAGCATAACCCAATGTTTTATGACCTAAACAGTCTGTATCTTGGGATGTAAGTTTAAAGGGGTTGTAAACCCTTGCTTTTTTGTTTTGTTTTTTTAACAAAAATAGCAAACATGCCTATGCTTACCTGCTCTGTGCAATTGTTTTGCACACAGCAGCCCTGATGCTCTTCTTGTGGGGTGCCCTGCCGGCGCTCCAGGCTCCTCCTCTTCATCGGGTTGTTGTACAATCAACTTTAAATTTACCAAAATTAGGTAACATGAGCACCTACTGAAACTATTTAATTGATCTATATCCAGTCAAGAAGATCCCTGCACAACTCAGTTGTTGGTAGTTCTAAAGGAGTTTGTACAACCACACTTTAAGTATGGTGTGCTTTAAAGTTACTTTGCTGCTTGTTCAGGATATGCAAATGCTCTAGTGTGCATAGTCTGGACACAAATTCACATTAAGGTCCAGTCAACACTAAATGTACATTTTAGTTATAGACTATAGAGTCTATTAGAGTATCTGCTACCCTCAATACTTCCAATGTTAGAACCCACCCTTCCATTTTAGGCTTTGTTCTCATTCATGAAGTTGCATTTCGCTTGTAACACAATTGATATTCCTAGTTTACATGCTGTATTCTAAGTAATATAATTTTAAAAAATCCAAAACAGAATAGGAGGCCCTTCATAACTGTCATTACATGTGTACAGGTCTGGGAACCCCCTTTTGCACATACATTCCCCTCTGAAGCACCTTGATAAAAAAAAACTATGATCCTGCTCTCAAGCACTCACAAAAAAATGAATGATTAGTAGATGGTAGGGACAAGTATTTAAACCACTTCCCACCTGCCATATTGTAATACGCGTGGCCCCAGTACCATGTTACCGCTGTTCCCATTCAGGGTGAAAAACATGTCCATTGTAAACCAACAATGGTTTGTCATTCATATCCATTGTGTACTATTATGAGATTGGTCACAGTGAAATCACAGCAGACCTGTACCATGTGATAGCTGTGGCCAATCACAGTTATCACAATAGTACACAATGGCACTTTAAATGGATGTAAACAGTGTAAAATTATTGCTTATGCAATGATTATCAACAAAAAAAACCCGGATTAACTCCCCAGAGCAGTAGTATCAGTGAAATTGTGCTGTTCTAATAAAAGTTGGTAAAAAAAAACAAAAATAGCTAAATTATAAGTTTTTTGTTTGTTTTACATACTGTCAACCAGTCAGTGCTCCTGATCACTGCCACACCAGTCATATGATGACATTGCACTGCTCTGGTGACAGCTTGTAAAAAAAAAAAAAAAAAAATTGAAAAAAAAAAACTAACCTTTTTTATCATTTCTTAATGCCTCTTAATAAATACCTTGAGGTGCCTACTTTATTTGTACTGTCCTGGCATTTTAGGGTCTCAAGAAATGGGACAAGACGTCACTACATCAGGACTGAATAATTTTCAAATATATATACCATAGTCTCTAGAATCTATAACTTTCACACAGAGTAAATAAAATACACTGATTTGGGTTACTTTCACCAAAGAAATGTATCAGAATACATTTTATCTTAAATTTATTAAGACAGATTATTTATTTGCAAAATTGTATAACAAACGAAAAAAAGTGTTTTTTTTTTCTTTTCAAAATGTTCAGTATTTTTTCGCTTATATAGCAAAAAAATAAAAACCCACTGGTGACTAAATACTACCAAAAGAAAGCTCTCTGTATAAACAATGATAAAAACTTCATTTGGGTATGGTATTGCATGACTAATTGACATTAAGGCTCAGTTCACACCTAAACCAGCAGCTGATCACACAGGAACGCTGTGTGTCCCTGTTCTCTGTTTCAGGGCCAAATCTTTGCCCAAATTCGGCCCTGAAAAGGAGCAAAAGAAGCACAGCGTTTCTGTGCAGTGCGCTCCACAGTCGCCCCGGAGATATGTGAACCAAATCCATAGAGAGCCGGTCAATTCTCCTGCTATGCAAATTGGATGCGGGGAAACCCATCGCATAGGTGTGAACCCAGCCTCAAGGTGCGACAGCGCTGAAATCTGACATGAAATATTTTACTTTGATGAATTGACTCTTATTATCTCATGTCATATTTCTAAAAAATAGTCACATGGCCTTCATATGGCATGCAGTAACCTTTAGTGAATTGATCCCTGAGTTACTAAAACATTCGAGAATGCTTCTACAATAAAACATCTGAAAATACACTTCAGTTATCCAATCACGTCAAAAGAAAATCCCTGTTTACTTTATTTGCACACAATTGGTGAATCGCCACACATTTTATTGTGTACATTCTCACATCCTTTAGTAAATTTGTCTCAATGCATTATAAGGTATAATAAATACAGACGTTATTGACTTCTTTGAATGATTATTACAGATCTAAATGGAATATATAATATTGTATGTGCATAGGTTTTCTAAACAAAGAAGAAAATAAAAGGCTATCCACTAAACAGAAAAAGAAATGTTTTGCTATACATTAAATCAGCTGACCTATGACAGACTCAGTACAGAAGGAGGGCTATAAGTCAGACCTGTCTGTTCTAATGTGTTGTGTTAAGGTAGCCTATTCAAATACAAAAATTATAATGGGTCCACGCTTCTAATTCCTACTACTTTCTATTAGCTGCTGTAATATCTGTACCGCGATATACAACGTCATTCCATTCTAATTAAAGTGCAAGAGCACATATATAAAAGTGCATATAAGATCTTAAAGTGTAACTAAAGACAAAGCTTTTTTTTTTATTTTGCAAAATACATTAGCGCAAGATATTACAAGGTGCCAAGTCCATATAAAGTGCAAAGGATGAATATTGCGTAAACACATGAGGTTCTTTTGACTTCATTTGTGCTTCAAGTGAGTCTCCAAAAATGGTGACTGACCCAAAAAGCAGGTTGAAATAAGCAAATGGATATTTCCACCGTAGATGATGTTTCACCTTTCCTCATCCTCTCTCCAAAACTTGGTAAATTCAGCAAAGTGCCGTATATACTCGAGTATAGGCCGACCCGAATATAAGCCGAGGCACCTAATTTTACCACAAAAAACTAGGAAAACGTATTGACTCGAGTATAAGCCTAGGGTGAGAAATGCAGCAGCTACTGTAAGTGGAAAAGAGGGTCAACAATGCTCATCTGCAGCCTCACTGTGCCCAACTGCATGCCTCACTGTGTCCATCTGCATGCCTCACTGTGCCCATCTGCATGCCTCACTGTGCCCATCTGCATGCCTCACTGTGCCCATCTGCATGCCTCACTCTGTCTATCTGCAGCCTCACTCTGTCTATCTGCAGCCTCACTCTGTCTATCTGCAGCCTCACTCTGCCCATCTCCCTGCACTGTGTCCATCTGCAGCCTCATGTACCTGATCTCCGGCGCTGTGACATGCAGTCAGTCTAGTTCGGTGCCCGTCCAGTGTAACAAAGCCCTGCCTCCTCCTCGTCCGTGACGGAAGACTGATTCCGTTTCCCAGCAGTGAGTCTGTGTTCCGCCTATCACGGACGAAGAGAAGGCGGGGCTTTGTTACAATGGACGGCCGATGACTAGACTGCATGTCACAGCGCCGGAAGATTAGGCGCATGATGCTGCAGATGGGTACAGTGACTCAAGTAAAAGCCGAGGGGGCTTTTTCAGCACAAAAAAATGTGCTGAAAAACTCGGCTTATACTCGAGTATATACGGTACATAAAGTATGATAATATAGAAGAGACAGACCATCATAGCACTAAAGTTTTTAAACTTTGTTTTAAAATATCTGAAAAAAGCAATATACAAGTCATAAGTGATTAGTGCTCATCCAGCAGTGCAGAATATAAGCACAGCCTCTCTGTTTTTGCCGCTACTTTGCCGAATGCATCTCGGCACATGTTCGCTGGAAGTGTGTTGGTTTAATGCATCGAGATGCAATATGAAGAAAGAACACCCGTGGTGCCGCACATCCCAACAGTTTCTGTAGTAAGAGCAGCTTTTACTTTGTCCAGGCCACGCCTCCAACACTTTATTTTCCCCCGCCCATGAGGCCTAGTCATTGCGAGATTTTATCTCTAGTATCTCCGGTGACTAAACCCCATGGGTGGGGTAAAATGAATCAGGTTCATGGCCTGAACTGAGCCTGGGCTGAGGCTGCTCTTTCTACAGAGAGTGTTGGATTTTGCTGGATGTGCAGCACCTGGGGTGTTCTTTCTCCATATTGCATTCATTGAGCTAAGACAAGCTCTTCCCTAGCTTGCATCCTTAGCAGGAGTTATCGGATTTGGACAGACAGATGCCTTGAGCGGTACATCTCATCTTTTGCTGAGAGTAATGCATTGAGACACTATTGACAATGAATGGCACCACAACATGCTAACTCAAGCAGCATGTTTGAATGTAGGCGTTTCCACAAACACCACACTAAAAACGTAAGAATGGGTTCTTATTTAATTGTGCGTGTTAATTTCCTTCAGCTATTAAGCTCTGTAAGCAAGAAAACAAAAACTGAAAAACATGAAATGGTGACCAAAGCTTTACCTGCTGGGTGGATAGAAGAATAAATAATATTAGTATACACGCGGCAAAAAAAATACCAAACATTATGGAAAAATGTTTAGCTTTAGATAACAGATTTTTTTTCATCAAGTTTGGTCAGAATATATATATATATATATATATATATATAGCAAAGTAAATCTTGATTTCATGGATACTCAATCCTTTGTTTACAAGGAGAAGCACTAAAAAAATGAAAGGCAAGATTTTTTTATGCACTTTATAGGCACATACAATGACATTTTGTTATGGATCATCTGCTGGCCAATAACAGTTGTTTACTCCTAGCCGGACAGGCTGCTCTGTATTTTATTTTTTATTTTTTAGGAGAGGTACTGATGTTCTTAACTGTATATGACCACACATATCAGCAAATTTTCCAAATTAATGCTGAGACCAGTTTACAGTCTTTTATTCAGTGGCGCTTACTCTTGCTGATTGTGTCCTAAATAATAAACTGTAGCCTCAAGCAGTTTTTCTCTGAATGCTTATGATGAGATCTCATTCATCTAAATCTAGTGGCCAAAGGAATAAAATAAATCAAGAATTACCCAAATATAACAATATTTGTGTTCTGCAGATAATTGATGACTCCAGCTGCACTAATTAAAATCCATCTGAGATTCATTAATCTTGGTCACAAGGTCCAATTGCCACAATCCCACACCCAGCATAGACCCTGCACTGTCCTTGCACTTTCCAGGTACTGTCAGACTTTCATTTATAGTGAGAGGAAGGATACGACAGGAAAGGAGAATGAGGATGCTAGCACAGAGGACATAATGATATATATATATATATATATATATATATATATATATATATATATACATATACATATATATATATATATATATATATATATATATATATATATATATATATATATATATATATAGAGAAATATATATATATCTCTATATATATATATATCCATCCTACCAGCATAACCTAGCTTATTATATTACTATATTAAAGCAATATTTTAGATGGTAAAATGGAATGAATGTTATCATACTAAATACATCTGGATGCCTTTTACTATAGGCTACTACAACTATGAAAATGTACTTGTTCAACATCCATGTGTGTACTCCGGCTTTCTCAATCCTGTGAAAGCTAAGGAAGCTAGGAAGGAATGGAATGAGTCCTGCAATTTTATCGGACAACTTAGTAACAAGTATTAGTAATAAGCTTTCAGTAATAAGTACATAAAAAAAATATAAAAAAAGTATTCCTTATAATGGCTTCTTTGTGAGGTGTAGGAGAAAAACCTAATGCTCATAAGCACTGTGGGAGCACAGCAATACAACACAAATATTACCTGGTAAGGCGTACTAAGGCCCTGTTCACATATGGGCAATATGGAATTGGAGGCAGAATTCTGCCCTAAATTCCAGATCATGGCAAAATGGGTGGCACGCGTCTGGTGCCATTCATCTTGAATGGCAACCCAAACGTAGCACAGTTTTGTCACGATGGTCGAGCAACAAAACGTGGAAGAATTGCGGCAAACCGCACATGCAAAATTGTAACTGAAAAGAAAAAAAAAAACATTGTGTTGTACTTTTCACAATTTTAGAAATGGCTAAGCAGGTAGACACATTTAACTTGTTTTACTAAAGAAGTGTGTTTACTTTCAAAGTGAATTTTTGCTTTTCATAGTGAACAGGGAGAAACAAAGTGACAATTCCCTTTGCAAAGAACACCAAATCTTGTGTAAGTATTTTTTTTTTTTTTTTGCTGGCACATGATTGCATACCTGAAAAGAAAAAAAGTCATTCATTTAGCAAAGTAAAGAAGGTGAAGTTGTGCTGACATCAATCATCTCAACTTGCCAGCAATAATCCTGTTTTTTAGATTTCCCTTGAACATGGTATTTTCACTTTGTTTTTTACCTTGTTCTACTAAACGAAGTGAAAATGTATTTTGCAAAATCAAAATTTATTTTGAAAGTTAAAATGCTCTGATAAATCAACTTAAAGCTAAACTCCAGCCCTCCTTTCAGTCCTGCACAGGCTCTTCTCCTTTACTGAAATTGCTTACTCTGATTTCACTGCACACTTTGCTTGCATATCGCCCTAGGCAATGCCCACATATGATGCACATTGTAAGAAGCTCAAAAACAGCCTGCCTTGCAATTCCCACTCCTCCAGACTGACACCCACCCATCATAGCATTTTGATATTTACATAACTCTTCCCAAGAGCCAGCCCATTGCTTGCATCAGGGCTAAAGGCTCTAAAGAGGAGTACTGGTACAGGATGTACACCGCCCTGCCAGCCCCTGCCACCAGCCATGATCTGTTTGCATTGCATAAAAAAAGAACAGACACCCAGTGATGACTTCATTGGGTCAAAAGCAAGGTGTACAATAACAAGGTTGTGTTCATAATTTCATTACCACATTGATAGGAGGGGAAGGAGGAACCAGGGAAAGCAAAATATGAGCAGATGAACCGCTTGCTGACCAGCGCACGCCGATTTACGTCGGCAGAATGGCACTGGCAGGCAAAAGGGAGTACAGATATGTCCCCTTTAAGAAGAGGTGTCATGAGCGCGCGCGTGCCGCCACGTTCTCCGTAACCGCGGGTCCCACGGACTCGATGTCCGCCGGGTGCCCACGATCGTGTCACGGGGAGGAAGAATGGGGAGATGCTTTTGTAAACAAAGCTTCTCGGCCTTTTGGCTAAGATCAAGTGTAGTATCTGTTCTTATCAGTTTCCAGAGAAGGCGCTGTGGCACTCTCGTTGGGGAGGCCCAGCAATTGGTGTTATAGTGCCTGGAAGGGCGGTACTCAGCAGGGACTATGCTGAGTTGCCTGACAGATAGACTGAGGACCGGCCAATGGTTGAGTCTGAGCCGTCTGGAAGGGTGCTCCTGGTGAGAATGGGTGCTGCATCTGGGTCTGGCCGGAGGGTCGGGTCCCTGGCCTTCTGGCCTAGATTGTGGTAGCTCTAGCTATGGACAGTTAATCGGGAGAGAATGCTTACTCCCCCATAGGCTGGGGGGGTGGTTTGTACTTCCCGAATGTAATTAGGAAGGAGTGATGGGAAGGACTGTGGAGCCTGATGGTAAAGGGCTCTCACCAAGCTCCCTGAACTTCATGCCTTTCTGCCTGGAGTGGGGGCTGCTGTGGTCTGGGCCGTTGGCCAGGGTGGGTCTTGAAAGCCTATGGAGTATGTGCCCCTGGAGTGGCAGTCCAGGGGTGCCAAAAAATCACTGTGAGTGGCAGTCACTTTGATTTGAGGCACCACAGTCACTGCACTATAGAACACGCTTTTTTAGCACCTGCCTCTTGGGCCGGGCCTTTTGGCTGGGGCCAGAAGAATTTTTTATTCCTGGCCGGAGAGCCTGGCCATTGCTTTACACAATGGCCACTTTTTTCACTCTCCTCTTCACTATCCCTTCCCCACTTTCTTTTATTTTATTTAATTGATGCCTATGTTTGTCACTTTTTGTCTTTTTATGTTTGTACACGGTTTGTGTGACGAGTAGGGATGCGGGTCCTCGGGCCAGCCCTGAAAGTTTTGGGAAGGGGTGGACATGGCCTTTTGGCTTAGTACGCCCTCTCTCATGGGGTCTCCCTTCGGGGGAGACTCACCTAGTACTTGGGTGGGTACTGTTTCGGCAGGCCCACCAGAGAACGGGGTCTGTCTGGTTTCGGCCAGATGGACCATTGTAAGTACCCTTGTCCCCGTCTGGAACCTAACGCCCCAGGGGAATCAGGGAATTGGCACGTCTGTGTACCCGTTGCACTTTTTTGTGTTCACTCTTTATGTGTGTGCACATTTTTTTGGCACCAGGTGAAGTTTTTTGGGTGTGTTATGCACGCCACAGGCTTTCAATAAAAAAAATTTAAAAATGTACCCGTTCTGCCTAGTGACAGGACAGTGATCACAGCTCTCTCTCATCGATAATAAAAATGCTATAAATCTATCCCCTATTTTGTAAAAGCTATAACTTTTGTGCAAACCAATCAATATACGCTTTTTGCAATTTTTTTTTACCAAAAATATGTAGAAAAATATGAAAAATATGTAGAAGAATACATATCGCCCTAAACTAAGGAAAAAATGTTTTTTATATATATATTTTGGGGGATATTATAGCAAAAAGTAAAAAATATTGTTTTTTTTCAAAATTGTTGCTATTCTTTTGTTTATAGCGCAAAAAATAAAAACCGCAGAGGTGATTAAATACCACCAAAAGAAAGCTCTATTTGTGGGAACAATGTCGCACGACTGTGCAGTTGTCAGTTAAAGTTACGCAGTCCCGAATCGCAAAAATTGCTCTGGTCAGGAAGGGGTAAATTCTCCCGGGGCTGAAGTGGTTAACTCCAACATTCAGTTGATCTGTGAGATGTATCAACAGACAGATCTAAAACTGTTCACTTAAAGGAGCATTCATCTATGCTATAATTGTTGCATATAGATTTTACTATACATTCAAAATACCTAAAAAAAAAAAAAAAAAAAAAGGAAAGCAAAAAAACAACATTCATGTCAACAACACAACTGATTTGTGCAGTAATGCCTCGATAGTATCAAAAGATGCAATAGTAAAAAAGAAAATACATGCTAATTAAAAAGGTATTAAACCCAAATGCAATCATTTATTATTCTGCAACTTACCGATTCTTAGATGTGTTGGCTGCATTGGGTTTCGTTTTAGGCTTTATTTCTTCTATTGTCATCTGGTAATCTGGCCAGTAAGTCTGTTATTTTTTTAAAAGAACAGGCTCTCCAGCAGAATGACTCAGTTACAGAGATGAGACAAACCATTTAACATTGACAAGGGTGCTTACAATGACAAGCTTTTTTATATTTATGTAAAACCTTCATCCCAAAAGAAAAAAAAAAGGTTTGTTGTAACTGCTTATAAAGTGTTAGCTGGAGTTTGCCCCCATGTTGTTAGTGTATCTAAATCTGCTAGTACATCTAACCCTCCTCTCCCTCCAGACTGACAATGCTGCAGTCCAAAAGGTGCCCCCTGTGCTCCTCCATCCAGAGTAGAGGCACTGTAATACAGACGGTGTGTTACTGGCTAGATCACCAGGCAGAAACAGAAACAAGCCTAAAAAAAAAATTAAAAAATGCTGCAACATTTTTGGTTTTGGGTTTAATACCACTTTTAAATTATATATACAGGTGCATCTCAAAAAATGTGAATATCATTATAAAAGTTAATTTATTTCAGTAATTCAATTCAAAAAGTGAAACTCATATTATATAGATTCATTACACACAGAGTGATATATTTCAAGCATTTTTTAAATTTTAATTTTGATGATTAAGGTTTACACCTAGTGAAAACTCAAAATTCAGTATCTCAGAAAATTAGATTATTACATATGATCAATTAAAAAAAGGATTTTTAACAACAGAAATGTTGGCTTACTGAAAAGTATGTCCATGTACAGTATAGTAGGCACGCTATCAATACTAGGTCGAGGCTCCTTTTGCATGAATTGCTGCATCAATGTGGCGTGGCATGGAGGCGATCAGCCTGTGGCACTGCTGAGGTGTTATGGGAGCCAAGGTTGCTTTGTTAGAGGCCTTCAACTCATCTGCATTGTTGGGTCTGGTGTCTCATCTTCCTCTTGACAATACCCTACAAATTCTCTATGGGGTTTAGGTCAGGCGTGTTTGCTGGCCAATCAAGCACAAAGATACCATGGTCATTAAACCAGGTATTGGTACTTTTGGCAGTGTGGGCAGGTGCCACGTCCTGTTGGAAACTGAAACCAGCATCTCCATAATGCTGGTCAGCATGAAGTGCTCTAGAATTTCCTGGTAGAGGGCTATGCTGACATTGGACTTGATAAAACACAGTGGACCAACACCAGCAGATGACATAGCTCCCCAGATCATCACTTACTGTGGAAACCTCACACTGGACCACATGCAACTTAGATTCTGTGTCTCTCCACTCTTCCTCCAGACTCTAGGACCTTGATTTCCAAATTAAATGCAATATTTACTTTCATCTTAAAAGAGGACTTTGAGCCACTGAGCAACAGTCCAGTCCTTTTTCTCTTCAGCCCAGGTAAGATGCTTCTGATGTTGTCTTTGGTTCAGGAGTGGCTTGACACAAGGAATGTGACAGTTGTAGCCCATTTCCTGGATATGTCTGTGTGTGTGGTGGCTCTTGAAGCACTGACACCAACCGTAGTCCACTCCTTGTGAATCTTACCCAAATTCTTGGATGGCCTTTGCTTTACAACCCTCTCAAGGTTGCAGTTATCCCTGTTGCTTGTGAACCTTTACCACACTTTTTCCTTCCACTCAACATCCCATTACTACGCTTGGCTACAGCACTCTGAACAGACACCTTTAACAATGACCTTTTGTGACTTACCCTCCTTGTGGAGGGTGTCAATGTCTGTCTTCTGTACAAATGTCAATCAGCAATCTTCCCCATGATTGTGTAATCTCCTGAGCCAGACAGAGAGGCAATTTAAATGCTCAGGAAACCTTTACAGATGTTTTGGAGTTAATTAGCTGATTAGAGTATGACACCATGAATCTACAATATTGAACTTTTTCACAATATTCTAATTTTCTGAGATACTGAATTTTGAGTTTTTCGCTAGCTGTAAGCCAAATCATCCAAATTAAAAGAAATGCTTGAAATTTCTCACTCTGTGTGTAATGAATCTATATAATATATGATTTTCACTTTTTGCTACTCTATTTTTTTAATTGCACGTGTGTGTGTGTGTGTCTGTGTGTGTGTATATATATATATATATATATATATATATATATATATATATACACACATACATATACACACGCATAGTCAATCATATATTATTTCCACATTGTATTTCAATTATTTCTTTTAATCTGAATGCTCTAGAAGTTTGTAATTTTATTTTGTGAAGATTCCCACACATTTTTCTCCTTGAGTTCTGTGACACGTATGCCCTGTGGGTAGGCACTACTGTGCCACAGAAGGCTAAGTCAGTACAGGATGCACTGATTGCAGGCATCAAAGTACCATTGGATATGTAGCTTTAAGATATTGAAAGTAAACACCATAGGAGAAGCTGTAAAGTATGCTGGGAATACGTGGATTTGTGGAAAGATGACCAGCATACAGGCAGAATTCACAACATTAAATGAGATTTCAAGTAAGCTTACATTGGCCTGTCAAAACCTGTCATTAACTATTGTTTGCATTGTTATTACAATGTTGATGTTATCAAACTAAAGTGTCTGCGACCATAGATTTCCTATAAAAAAAACGCATGCACTATGCTTTTGAGAATTTAGTTATTTTGTATTTACAGGTTACAGTTATATAGTTAGTCAGGTTGAAAAAAAGACACAAGTCCATCTAGTTCAACCATCAAAAAAAATAAAATAATAATAATAATAATAATATCATACAATCCCATATACCCAATCCTATACCCACAGTTGATCCAGGTCAATGCAAAAACAGCCATGTAATTTATTCATTTTATACTTTGGTAGCCAACTGTCCCATCTAAATCTACTGGATTATCGCAAATATAGAAGGCCATATCCCTCTCCAAATTTTCTATTGTCTTGCAACCACAGTCATAGTATTTTCTTATGCTGTCCATTACACATTTTTTGTGATGCATGATAACTATCATTTAAAATCCTACTTTGTACATTTCTTTATGAATACAACACTTAATAGAGTGCAATAAATACAATGAGTTCATATAAGTCATTAAAAGAAAAGCACGCCTAACATGTAAAAACTTAAATATATGGCCTGAGTGGAACATATCTTGAGGCTAACATATAATTACATCAGAGTTACAAAAATTTAACTTCTGAATTGATGCATGACCTAAATACTTGATGTGTCTTGCTATGTCCACATATAGACAGATTGCTATAAATATGTGCACCTGTGTATCAAAAGACCAGAGGTAATTAATCAAACAGATATGAGAGCTGCTGCCTCCTTGTGGGATTGTTGAAACCACTATATTATGAATCACAAAACAGGGAACATGGCAAAACTATTCTGCACATGGCTGTGCCAAATGATAACATAACTGCAACCTTGATGCATACAAAATACACTATGACAAGAAAGCCAATGGTACAGCAGCTCTTGTTGGACCATACCATTCTAACAAGCAATGGTACTGACTAGAGGGGTAACTGCTATAGTAAGATCCACAATTTGTGAAAACTCTAAGCACCACTATCAGGATTAAGAAATACCAAGATCAATGAATTTAAGTGAAGATACAAAGTGGGTAAAAAAAAGATCAAACGAGTAGCAGAGAAGAGTGTAAAAAAAAAGTGAAAGCATCCAGAGGTTATACAAGATGCATGAAACTTTCAGGAAGAGAATTTGTCTGACATTAAAATCACTAACCTAACCTTGACACTCCCAGTATTTTTTATCAAATAGAGAAGTGTGTTATATGAGCATAAGAAATGCCGATAAGAAAGAGACCAAGAAATTTGCAGACATGCACAGTCAAGTCCCAACACATTCCTAATATTTTTTTTTTTTTAAATCATGAATAAAACGCTTAAAAAAAAAAAAACAAAAAGCAAAAAGCCAACATGTTCAGACTATCAATTTTCACTTTTTAAAATCACTTTTCACTTACAGCTTTAAGAGCTTAAAAAAAATCAAGACCCCTCAACATACATTTTCTGAAAGAACAGGACTGGTAAAATAAAAAAGAGTGCTACTGATTTTGTAGGTCTCGTGATAGTTGTGCAAATGTTTATCACAACAATATTTTTGATAAATATACACTAAAACCATTATTATTGCACAGAAACACAACATATCTTACCCTATTCCTAATTAATCTAAAAGATAAGACTGTATTGAGTTAATATTTGTAACATATTAATTTGTGTCCTTTTGCAAAACCATAAACAACAATGTTATGCAAAAGTGTAAATAAGCAATTTACACAAAAAAAAAATGGAGTTTGGCTTTCAACCTATGCCTTGTGGTAACCAATCTGCAGTGGGCTACAACATGCAGGACCAACCAAGCACAGCTCCCCAAACGTCCATGGTGGGGATACTCTGACAGCATAGCAGAGCAAGAACAGGAGCTAGTAGCTAAGTGAAGACCCAAGAAGCATTGGCCAGGCCAACGGGAAGGCCAACAAATAATTAATGTGTGCCCACAGCAACATACAGGTAGTGTTAAAGTGAAACTTCAACCTCTCAGTCAACATTAGCCATTTTAAATCCTTATGCTGCTAGCATTAGTAAATAGATAGGAAAGTATATCATATTTACTTGTTTTAATATTTTTTTTTATAAATGTGTTCAGTTATTTCCTGGTTTTCATGCCTAGGCAAATTATGTCATAAATCTCAGGAGGCGAGGAGGATTTTTTCCTAGTTAAGCATACACTCTTGCCTGCATGCCTGAGTTAAGGGCAGATAGATTCCAGTAAATGATACATGAATCATCTGCCCTTATTCAAGATGGCCATGGCCAGAAATGCTAGGGGGTGTTTTTCAACATGATTTCTCATCAAAATAAAGCATAGAGACATAGCTGGATGGGGGAGTTTGCTTGGAATTTAAAAATTAAAGTGTTTTTGGTTTGTGGTGTTTAGATGCAGTTCCACTTTAACCACTTGCCGACTGCCTTCCACATATATGCTGCGCAAACTGACATACCTGTACGTCATTCTGTGCATGTAGTACTGGGGGCACGCACCGCGGGAACTCACCCACGGGTCCGGCGGACTAGATGTCCGCCGGCCACCCACGATCATGGGAAAGAGAACCAGAATGGGGATCTGTCAATGTAAACAAACAGATTACCGTTCTGACAGGGGAGGAGAGAGAGAGAGATCAGCTGTTCCTAGTATCAAGAAAAGCGATCTCTCTCTTCTCCCAGGTAGCCCATCCCCCATACAGTTAGAAACACCTCCCAGGGAACACAGTTAATCCCTTGATCGCCCCCTAGTGTTAACCCCTTCCCTGCCAGTGCCATTTATTCAGTGATCAGTGAAATTTTATAGCACCGATCACTGTATTGGTGTCACTGGTCCCCAAAAAGTGTCACTTAGGGTCAGATTTGTCCACCGCAATGTCGTAGCCCCACTAAAAATCGCAAATCACCGCCATTACCAGTAAATATAATAATAATAAAAAAAAAAAACTAAATTGTTTCCCTATTTTGTAGACGCTAGAACTTTTGTGTATACCAACCAATATACGCTTATTGTGTTTTTTTTTTTTTGTTTGTTTTTTTTTTTACCAAAAATTTGTAGCAGAATACATATTGGCCTAAACTGATGAATTAGTTTTTTATATTTTTTTTTCAATATGTATTATAACAAAGTAAAAAATACATTTTGTATTTCAAAATCGTTGCTATTTTTTGTTTATGGTGCGAAAAAAAAACAAAAAAAAAGGTGATCAAATACCACCAAAAGAAAGCTTTATTTGTGGGGAAAAAAGGCATCAATTTTGTTTAGGTACAATGTCGCATGACCGCTCAATTATCAAATAAAGCGAGGCACTGCCGTATCGTAAAAAATGGCCTGGTCAGGAAAGTGGTAAATCTTTCAGGGCTGCAGTGGTTAATGTGCTGGAAAAATGGGGATTTGCAAATAAGAATACTGTATACTCACAGGGGCCAGAAAATCTCCCAGGTGAAGGGAGGCAGTGACCCACTGGGTAGATTCCACACAGAATTTTTTTGAGAATGTGTAGATGCAGAATGGAAGAATGCCTCCTTTCACCTTGGGAACTTAACAGATTAGTGTAAAAGCCCTGGGAGCTTAAGGGTCGTTTCACACCTCAGAAACGCAGTCTGAATACATTCCAGATACATTTCTGCATGCGCGTTATTTTATTCATTCTGGTGCATTTTTATGCATTTTCAATGTAATGCTCCAATGCGTTTTTCCTCCTTTTGTTTATTTCCAAAGTTTTCTGTTTTTGTTTTTTTGGCTGTAATGCATTCTGTAATTAAAAAAGATGGGTGCGCTACTCACATAAACTCATTTTAACAAAAACTTAAAAGGAAAAAAGTGTCCTTTTAGAAAATTCTTCAAACAGAAATCCCTTAGGAATGAACAATTTTAGGTAAAAATAAACATCCAATGTATAAACAATAACGGAGTTATCTTTAAACAAAAAAAGTGTGAAGTAGAATTGCATGCCCGTGCTTATAAAAGATCCAGACAAAGCAATGTTCAAACAAATCCCTTCACCACATGTACACGCCGCTTACCAGAAATTATAGATCTCAAATTATAGACATCACACTCACTGGATTTTTTCCAAAGGGCTTGGTGGCCAGATTGGGGAAGATGTCTGTTTCACCGACAATCATAAGGGTGACTCCACAGAGCCAAATACACAGAAGTCAGCTTCCACTTGTTCCCCGTATGAGTGGAGAAGAGGGGAAAACCTTGTAATGCAATATGTTTGAAAAGCGTTTAATAAAAAGCACATATTACACTTACCATTAGGAAGATACACATCAGCGTTGCAAACAAACGCACACTGTGGCAGTGAGCAACAGCCTGCACGTGCAAAATGGCGTCATGTAATGCTTTCTGGTGCAGTTCCTTGCAGAAAAAATGCAGCATGTTCTACTTTTGTTGACTGTACTGAAGCGCGCTGGAATGGTGTGAACTTTGCCATGCTTTTTTTAATGCAGACAAATAAAAAAACACACTGGACTGCACGTCCGTTCTGGGCCAGATGGTTATGACCCCATGGGAGAGAAGCTGCTTGAGAGCAGCATAAGGATCTGCTCGTTTTTATGGGGAATCTGACAAGTCTGACAGCATGAATCAGGTTGAAGGCAGAGAGTAGTAGACTAGTTTGTAGGCTCTGAATATGCCGTCCTAGATCCAAGTGTCTGAAATGCCCTGGGACCAGAGGGCTATGAAGGCCGACACACATCTCTCTAATTTGACTAAAAGGAATGCCCCCCTCATTAAGTGAAATATACAAAATGTGCATCGCCACAATGTATAGTGCAAATGTGTATGTTATGTATGTGTAATCTGTGTGTATAGGGGGAAGATGGTTGAAAGTGTTATTAAACCCAGAACCTGCATTCACTATATCTGGTCTCCCACAGTACACAGAACATGGAAATGCAATTGTTTTAGTAAAAATAAACTGCTAAATACCCTTTCTCATCAGCAGTATATAGCAGCCTTGTGACTTCTATCAGTTCCTAATAAAGCTTGTAGGAGGAGTTTTCATTCTCCCCTGATCCTCTGTCTGGACATGTCTGAATAGTGCCAATTGGCCCTGTGCTGATCACATTCACCCTCCCAAAAAAAAAAAAACTCTCTAGCAATACACACCAAACTGAGCATGTGCAGCTTGTCCCTGAGCTCTGTATTATCAGGAAATCATTAGGTGACAGTGGAAAAAGAGGAGAATCAGAGGGACAGAATCACACAGCCTTTATACACAATGCAGAGGATTAACCCCTTAGCTTCCACAGTGAGTATAACAAGCATGCTTTACTGACTGATTTTACTGTTGTGGGTTTAGTAACACTAAGTCAAGGTTCACATCTATGCTTCACGGTTTTATGAGCACTAACATACATTATATAAGGGAAGCCCATTCATTTGAAAGATTGGCCCAACGTACAGATATTTTTTATTTATTATCGTATCAGGGGTCTGAATTGATCAAATAAACTGTACTAGGGGGCATACTCATTACATTAGATTTAATCACACTACGCTTTAATAGGAACCGATAGAATAGGAATTTGTCAGCCAAACACAGCTGAAACATGCTTACTTTTTGTTTAAAGACTGCCTTTAAACAATGATCCTTTACACTGGTGTGGGAAAGACCACATTTAAACATCCGTACAGCTACCTGACACAAGTTTCCAACTCCATCCCACGGGGTGTTATAGAAATGGCAGTCATACATTCCCCAGTGACATTTTGTTTGTGAGGCTAAAACAAGGTTTATATTGAAATCTTAACGGGATCTTTACAAGAAAATTTCTAGGTAATAGCCTACGCATACATATATTTTTCTGCATCTGACAACATTTTATAGCCTCAGATATTCTATTCCTTGTTACAAAAAAAAGAAACGTGTCAAAAAACTTGCGGTTCAGATAAATATCTACAGAAATAGCTATAACTAATGTTAATAACTAAGCTGCCTTGCAGACCATAAATATTTGAAAAAATAAATAACTCCCAGAGACAACTGTGCAGTGTACATTATAGCAAAGGCAACATTTAAGTAATCAATCTTGTGCAGCCAACACAGTCATAAGCAGGGTTTATGAAAATACTTGTAAACATTTATTAAATGTAAATCCCTCTTCAAGATCTGTGTTGCAAGTGAAACCTATTTTTTCATACAATTTGGTTTTTGTCAGAGAGCAGATAAAGGTACGGATTTTTCCCCCCTCTGAGGCTCCTGTGCATAGGCAACAGTGATATACAGCAGCTTCAAAAGGATGTGACAACAAAAATAAATAACACACACGTACACACAACATAAGGCTTAACTTATGAACAAACATATTGTTATTAGTAAATACACAACATTAAAGCAAAAAAATATAAGAAAGTACAGGAGGCCACCCATAAAAAAATAAAGTTGTTCTAAATAAACAAACAAATGTTATTCTTCAATTCACAAGCTGGTGACTTCTAAATATTTGCCTTATCCTGTTATAAAATATAACGTAACACTAAAGAACTATTTGTGAATATACACTCACAGGCCACTTTATTAGGGACCCCCTTTTGCCTTTAGAACTGCCTTAAATCTTTGTGGTATAGATTCACCAAGATGTTGGAAACATTCCTCAGAGATTTTGGTCCATATTGACATGATAGCATCACACAGTTGCTGCAGATTTGTCGGCTGCACATCCATGATGCAAATCTTCCACCACATCCCAAAGGTGCTCTATTGGATTGAGATCTGATGACTGTGGAGACCATTGGAGTACAGTGACCTAATTGTCATGTTCAAGAAACCAATGGTGAGATGATTTGATCTTTGTGACATGGTGCATTATCCTGCTGTAAGTAGCCATCAGAAGATATGTACACTGTAGTCATAAAGGGAAGGATATGGTCAGCAACAATACTCAGGTAAGCTATGGCATTTAAACAATGCTCAAGTGGTACTAAGGAGCCCAAAGTGTGCCAAGAAAATATCCCCCACACCACTACACCACCACCAACCTAAACCGTTGATACAAGGCAGGATGGATCCATGCTTTCATGTTGTTACGCCAAATTCACACCCTACCATCTAAATTTCACAGCTGAAATCGAGACTCATCAGACCAGGCAACGTTTTTCCAACTTTCTATTGTCCAATTTTGGTGAGTCTGTACGAATTGCAGCCTCAGTTTCTTGTTCTTAGCTGACAAGAGTGGCACCTGGTGTGGTCTAATGCTGATGTAGCAAATTTGCTTCAAGGTTCGATGTGTTGTGCAATTCAGAGATGGTAGTCTGCCCATTCTCCTCGGACATCAACAAGGCATTTTCGACCAAACTGCCGCTCACTGCATATTTTCTATTTTTCAGACCATTCTCTGTAAACCCTAGAGTTAGTTGTGCGTCAAAATCCCAGTAGATCAGCTGTTTTTGAAATACTCAGACCAGCCCGTCTGGCATCAACAACCATGCCACGTTCAAAGTCACCCAAATCCCCCATCTTCCCCATTCTGATACTCGGGTTGAACTTCAGCAAGTTGTCTTCACTATGTCTAGATTCCTAAATGCACTGAGTTGCTGCCATGTGATTGGCTGATTAGCAATTTGTGTTACCGAGCAAATGAACAGATGTTCCCAATTAAGTGACCAGTGAGTGTGCAACCAAGCTTTGCAGAAAACACATTTAAATCTCCAAGTTGAGCGTTGTAAGACAATATTTTCATTATATGTAAAAGGCTAAGAATTCCTATAAAGATTCTAAAAATGCTTAATATATTTTTAAAATCACAGTACTAACTGCCAGCAAAATCAATGAATACAACTTGTTTTATTAAAGTGTCACTATAGGAATTTTTTTTGCATTTTGGATAGCGTAAGGGAGAGTTATAAACCCTGTCAGTGACCCAATTGGAAGATTCCCCTTTATTCCCTCTCTAAAATTTCAATCCAAAATGTGGGATTTTTACTTTCACTTTTGATGATAATGGTAAACAGGACAAATAGAGAGGATAAACCTCCCTAACGGGGACACAGACACCAATAAAACCTGACAAGAGTTATAATCTCTCTGTTTTATCCAAAACTAGAAAAAGTTCTGCCTTTAGTGACACATTTTCGTGAATTTAATTAGATGTTACATCTGGGCAATAGACTGTTCCTCCTCCTCAGAGTTGGAGAGACCCCTTATATGATTTCTCTCTCGATGCTTGAAGTGGCAGTGCATAAAGCATGTGATTGATGGAAAAGGGTGAGGCCTGACACCATGCCCTGTGTGCTGGGCAATCAGTTTTCACTATAAAAAAAGATGTACAGTGGTGTTCAAATACTGTATATGAGGTGGGACATTTCACTCATGGATGTATCAGTGCTATGTATTGAAAGTGTATGTTGGAAGATCCTTCAGTTTAATACATGATTTTAAATATGTCTTATTAAATATCTGAGGAAAAGCAAACAAATTTAATCATGCACTCGATTAAGACATTTGGATTGAAAGCTTAAAAGAGAAGTAAAGGATTTTTTCCCCCAATCATACTTACCTAGGTTGATGCAGCATTGGTCTGATGCTACATCTGTCCCACGGCGCCTCTACACTGAGAACCGAGCGATCAAACACCGCCGATCACTCGGTTTTCATAGTTCCACGAGCAGAGAACTATAGACTGTCAAACATAGCTCTTCTTCTGCTCTTCTCCCTCCTTGCTCATTGGAACGCTGGGCTGTGGAGGGGGCAGAGCGGCCATCTCAGGCTCTCAGTGGCTCACTGAGATGGGTGTCAGTCCCTGTACCTGGTGGATCCAGACTCAGTGGTCAGGATGACACAGTGCCTGGATTAAAATCAGTGACGTCAGAAGACAGCAGACTTCAGTCAAATTCAAAATGAATTGCACTTCTGTGATCCATAGAAATCCAGCCAAACGAGCTTTGCCTCGACTTCTCCTTTAAATGACTGGTTGTCATGAAGCAATACTGACCTATCAAAGACGTTTATTTCTGCAAACTGACAAACATGCCAGGTGCTACTGAGGTACAGCATCCTCTATTTTGCCTGTCAAATGCAGACCCTAAAAAAGGCCGAGGTGCAGCGTCTAAGGAACTGTCTGGTGTTCATAAGAGCACATTGCAAAGGATAATGGAGCTTGCTGTGGACAGTTCACAGGCTCTGGCCCTCATTTACACTAGAAATAGCAACAGCTGACAGCAGGCAGTTATGAAACAAAATGACAGCAAGTCGTAGTCAAACAAGAAAAGGGTGAGGGCAGGTGGATAACAAGGATTGTGAAGACACAAGCAGAGATCATTAATATGTACAGAACTGGAAATCGTGGGTATGCAAGCCCAAGAACTAGTACTTTGAAAGATCTTTGCTCAGACAACTCCCAAGTTCAAATTTAAATAACTTTCCAAAATATGACACAGAGGAAGTGCTGCAGCACTTCTCACAAGGAACTAGCAGGTGGAGTAAGAGAATGTCTAAACATGAACCAGATGCAGAGGGTGTCATCTGCTAGCAGGGGATTTTAATTGCACCCTATTATGGATACTTCAACTGGCAAGAGCTTGATTTCAAGATCCCATACTAATAGGCTTAAAAAATTCCTCCTTCGGCATAACCTGGTGGATATATGGAGGTTCTTCCACCCTCACACACAGATTACTTCCTCATTAACCAATTTGCCCTTACCTTACAACCACATTGTACTATAGGAAATATCCTATGGTCTGATCATGTCCCTATATTCCTGACAGGAATCAAGAATGGGAATCAGGTGTGAATTGTATCCTGCAGGGGCACAGCTGCAACATTAACAGTTAAAGATGGTGACGTACTTGATGAGAGACTGTAGCTGCACATGTGAGCCTAATGATGCTGAATATGGAAGATTGGCTTCAGCTGTTCTCCTTCCATAAGTCATGCCCATCTAATGCATTTCACTCTCCCAATGGCTTAATCATAGAGGTGGGCTCACCTCTATAATTAAGCTCCCTATGGGAGGAGACTAGCTGAGGCTGATCTTCTATATCCAGCATCACTAGGCTGACGTGTGCGGCTCTGTTCTGTTGTCGGATGTTTGTATTATTGAGCTTCATGGGCTTAGCTTGGACAAGTGGCACCATACTTGAATCTTGGAGTCTCCAGGTAGTGCGTTCATACCTGTTTGGAGCAGTGTGTTCCTTATGGTGTCACAGGTGGAGACACATGTTGGATTTGGAGACAGTGGACTGGGAACCAACACCACATACTTCAAACCCTTGTGCCTGCCAGTCTCACTGATCTACCTATTTCCTACCATATATATACCAATCCAACACCACAATTGTAAGAAAGCATTGCTAAGACTCGATTTGGGTGGCGGGGACTCAGGAAGATAGATAGCATGCCTCCAGAAGTAAATTCTAGATACTAAATATTATCATGCTAGTGCAACACAAAACTCAAGCATGAGATATGCATAATCCATTCCTGGTTAAGATGTTCTGTCCTCCTCATATATAAGCAGTTGCAGGAGTTGTCATCTGGTACCCTCTTCCTCTCTCCATAAGTTAAAACTGCAAACATACAGACATTAATAAACACTTTTCATTCTCATTTGCTTGACAGCAGTCCGGTTATGCCTGCATGTCTGACCAATCTGTTAAAGTCACCCTTATCAGGTGACAACCCTGTAAATACTTACCTATCCTGGTGCAGGTGCCACTTATTCCCGCTCCGATCCTGAGACATCTTCATGTGAAGTCCACTGACCAACCAACATTTCTGGGAGTTTCACAGGTTTCTTCTGCTGAACTCTATGTATTGCAAATAGAGACATGGAAGTCAGCAGGAGAAACCAGTGTGACCTTCACTTCACAACTTTACATAAAGATTTCTCGATGTCAGAGTGAAGTTATGTGGTAGACAGCAAAACAGGGCAGTAGTTAGAGTCTTCTTTTACAGGTATGGCTTGATTTAAATATTTAATATAGCAACATGGTCCATTTAAGTCGGTGGGAAACATAATATCATAAAAGTCCCATTATTTAGTTCCATCAGTGGCAAACTGCTTCTATACATCACACCTCATCAGGAGTGGTAGACCTAATATAAATCGCCACTTACATGCTTCCCTACAAGTTCCATCCTGCTCTTCCCTGGTCAATTATGGCCACAGAAAACAGTGATAGTTGGCAATATTTTCTCCTCTTGCACATTATTTGTAAGACGACATTGATGACATTCATCGCTGATAATCATCATTACTTACACAGTAATCTCTTTCTTGTCCTTTTTATGAACATATTTATATCTCAAGGGACAGAAGTCTGCCTACATTCCAAGTGATTGTGTTATATGATAGGAGAACGAAAACAGTATAAATGACACTATTTGTTTAAAAATGGAACACTCTGACCTACTCAGATACTCCAGTGGATGAAAACACCATTAAATGCAGGTAATTAAAACACTTATAGAGGCAAAACAATATTTACTGCAGTTAGCTGCCATAACTTTGTGACTGCCAGAAGCTACTTTCATGAAGCCTACTGAATTAATACATAATCAACATTTGTTAGGTAGCCTTTGCCTTCAAAATATATAACAAAACCATCCTACATTTACTAAAACTCTCCATTATGAATAAACATAGCATATGAAAATGAAAGTTTTGGGTCACAAAAAAGCCCCTTTTAAAAATAACCAGCCTGTACATGACTGCTATTGGTATGTTTTTTTTTTTTGTTTTGTTTTTTCTTTTAAAGATATTTTATTAGGTTTAAGAAAAACCGACAAACATAAAAAACAGACACAAACAGAGGAGAAAAAAAAACAACAACAATAGCACCAGGCAATCTGATCATACAGAGGTAAGAATCAATATGCAACATGTTCAAACATAGAAAAATAGACAGAAATCAATGCAAAAGGGCATAAAATAGATACAATATTAAGGGGTACAGGTATACTATCAGGGCATAGCAGTAGTGGAGGACCAGATATTAGAGATCCCTGGGGCACGGCCCATCAGTGGTCAATCAAGGGTAGTAAAATCAGTGTTGAGAGAGGGTTAACGGACTAGCCAACCATTTACCCCAAATTTTGTGAAAGGTTTTGTTCCGTTTACGGAGTTCAAAAGTCAGTTTATATAATAGGATAGAATAATTAAGTTTTAACCAGGAGGATTTCAGAGAGGTCTGTGCACCCTTCCAGGACAGTAAGATAGTCTTTTTAACATAGAAATAAAGTATGCGGAGCAGTCTCTTAGCATGGAACGGTACCAAAAACGCCAGGCAATTCTTGGGGTGAATTATGTTAGGGAGGCCTAGTGCTGACGAGATGAAAGCACCCACTTCCTCCCAGAAGTCTATCAGGCACCACCAGAAGCAATGTAGGAAGTCAGCCTCCTGGCCTCAGCCACAGAAACAGACAGCCGAGGACGAGAGACCCATCTTATGCAGCCTAGCCGAAGTAAGGTGGGTCTGATGAAAATTCTTTACCTGTATGATGCGGACTCATGAAGCAATAACAGAGGCTTTATACATGTCACTAAATTCTGACCAGTCCTCGTCTACCATGGAAATGTCCATCGAGGTCCATTTTACTTGAGCTTTATGAAACCTAGGGTTAAAGTCAGTCATTAGGGCTGCATAATAGGTGGAGACCAGTTTAGTGGGATCTGGCTGTCTGAGAATTTTTCCAATGGGGGCAGGTCAGTGGGATCATCTAGGGAGCCAAATTGGGCATGGATAGCGTGTCTGAGCTGGTAGTAATAAGATGAGTACGATTTTGGTAGGTCAAAGTCCAAACGTAGCTGAGAGAAAGTTTTAAAGCCCTGGGCATTGTACAGGTGGCATAAATATTTAACCCCTTTGGAGTACCAACGATTGGTATCTGGAAGGGAGTCCAATTCCTGCAGATTAGGGTTAAACCACAGGGGGTTGTTGGGGGACTTCAGCCAGGTATGTTTAGATATCTTCATGATAATGTATCTGAATGATGAAATGAAAATGGCGAGTATGGAGGTTCCAGGGTGGCCGGGGACCCAGCCCCTGTATATTATATTATGCAGGGTTTCCAGGGAAGATGCGATGGCCCCCTCTGTGGATGTACATAGATTACCCGGGACTGGGCACAGCCAGTTGTGTATGTGCACCAGCTGGGATGCCAAATATTATAGGAAGAAGTTGGGAAACGCTAGGCCCGTCAATGGCGCTGGTAACCTCAGCATTTCAAGTGCCACCTTGGGGGATCCACTCTTCCACAGGAAAGTAGTACATATCATGTCTATGCATTTGAAAATAGATTTAGGTATTTTACATGGGGAGTTAGTAAGGATATAGAGCAATCTTGGTAGATATATCATCATAAGAATATTGGCCCTCCCCCAAAGGTAATGCCATCCACTGTTTTGTCTGTTCCTGAAGGCGGACCAACAGAGGATCTGAATTATTGGTGACATATAAGGATAAAGGGGTCTGCACCAAAACTCTGAGGTATCTAAAGGAGTACACCACCTGGAGTTTGGAGTTCGGGTGAATCTGGAGGGGGGTAGTCGCGTCTAAGGGGAAAAGGCTGGATTTGTCCCAATTTACCCAGAAGCCAGAGTAGTCTCCAAAGGTAGTGATCTCCTCCAACAAGGCCCGCAATGAATCACTGGTATCAGCTAGATATACCAATGTGTCTTCCACATAAAGTGAGATGCGCTCCTCTATATTGGCAATTGGAAGGCCTTTAATTGAGGGGAGGAGCGCATAGCGAACTGCAAGTGGCTCCATGGCCAGGGCGAACAAGAGGGGTGACAATGGGCACCCCTGTCGTGTGCCCCTAGTGATCGGGAAGGGATCAGTGATAGCGGAATTGACCCGAACCCAAGATACTGGGAAGGTATAAAGGAGTTATATCCATGCTACAATGCGGGGGCCAAAGCCATACATCTGTAACACTCGAAAAAGGTATGGCCATTCCACACTGTCAAATGCCTTACAGGTGTCCAAGGACACAATGGCGCGGGTAGGAGGACAGTCATGTGGATATTGCAGGTTGTGAAACAGTCTGCGAATATTCATTCTAGTGGACCTGCCGGGGATAAAACCTCCTTGGTCACTATTGACCAGTGATGCGACTACATTATTCAAATGGTTTGCTAATATTTTGGCCAGAATCTTAACGTCCACATTGATGAGAGAGATTGGACGATAAGATTCGCATTTAAGTGGGTCCTTATGGGGTTTTAATAGAAGTATAATCAGGGCCTCCCGCATTGTTGGGGGGAGGGTCCCAACATCTAGGGCTATGTTATAGGTCCGCAAAAGAAAGGGGGACAAAGGGTCTTTAAATTTTGTATACCATTCGGTCGGGAAGCCGTCTAGGCCAGGAGTCTTATGTGCGGGCATTTGTGAGATTGCCGTAGCAATCTCCTCAGCCAAGATAGGTGCCTCCAGCATATCACGCCCCTCATCTGATAGGGAGGGGAGAGATATGTCAGTTAAGTAGTCATTCAGCTGAGATTCACCATAGTCAACCCTAGAGGTGTACAGTTCTTTGTAAAAGCATAAAATAGAATCCAAGATATCCCCTGGGTTATCACTAATGGTACCTTGGGCAGTAATGATACATGGGATGGAAATGGGAGAATGGTCAGGTCTGGTCAGATATGCCAAGAGATGTCCGGCTTTATTACCATGTTCAAATGATTTCTGAGAAGCATGCAGCATGGGCTTTTTTGTGAGGTCCAGCAGACGGAGTTCGTTCTCCCTACGGCTCCATAAACATGCCTCTCTCATGTCAGAGGCAGGGTCAGAGGCATAAGCAGACTCTGCGCACACCATAACAGTCTCAAGCTACTCAGTAAGCATCTGATTATTTTTTCATAAGATCCCCATGATGAACATAAAGGTGCCCCTCAGAGTTGTCTTGAATGCATCCCATTCTATGGAGGGGTCCACTTTTCCCAGGTTATCTTTCCAATAATTAGTGATGCCTGTCCTGCAATCCCCCTGCACTTGTCCCCCAGCCAGTATGAGTTCAGGCCCCGAACCTGGGAGGAGGTCTACAGAGAGAGGGGCATGATCCGAAACCCCCCTGGGCAGATATGAAACAGCAGAGACAAAGGGGAGGGTCTCCGCCGGAGCAAACGCCAAATCCAGTCTGGACATGGTGTGGAAAGAGTCCGAATGGCATGAAAAGTGGCGCACATCCAGATGTTTCCAACTCCACACTTCTGTTAGGCCGTGTATTTGAACCCAGTCTACAAATGAGGGAAAGGGCCTACCTCCACCTCCCAGACGGTCCATTGCTGGATCTAAGACCACATTAAAATCCCCCACATAAAGCAGGGGGCTATTGGTATGTTTGAATACAAAATAGGCAAACCAGTTTCCCAACTGACAGCTGTGTACAATAACAGAAAAGACATAAGCTACAAACAAAGCATGCTCCATTATGATGCCAATTCGTGTTTGGTATCACAAAGCAAATTTTAACACATATAACTCAAACCACCTGTTTACAGAACTTCAAAGTCTCTCACTTTGTGGCTTGCTACAAAGTTGCATTCTGATCACTGAAGAGGAGACTAAATATTAGGCTTCCTTCTGCCTGCCGTAGATTAAATGCATTATATCAGCCTAGGGGTAGTTACTAGACTGGAGCTCAAGAACAGTTTTTATTTCTAAAATGTACATTTTTTTTTTATAAACAATACTACTGTTTAACATGGAGACACGTCAGGAAGTTGTTCATAAAACTTGTAAAGCTACTTTAAAAGTGTATGGATCTCTTTTGTCTTCCCTTCCTCTTCACACAGGGACTCGGGCAGCAGTAGGAGCCATTGGCTCCTGCTGCTGCCATTAATGTTGTGTGGAGGAAGGGGGGGGGGGGCGCAAGCCATGCTGTGTGTGTCAATGGAGCGTAGCTCCATTGGCCACCACAGCTCAGGAGTGAACACACAAGTGTGCCCCCATAGCAAGCTGCTTGCTATGGGGGCTCACAGAGAAGAGGAGGAGCCAAGATTGTTGGTGGGGGACCTCAAAAGAGGGGGCTCTGGGCTGCTTTGTGCAATACCATTGCAGGTGAACATACCATGTTTATATATATATATTTTTAATTGCCTTTAGTAACTGTTTAAAGTCTTAGAAGTGAGAGATGTCACAAGGCATACAAATATGGATACCTTGGTTACATTTCTAAAATCATTGTCTTTTTCGCTTGCTAAATATGTCCCAAAATGAGAAACAATATCATTGTTAAAATGTAAAGAAAGTTACCAGTGAGCAGATCAAGTCTGGTGATTGCTCTGATTTAGACACATTACAATGTCACCTTTGTGCCAAAATGCTGGAAAATCCTTACTGATATACTCATGGATGATGCCATCAGACAGCTTCTGCAGCCCTAGGCCTTGGCAGAACTGTCAGTGTGATCCCACTATCCCCCTCCTTTTCCCTTCATGTTTGGATGTGTATCATCTATGGGATGAAAGTGGCCTGCAATAAATTACTGCAGTGTCGCCTAACAGAACGTTGCTTTCTAAACAAGTGTCATGATTTGCAAAGGCAGGATGAGGACACAAATGAGAATCCAAAAGGTGAGTGTCTAGAGGAAGATGTTTCTGACTGCAGAAAAGCAGGCCTTTTTGTTTGATTTGATCTGCACGGGTGAAAGGTTTTTATGTTATGATAAAGCAGGAATTACTTTTTTCCTTTATATTCTCCAACTCAGAGCAGTCTTATAAAACAAATCTGGGGGACATGAAAAAAGACCAGAAGGACATGGCTTCATATCCCCAAGGAATTATTTACCACCATGCAAAGCTTGATTTGCTTTTATATATCTAAATGAAAAAAATGTATCTGTAAAAATTCAAAGTCAATATGTAATCATATGGAATTGACAATTTAAAAAAATGCATTCCCATGGGGTAAAAATTTACTTGACTAAAACCACCAAATAAATAGATGACTCATCCTATAACACAACATCGCAACCCCTGTTTGGCAACAGTTAACAGCCCTTCCCAGGGAAATAATCTTACTCCTTAAAAGGTATTATATCTGAATTCATACAAACCATGTATGACAGATTTTACCAATAAGTGATATGTAATATAACCTATTAGAAGTCTAACCTATTAACCTAAATTAAGTCTACATAAAAAAAAAGAGCTAGAAGAGTGGACCTAGCCATAATAGGTAAAGCACACTTGAATTTAGAAATATAAGTTGGTACAATTGGTCCTTTTAGGACACATTCACATTATAGTAATGCAGTAATGAGAAGTTGCTGCAACACATGCATAGAAGAAAGTGTACATCATCATCTCCTCCTAAGCTTCATTATTAGCCATAAAGATAAAGCAATATTTCCAAGCTCCTTCATCAGCCAATGCATCCAGGCAGCAAAGTACAAAGCATTTTGGGATGAAATGCCCTACGATGCAATGAAGATATACTGCCTAATATTGAATTCTAGGAATTTAGCAACTTTGCAAAAAATGTAAGCACACTACAAGTAAAGTCTAATTTGGTGCAAATCACCTCCATGATCTTTTTTATTATATGTGACAGGATTATTGCACTCCAAGAGTGCAAAGCACACACAGCAGCTATGTCCACCCCTCCCTCTGCTGCCCATTCACAGCCTTTGCATTTTGTGAATGAGTTCACATACTACAAAGGCTTCTGTGAATAGGCAGATGGGGAGAGGCAGGCAGAGCAGTTCCAGTGACTCTGTTCTTGATAGGACTGAGACCACAGTGAGCAGTGTCAGAGCTCCTGAAGTTATCTTTCTGGAGCACAATAAACCTGTCAGATGTGAATAATAAAGATAAGTATACGAGGCGGTAGGCACCTTATTAGATGTAATTTCTGGTATGGCTGCATTTTTTACAAAATAGCTGAATTCCTGGAGTTAATTAGGCTCAAAAATGTTAAACTGAAATAAGTAGAATAACTCACACATTTTAATTTTAGAAAAAGATTGTAGCACTATGGTAATTAACATTGTATTAATAATGCACCCTACAACATTTCTTTCCCGAGAAATGGGTCATGGAACATTTCTAGAAGTGGTCAGCCAAACAAATGCAAGGAAGTGTATGTAGCCTTTATCAAGTGCAGGTCATTTAAATACTTAAAGGGCAAGTTCACCTTTACAGAAAAATCTGTAAGGTGAAGTTACATAGGACTCCCTCCTCACCTCTCAGTCCCACTGACCGGGATTGCGGTGTTCTCCCATTCTGAGCCTCGGTATACCCGCCTCAGGGGTCCGGGGCTTAGAAATCCTTGCAGGAGGGACGTTTAGGAGCATTCTAATTGGTTGGTGCCATCACATGGGTCCAATCAAACCCACGTAGCCCATCCTGTCAGCAGGGAATAAGACACGTGAATGCCGGGGGGTTTCTAAGCCCCGGACCCCTGAGGCGGCTATACCGGGGCTCAGAATGGGAGATCGCCACGCAACAAGTCAGCGAGACTTGGGGGGATGAGGAGGGGTTCCTGTGTAAGTTCACCTTACAGATTTTTTTGTAAAGGTGAACTTACACTTTAAACCAACTTGGGGCCATGTAAAAACAGTGAGAGGGCCACATTTGGCTTCAAAAACAAGTTTTTTTGTCTGCTTTAAAGTGAAAAGAAACACCTTTGTAAGAAGCCTCTGTTCAATGCTGCTCTCCTCTAACCTGGGGCACCTTCTAGCTGTGAGGCAGAGAAATGGAAATTAAGTGGACATCCATGTTTCAGTTGAAACCTTTTATTAAAATTAGGATGATGGCACCAATTTATCTCTTGGTGACAGTGTGAAAGAATCACTTTAGGTAAAAACTTAAAATCTAGTTTCTGATATATATAATATATATATATTTAAACATAATTGATGGAATATCAGCTGAAGAAAAAAAAAAAGCCCTCCCAATTAACATATCGTTTTGTAGCCTTTTTCAGTATTGGCTCAATTTGAAAAACAGCATAAACTCAAAACAAGTAGAACTGCCAATTCTTTTCGATAATGGCTATGCACATTTAACAGTAGAAAAAATATGGTTGCCTTCCAATTTCCAAGCAATCAGAATGCTGTAAACATCTATAATTACTCAGAATTGTAATGCTATAAATTAGATCATATTACCGAGTATAGCACAGCATTGCTTTTTTTCAATAATGTCTGCCTTGCTTCATATTTTGTCTGATAATTGTTTCAGCGACATTTACCTTTACAATGAACTCTGGTAGGCCTGATAAAAAATAGAGAATAAGGCCATGATCTGGAAAGAATACAAGGAATCATACAACACATTAGCTGTTGTAAAGATCAAAAGTGAGGCAGTGAAGTCTTAGGTTATTTGTTTTTTGCCCTTTTACTTGACAATTTATTGGTAGAATTAGCATGACTGTATATGACTGTTTTTGTATGCGTAGTTTGGGCACTCTGACCCATGAAGAGTCAGAATGAGATTTGGCTATTGCTGAAACCACTGTTCAGAATAGCAGCATTGTCCCATTTCACATTAACCTGTTATGGTAAGAAAATTAAAAAAATAAAAATAAGGACTCATTCACATGATGGCACTGTGGTTACCCACAACACAGGTTACATGTGCTGGTGCGATGCAGTGCCATTCATTCAACTGTTGATCTTGTCAGAAAATTATGAACTGTCCCGTGCACACTTCCTGTGTTATCACTAGGAGAGTAATTAGTCCTCTTAGTTGTTAGCTTGGACTAAGGAACAATTGGCTCTTTGGTTGCGGAGATGAGGAAAGTGGGAGAGATTCAGTAGTTTGGCAAAAGACAACATTCAGGTCACAAAAATATTGTGACTACTCAGTTGACAACAAAATAATTAGTAGCTGGGTGCATTTCTTGCACATCAGCAGGTATTTTTGTGTCTTTCAAGGAATTTTACAAGAGAAAATGTACATGTATTGCAGGTGTACTGCATTTTTTTCCTTTTTTGCCATATACCTGGAGACACTCGAATACAGGAGGCATGTTACTGGTCAGGATCACCAGGTGAAAACAGAGGTCAAAAAGCCCAAAAAAAGAAAACTTTTTGGTTTTAAATTTACTTTTGAAGTGGAAAATATAAGCCCTGGACTAAATTCTCCTGAGGTTTACAATATTCAAGCTTGAGTTATTCAATAAAAACTGTACAGAAAAGTTGAGTCACACATGCCAACATACTGGAAGTTCAATTTAGTTAATCCAGATAGGTACAAGTTGAATTTTGAGTGGTTGTCGTGGTTATTGCACTTTGTTCCTTTGCACTGCTTGCTGAATATGTCTACATATTTCACAGCTTATTTCATAGCAAAGATACACAGTAGATGCCCTCCTCTTCCCAAGATCACAACATTCACATTATTTGAAACCTGCTCCTTAAGTCCAGGATGGCTGTCATTTTACCAAGTAATGTTTAGCTTCTCCAGATCTTTTAACACAGGCAAATAGTTATATTAAGGTCAAATCATTAAGGTCTGGTGCATAGATCGATGTACCTCCATCCCTTATATTCCAAAAACACTAAAACCAAAATGTCGAGAGGACTTTTTAGATGCACATCTAAATAACAAATGTAAAATCTTTTAGTCTCAATAAATATCCATAAAAAAAAAAGATTTTGTACAACAGACATAGAAAGGTAAAATAAATCAGAAAAAATGTATTATTACTGTCAATCTACGTTTACATGGACATTAACTATATGGATTACATATTTCAACAGTTTTTCAAGATGTTGTATTTCATAAACTTGCAAAACAAGTGGATGGATGAATTACATCATAAATCTCAACATGTTTTGTGAATATTAATTCACTTCACCAGAATTGGATGTAACTGTCAGTTACATAAAGTTCCATGAGCATTTGGTTTTACTGTTATTTTTAAACAGCCGTTGTCATTTCTCCTCAGCCAATAAGAGCCACAGCCTCTTAGAGCAAGCATTCATGTAATCAATACGCCTTATGAATAAATCCTGACTGCATGCTCCTCTCTCATGGACTGACAGAAGTTGCAATTTTTCAAAAAGAAAAATTTGAATTTTTGTACTTACCTGTAAAATCCATTTCTTGGAGTACATCACGGGACACAGAAAAGGCTATAAATCATAACTACCTGTCATGTCCCAAAGCAATGCACATAAGGGGAGGGAGACACAGAAGCTACTGTCAAGCCCAAAAAAATAATTTGCAGTACGCAATATACTGTGCGTGAAGGCAGTATCCTCATCGACCCTCACGTCCACCTGAATACCAAGGTGCAGCCTTGCAAACCTGAGCCACTGAAGCCTTATGACGGATAGTCCAAGAAGTTCCAACACTTTTGGAAGAGTGAGCCTTCACTTGAAAAGGTGGATCTATATTCCTTAAGCCATAGACTTGGGCAGTAAGTTTACGAATCCACCATGCATGGTTGACTTAGTAGTTGTCTGACCCTTCTTTAGATCATTTGACTACCTACCAGCGGCAATCAATTTTAAAAACATATTGAGGGCCTTAACCACATCCAACATGTGCAGGGCCCTGTCTCCCAGCGACCGTCCTGGGACAAAAAGAAGGCAACATAAAACTGCGGTTCCGAAAAAAAAAATTAACCACCTTCAGCAAAACCAACATTGCAGTCAAAGAACCACCCTGTCATGGTCAAATACTGGAAAACTGCTCCATGTAAGAAAGTGCCAGAATTTGTGGCGCTTTCTTACATTCTACCTGCTGACGTAATAATGACCATGACACAACCTTCCAAATCAAAAAAACTAGCAGAAGTTTCTGAATCGGCTTAAAAAAGTGGACCCTGAAATGAAGGCAACATGACCGGAAAATCTTATACACGACAGCTTAAACAAAAAGCATGCCCAAAGGAACGAGCAGCAGTCAGCCTTAGAAATAGTATTGCTTAGGACAGAATCTGTCCCTTGAACATACTTAAGGACAGCCTTGTGCCTACTCCAAACTGGAAAAAAGCCCAAATCTGGCCCCCAACATACTTCTAAAGATGAACTTTCTAGCCACAATGCCACATAGGATTTTCTGGTCCTGTAGCACATCTGGCTTCATGCAATCCAAGGTCCAATCAGATTGTCATGGTTATGCAATAGAGCTTGTCTGTCAGCTTACCTGTCACCATGTGTTCATCTCTAGAGACCAGCCGACTCTCACCTGACTGCTTTTATAATCTCTCCTCTAGCATGGCTCCACCCCAGGTCCTATCAGAGAACTCTATATTAATCTGTGCACTGCAGGCCAGCCCTGCTGATCAACCTTTGTGTGTTTGGCTTCCTGTTTCCTGCTTGCCATGTGCTCTACGTTTGTTTCTGTTACCGACCTTGGCGTGTTCACAACTATTTCTGTCTGCTCATGACCCTGACCTTTTGGCGTGTCCCCGACTATCCCTGTTTGCCTGTGACCCTGAACCTTTGGCGTGAACTCTGTTGTCTTTGTTTGTGGCCCCGACCTTGGCTTATTCCCTTAATATCCCCATCCTCCTGTTGCCTACTGTGGGCATGAGCTGGGGGACCCTGGGGGTCACGACCTGGAGACAGTTGCAGCCCAGTCCATCCTCACCACTTGAGGCTCTGGTGAACACCTGCTGGCTTTTAGACTCAGCACCCTAGTGAATCTTACGCTCTAACCCCGGTGGGATCCGTGTTGGTGTTCCAGCGGCCCTGCCTTCCTTACCACCCTGACTCCCATTCGCAGCAGTCAGCCGTAGGGTCCACTACCTTGCGGTGCACTCCTGATCCCTATGGTGTGCATCTGTCACCTAGCCTCAAGATGACCTGACACAGATCTTGTGACAGGAGGTCTGAGCGGGTAGAAAGCATCCAAGGAGTGTCCACTGGCACGATCACAATGTGAGAGTGCTTCTGATGTGGAGGTTTTGGCCCTGAAGGTGATGGACTTTATTATTAATGTGACTTACAGTGATCTTTCAATGACTCTATAGTTTCAGAACATGTTTAGAATCAACAGAGACACCATACCCAGCTGTGGAATTTTATCTGGAGTAGCTATCTGACAAAAGCCTCTTCTCTGACCATTCGGTAGAATAATGTCACTTCAAAGGAGTTGGGAGGTGGGAAGGGAACAGGAATAACTTGGTCATAAAATGGTAGCTGGTAAGAGAGCACCCCACCCCCATTGACTCGATGTAGCAGTTTTAGCATATGGAAGGGGGGGGGTTACAAGTGTGTATATATCAGAATACACAGCCCTGGCTATCTCTCTTCGTCTCACTGCCTAGATGAAAGATGGTTACGTAAGAGTTCTCTATGTAATCTGTATTATTTAATTTCTCTTTTCTTTTCTGCAACTTTTCCTGTCCTATGATTTGTCTTAATACATCAATAGCATTTGTAGGTCCATTATAGCATTATTCCTATTTGTATTACTTTGTATCATTAGTATCATCTTTGTTTTAAGGTTGTACCCTCCACGTTATATTTGGTAATCTCTAACGTTTCTTTTCTGTATAAATAAATTTGATTGTTATTATTTTCGCAGTTATTATTCGTTATTAATTCTATCCATAATAGCTGCAACCGCATTGGTTGATTCATATATAGATAAAAGGCTTTTAATCACTTATGTATCATTAAGCATATAAGTGAGGTAGGTAAACATAGCCTCATCACTTTGTTCTCCTGGGCCAACTGGTGCAAGAAAAATCACTGGCATTCCTTTCACCTAAATCCTGCAAATCCAAAGCAAACACAAAAGCAGGTGTCAAGGAGTGAAGGCATAATGCGGAAAAGTTAGTCCCACAATGACACCAGTGCAACTACTGCAACTGCCTAGGGATTCCTGGACTTGGTACCAAATCTGTTCAGTTGCCCCAAGCCTGGATACCAACAAGTAATTTCCTAGTGTGCCCCAATAACGACAGAGAACTTCAAATCATCAGGGCTGGGCTCTCAGCCCTCCATTCCCAGTGCTCAGCTGTCGGTTAATTGCCAGTACTTATCGTTCCACAGTGGCTCATCTGGTGATCATTTCCTGCTCATCAGTCCAGCCTACAGCCAGCCCTTTCTGCCTATTTAAACTGCCTGGTTCATTTCTTCCATGCCTTCACCTTGGTCAAACATATCTGGAGACTCTCTGTTGTGTTCCTGTTGAAAACTTGCCTGGCTGACGTCCCTTCTTGTTTCTGATCCTGTCTGCTGCCACTGACTACTCTGATCTCTGGCTTCCTAATTTACTGGCTTGTTCTGACTACCCGCTCTGGCTACCGTACCCTGGATAAGTTTTGACTACATTTACTATTTGTACCATTATATTAAATGGTGTGATTTTTACTGCATTTTCTGTCTCCCTCTGATTCATGGTTCCCGACAGAATCCCTCCAGTGACAACTGTTGATGGCTAAGGAAATCAGCCCGCCAAATCCTTATCCCCAGTTCATGTACTGCAGACAGAGCAGGAACAATGAACTACACCCATAACATGACAAGGTCCCTTTTTTCTTGGATTTTCCTGCTTCTGGTGCTCCCTGATGATCGACATATGCCACAGATATGACCTTGTCTAACTGAGGTTTTAACTAAAGTCCCTACAATTGGCCACCTAACACAGGAGAACCCAGTGAGTTGCTCCAATTCCAATAGATTAACATGCAGCAACCTCATCCATGGAGATCAAGTTCTTTGCACTGAAACTGTGATACAGAACTCCTTTCGAACCTGTTAAGCTCGTGTCAATTGTTTGCACTTCTTCTAAAAAGGGGGAGAAAGATTTCACTGTCTCTCACCTTTGGCGAAACATGTACCAACTTATTGACCTGTTGTAAGAACACTGGAGTCCTCCTTTCTTACGCGAATAGAGCATACTCTTGTACAGTCTGGAAGAAACTGAGCCTAATAAATCGCTTTGACTGAGGCAACAATCTTCCCTATATGAATTAAGGTAAAAACCCAGGGTTGTGCCAAAAAAAAAAAAATCACATGATTTTTTTAATGTAAAGCGCTTTTCCGAGAAAGAATTACCTTTGCCTGGACAACGTCCATAGTCAGGCCCTGATCGCCCAATCACTGATCTGACACTAACAATTTGTGGAAATCGCATCCAGCCAAACTTTTCCAAAAAGCATACTTCAATAGATACGGTATGCCCCTGACCCTGCACACATTTTTCCCTGAGCAGCTAATCATCCAGGTACCCCAGAATAGGTTCTTTTTGGGTAGGCCCAAGACCCTCAACACTACTTGAGCTGTGGAATGACTGAAAAAGCAGGGCCCTGCACAGGATTACCAGTCCTCTACCACACATTGTAAAAACTTTTGTTGACAAGGAAAAAAATTGGGATATATAGGCAACATCCTGTATGTCTACCGTTGTCATACCCAGGAGTATGCTTTGCCGATTTCAAGTAAAAAAAAATAATAAAAGGTGTGCATTTATTTTTTTTTAAAAGGTGAACCTTTTTAGATTACAGCAAAAACAAGGGGCTTTGGAAAAGTCTGCTAATCTTCATGCAGCTCAGTGTTACTGCCTGTGGAGATTACCCACAGACAGGCTCTGACAGACCCCTAAAGCTGCAACCACTGCTTGCCATGGCAAAGAATGCCTTTCAACTGTTCCCAGCTGCATCCTTAAGTACTGGAATATCATTCGCCAGACATAGAAGGCTCTTATTAGGAAAAAAAGATTGTCACCTCCACCGAGGGCATACTCCAATTCTTAGTAAGAATAAGTCAGGCGTGTTCACAACCTGAACATGTAGAGCCTGCCAGGAGGTCGGCACTGCACAGCGCTAATCACAGGCAGTGAGAAATTTTTCGATCTCTGCAGCCGCAGACCGGGAAAATGTATCACTGCCTGTGATTAGAGCTCTGCAGTGCCGACTTCCTGGCGGGCTCTGCACGTGCGGATTGCGAACACACCTGAGCTGATCCTTATTAGTGAGCTCTTCCTCCACAGAGCACAGCGTAGCAACCCTGCTTGGAGGAACAAAACACTCTAAAGTGATGCTGTGAATAACTGTGATTCTTGAGGCCACTGCCACACTCCCGGAGTGGAGTTTCAGAGACATGTAACTGAGGAAGTGGCAACTTTGAATCAGTGTGTTTTATTTCCCTGAAAATCCACTAAGGCCTACATGGTCTGGGTTACCCAAGCCTGAGATTTCCTGGCACAGAATACCCTAACGTGGAGCCTATCTCCTCCGTAGCCTTAGCTTGCCATTAGAGGGAAGAAGAAAAGGAACACAATTCCATCCAATACTATCTCACCCACAGTGGAGCTATTCCTGAAAAAATGTTTTTTGTATCCCTGTGACAAAAACCTCTGTTATAGCATAAGCAAGGGGAATAGCACTAGGGGCCATGTCTAGAGTCCTTCTGACCTGACGGGGGCCCTCATGGGCCAACCCTCACTGGCACCAATCTCTCTGCTGTTCTTTAGAAAAAAACATATGGCCTGCTTACAAACAGTTGGACCTGTGCTGAAAAGCAGTCCCCAGCAATTGAGAGGATACCATGAGGTAGACCACCTAGCTGCTAGTGCAACCTTAACATGTGTGCTGTCCTGCACCGATCTGGATGCTGCAGAGCCCTATACTAACTGGCTGCACTGTCTTGTCCAGCTGTATGTACTGCTCTGTTCAGCATCTTCTACCAAAAACATGGCTACCAGTTGCAGGCCCTGCTTCTTTGACACCATCTCTTGTGTGCGCTTATCACTTTGGGTGAGTGTCAGCTATGCACACGTGCTCTCTATCATGCTGTGCAGTGTGCACCTGCAAGTCTGCCCAGTAGGCGGGAAATCAGAAACTAGTCCATAAGACACAATATCACAAGATTACATGGCGGGTGGACCTATGCCTGCTCAGTACTGTTCCATACTGTGTGTATTAAAGTAAATAAGGCATCTGTGGCATTTTCAAGGAAACTAACTTTCAGCTATTCTACTGCCATCTAGTGGCCACAGAGGAAAGGGCACTCTAAAAAAGCAGTTAGGCATAGGCATACATAGGCATCAGAAGGCTACCAAGGCACTCACCATTCCTCGCTGCAGGATCCCCTTTTCAAAAAGGTTTAGGGATCCAACATTTACCCATCATGGCACTATCACATAAGACCTTCAGAAACTTGATGACCCTTTCCTGGAACCACTGGCCTGGACCTGTATTGCACCCCACCAGAAATACTATAGTCAGTTATTACTGTGCAGGGTTCCATATATGTAGGGTCCAGCCCTGAATGGTTGCATTGCAGGCAATCTCCATAGAAACATTCATTTCTATTGTAGGTAAAAAAAATGGGGTAAAATGGCGCTACCTATATACTGAAAGGCGACAGATCCAGATTGCTTGTTAGGTGAGGGGGCCTATAATGTGACTATTAAATGTGCATATACCAATAGTGCAAATCCCTATAATAGCTAAATAGTATAAACTGTGATATTATAAAAAGATATAGTAATAAAAAATGTGATTCAGAGAGAGCGATAGTCCAATATCATAGATGCAGGTACTGCAATATTTATAAAAATAAGAAAAGGCCAGTCCCAAATGTGTATAAAAAATAATAAATAATAAAAGACAAGTCCAAAAAATTAAATCACAAGTGCTAAATACAAAAAATATGCATCGAGAAATCAAAGTCTTTTGTGATTCTTAATCTCAAAAAGCTTCAGACCCCTGGTATATCTCGCTTGCAGCGTGCGTTCCAGCTGCGTTCCACAGGCTCACTAAACCACTATCACACCCAGAAATGACATCAGTGCGTGACCATGCCTTACACACGTTTCGTTGTCAAAAGTCTTCTGAGGCGTTGCAGACGTTTGACAACGAAACGTGCGTAAGGCGGATTCATGCACTGACGTCACTTCCGGGTGCAATGGCGGTTCAGTGAGCCTGTGGAACGCAGCTGGAACGCACGCTACAAGCAAGATATACCACGGGTCTGAAGCTATCACTTTTACCCATAGTTGTAAAGCTTTTTGAGGAGTTTCCATTGCATGGAATATTTGTTTTTATTTGTATTTACTTTTTCACTGTTTTAACTTTGAAATAAAAACATTTCCCAATTTGATCACCACACTATGGGAGCCCATATCTCATTTCTTTTTTTTTAATCAGAAATAAAGTTTATTGAGCATAATAGTCAGTACATCTTACAGGTGATGGTTAACAGTTTGCAGTAATTGTTGAAATCAAAGGCACAGACTTTTACATTGATAATTGTGACATGTCATTACCCATATCTCATTTCTTGCATGAAAATTTTACCTGTACTGGATATCGGAGAAAGAAACAGGAGAGGAGTTTAGCTGGCTGATCTTGACCTGGAGAGATTACCTGCACACTCAGTTCTATGTAGATGCGGGATATCCCTGGGAGGTTCATAGGAGCTGGATACTTGATGGAAAGGTTGGAGAGAAGCCTGGCTGCATGATCTAACTTTGGAAATATCATCTTTACATCAAGCCTGTCCTCTATGCAAGATACCTCTATAGGAGCTTGGAGCTGGTGAGTGGGGACCCAAGAGGGGGAGCGCCAAAAGTCACCAGTCACCAAGCGCTTAAGAATCACAAAAGACTGTTTTGATTGATTTCTTAATGCATATTTTTTGTATTTAGCACTTGTGATTTAATTTTTTGGACTCCTCTTTTAATATTTATTATTTTTATACACATATACATTTTCTTATTTTTATTCGTATTTCAATACCTGCATCTATGATATTGGACTATCACGCTCTCTGAATCACATTTTTTATTATTATATATTTTTTTTATTATTATATCTTTTTATAATATCACAGTTTATACTATTTAGCTATTATAGCGAGGATTTGCAATATTGGTATATGCACATTTAATAGTCACATTATGGGCACACATCACCTAACAAGCGATCTGGGTCTGTCGTCTTTCAGTATATAGGTAGCGGCATTTTACCCCTTTTTTGTACCTATTATTATTCTAGTCCCCTACTGGGGACCTAGCAGGGTAGGCTGCACACCTATTTTCCTCTGGCCTGAGTGTGGATTCTTTATTCTATTTAACATTCATTTCCATTGTGGCAAGCTTGAGGTACCATACATCTTAGCGTCCCTACAGGAATGGATCCAGCAGGCCAATCTTCTGATCCCTACTGAAATCACTTGATAATCTGGCAACACTATACAGAGACACTTGTACTTCAGTGAACATTTACTTTAAGACACTGGTGAAAAAACCTGTCTGCATGGGAGGGGTTACATAGTGTAGGACTTCCTGTCTGTTGTTTCTGCCAGTTCACCTATAGGTGGTGCATAACACAGGTAGTCATGAATTATAGCTTGCTTTGTGTCATTTGTTCACAGTAGTATACGTTCACACACTGCCCAAGCAATATAAGTTTCCAGCATATAAGCACTACTCCACTGATGTATTGCCTAAAAATAAGGGCTGTAATCCATTGCTGTGCAATAAAAGACTTTGCGGAAGGTAGACAGTCACAAAATCTGGATCAACTTAGAACCTGTGGGTCAGTTTCGACCCAATGCACAGGTGTAAACAAATCCTTTTTTGTTTAAATGGGGAAATCATTTAGAAGTAGTTGGCATAACCGAAGAGGTAAAAGTTAGATCTGTTTTGTGTCAAAGTATGATGTTTTAACTTGTGCCTCTAATGTATATGGTGGTGATACCATGCTAGGTCACTAAACCTACGGTAGCAAAACCCAGATGTGACCCAGAAACCCAGGTGTTCAGGAAAAGTGCTGTTAAGGGTGAGGATTGATGAGCTAATCAATCTGTCACACTCAGATCCTCAGCAGGGTGGTTGGAGTGGAGCTGGGGGTGGATAATATTCAGAAAGCAAGCACATGCTTAGTGTAACCTGAAATTGATGCTGACATTTTCAATTGTGAAAAGAAATTTTTTCCTAAGTAATATAGGAAATAACTCTTCTAACCTTCCGGAGGATGTCAGATAATCAGAGAGCTTATTTTCCAAAAGCAAACTTTTCAAAGATGAATTATGAATAATCAGGCGTTTCAGATGTGTGTTATATAGGTTTGAGTCAGCAGTTTGTTGGTTTAGTTTGAACTTAAAAAAAGAAGAAAGAAAAAGATATTGATAGCATCAAGTCTCATTTAAATGAATGTCATTATATTTTCGAGAAAAATGAAACATTCATCTCTTCATGGATATATTTACTGCCTGTGATAATGTGCCCATTTTATTGAAATCCACTGAGCATGTTCTGAAAATAACTATAGAAAGGATGAAAAAACAAAAATCTTTACAGTAATGAATGGATTTTGCAGTATGTTGGATGTCCACACAGTCCTTTAAAAATGGCATATCGAGGAGGCGAAGATGTTGGGTAGTTTGTTTGCAGCTGAATACACGGTGAGTTTGGTCATACAGAGCATCAATACCTTTAACACCTGTTACTATAGGATTACTGTTAAAGGTGAGATTGCACTCAAATCTGTAATGTATAACACCTGAAAATAAGTCACTCGAACCTAACCATCACTTGTATTAATAATGCATCTTTATGCATTATCAGTTGAGGTACCACACTGATGAGTGTGTCAATATCTCCAACTACCAAAATAAAACACAGAAAACAAATCTACACAATACACCAGTGCAGCAATTTGTGTGAAACGAAACTAAAAGCAAACACTTGATGTAAGTGACTCAGTTTCTACCATTCTCACATGGAGTTAAAGCATATCTAAACACAAAAAAAAATTAGTAGATGCTGATTACCAGTCTATAGAAGAAGTGGCTGTATTCGTTTTTTTCTTTTTTTGCTAAACAAATAAAAAAAGACCGAAAATTTTGAAAAAAAAATATAAGTTTTGCTTTTGTTTCTGTTAAAAAAAATTGTAAATAAGTACGCTTTCTTTTTTACTGATGGGCACTGATAAGGTAGCACTGACAGGCACTGATATGGTGGCACCGATGAGGTGGCACCAATGAGCGGGCACTGATATGCGGCACTGATGGGCACTGGTAGGCGGCATTGATGGGTGGCACTGATATGCAGCACTGATGGGCATTGATAGGCGGCACTGATGGACACTTATGGGTGGCACTGGTTGGCACTGAAAGGCGGCACCGCTGGACACTGATAGGGTGGCACTGATAGGCGGCACTGTTGGGCACTAATAGGCGGCACTGCTGGGCACTGATATGTGGCACTGGTGGGCACGGATACGCGGCACTGATATGAGGCACTGATGGGCATCCCTGGTGGCACTGGTAGGCATTGGAGTGGGCACTGATTGGCAGCTGCCTGGGCACAGATTGGCAGCTGCCTGGGCACATTGTGGCATTTCCCTGGGGGTCTAGGGGCATACCTGGTGGTCCAGTGTGGATGGCTTCCCTGGTGGTCCTGGGCGGCTTCCCTGGTGGTCCTGGGTAGGATCCGAGGGGGGGCTGTGCTGATAAACAATCAGTACAGACCCCCCTTGTCAGGAGAGCAGCCGATCGGCTCTCCTCTACTCGTGTCTGTCAGACGCGAGTGAGGAAAAGCCGATCACCCGTTCTTTCTATTTACATCGTGATCAGCCGTGATTGGACACGGCTGATCACATGGTAAAGAGTCTCCGTCAGAGACTCTTTACCTAGATCGGTGTTGAAGGGTGTCAGACTGACACCCCGCAACAACGATCGCCGCGATGCGCGCCCCCGGGGGCGCGCAGCGGCTCGATATTCCTGATCACGTCATATGACGTCCGGTCAGGAATATCAAACCACTTTGCCGCCGTCATTAGGTAATAGGGCGGACGGCAAGTGGTTAAGGTTGGGTTCTCTGCATCCAATTTGCAATAGCAGGAGGTTTTGATCAGCTCTCCATGGAGCCGGTTCACATATCTCCTCTGTGGCTCCAGTGCAAATTTGCACAGCAGCCCTGTGCATCTTTTGGTCCGTTTCAGGTCTGAATTTAGCCAAAAATTCCTGTATAATAATAATAATAATTATATATATATATATATATATATATATATATATATATATATATATATATATATATATATATATATATATATATTTTATATTTGTTTATTGGTTTTTCATAGAAAGTTTTGACAGGTATTTTTACAAAAGGTATATCTTGTATAGACCAGTAGCCGAACATGGCCAACTTATAACACAGTAGTAGTCTTAACCCTGGTTTCTCCAACGGAGGGAAACTTGATATAATCAATTACCAAAGTTACTGTACGAGAACCACGTAGGGACCAAAACCAGTACGTTAAATTGCTACCAATGGTATAAGGCATCCATTTCTCATACACACACACACACTACAACGTGCAACTTTACTCAGGCCTCACCACCCCCCTCCCTGCCGGTCTGATTGAAGGGTCATGGGGCCCATAAACAGGATGGCCGGTGATCTAAGGACACAATAACTTAAGCAGAAGTCAGTTACCCATTACTGTTGGGAGAGAGGAGTGTCACGCCAAAAGGAATCAGCAATATCAATCCAGGGTTGCTAGACCTTATAAAACTTCTTTGGGCAGGCCCTGCCATTGTATATATGTTTGAAGACAGGTACTACTTTATGCATCATGCGATAAAATGTTTGAATATCCCGAGCAGAGGCATTCTTCTATTGCACAAGAGTGCGAGCATGAGTCCTGTGTATAAAGTCATTCAACACACCCAGTAGGCCAACTTCAGGAGTATGAGGTACTGGTAAGCGTAAGGTGTTGTCAAAGAAAAAAAAAATCCTTCCAATATGCAATATGATAGAGCAGGACAGGACCAAAACATATGCAAGTACTCCGCATCTGTAGACCCACATCTGGGACAGGTTGCTGCAGAATCAAACCCCATTCGGGCCAACCTGGCTTTAGTGAAATGCAACTAATATATAAATTTAAACTGGGTATATTGATCGTTGGACCTGATAAGGTCCTGGAAGCAGCTTCCCGAGGCCTCCTCCCACCTCTCCTCGGACAGCCCAATACTAATAATAACATCACAAATGCTGTATGGATTAGTAGTTTACATAGAAAGATAACATTTTATTTGCATTTGTCAGTGTAGCTCACAGGAAGGACACACAGATATCTTATGTCAACAAGTACTTTATGTTCTGTACTTGCATATGTATTTGCCAACAAAAAATTAATTGAATGCAGCCACCACTGCTAAGGACTGGTAAGCTGCAATATATTACATTTTTGCTCTTGAGTTCAGTTATGCTAAAACCACTTCAGCCCTGGAAGGATTTACCCCTAATGACCAGGCCATTTTTTGCAATACAGCATTGCATTACTTTATTTGATCACCTAGGCGGTTTTAATATTTTGCGCTATAAACAAAAAAATATTTTTTACTTTCTGCTATAATACATATCCCCCAAAAAAGGTAAAATAAAACAAATTTCTTCATCAATTTAGGCCAACATGTATTCTACATATTTTTGATTAAAAAAAACACAATAAGCGTATATTGATTGGTTTGTGCAAAAGTTATAGCGTCAACAAACTATGGGATAGATTTAGGGATTTTTAATTTTTGTTATTGTTTTTACTAGTAATGGATCATCGATTTTTAGCGGAACTGTGACATAGGGTCAGATTTGTCTGCCATGAAGTGACACTTTTTGGGGACCAGTGACACCAATACAGTGATCAGTGCTAAAAAAAAAAAAAAATGCACTGATCACTGTAAAAAATTACACTGGCAGGGAAGGGGTTAACATCAGGGGCAATCAAAGGGTTAACTGTGTTCCCTGCTAGTGTTTTAGAACTGTGTGGGGGATTGACTGACAGGAAAAACACAGAGATCGTTGTTCCCAATTACTAGGAACAGAAGATCGCAGTGTACTTCCCTGTCAGAATGGGGATCTGCTTTAATCCGCAGGACCCGCAGATTGGCTCCCACACTATGCAGTGGTATCTAGTGCACGAAACAACGTACAGGTATGTTGTTTTGCGCAATAGAGCTGCCCTGCCGCAGTTTATATGCGGTGGGCAGTCTTTAAGTGGTAAACTACCTCCCGCCCACCCACAGTAGTTATACTGCCTGTACGTTGCGGCCTTCCTTCTGGGTTTTGGATGTGTGCGCACACCCCTTGCTAACCCCTGCTGTGACCGGACACAGCACAAGTTTGGCAGCTGATTTAAACCAATGATTTTGCCTGAAGTCAGCTGATTGGCTGTGGCCAGTCACAGTTATCACTGATCACTGTATTAGTGTCACTATTGATATCAGTGCCATTTGGTCAGTTAGTGTACCTCCTAGTCAGACAGTGGCAGGCAGTGTCCATGTAAATAACAGATGAGCTTACATTAAAGTAAAGGGAGAAGTTTTTTTTATCTTTTTTTTTCTCATTTAAAGTTTATTAAAATGGTGATACAGCGGATATCTATGAATATACATTAGTTGCCATGCATATGAGTACAGGTAAGTTTGTTCCAATGGTAACATGGGAAGTACAAAGTGTTAACAAAACTTTCAGGTTCAAACGATCGGTGACATATATTCAAATTCAGTTGAGAATATTTGTGATGTGGAATAGGAAAATAGAATTAAATTAGTAGATTAGTTTTGACAGGGGTAGGGTAGTTGCAGGTGGGGGTGATGGAGGAGGGGTGGGGGTGGAGTAAGGAGGGGGGGTAGGGACAAGAGAAGTAGTTGTAGTCAAATAGGATTTTATAGTTTGTTTATAATATACTTTACTTTAGCCGGTAAAAAATATTTTGAAAGGTCTTAATGTGGCTTTTATGGTCTTGTTCAAGATAGTTGCTGGCCCATGTTCAGTTCTTGGTTTGGTTGGATGTATAGGATAGGCAGTGTCATGTGCCCCCTATTGGGGGTATAACTGTGATTTAAAGTAATAGACTTGCCTTCAAATTCTCATAATCCTGCAAGTATCTAAAGGCGAACCAAGGAGACCAGATCTTGTGTTAACGTTCAATGAGTCGTTGGACTGTGCGAGCTTGGCTCCTCCATGTCACACAAATCTGTGAAGCCAATCTCTAATGGATGGAATGTTGGTAGATTTCCAGTATAACGGTATGAGAGATTTGGATGCGTTTAGTAAGTGTTTAGACAATGAATTTTTGTATATTTGGAAGGAAAAATTAGTGACATGGTGTAAGCAACATGCTGCGTCCAGCCTCAATGTGGTTTCTGTAATAAGACGAATGATTGTTTTTACCTCGGTCCAATATGAAGATATCATGGGACATGGCCAAAAAATGTGAAGGAGAGTTCCCTTGTCTTTCTGGCAACACCAGCATAGGTCAGACGTTTGTGGGTATCACCTATGCAATTTGACAGGTGTGGCATACCACTGAGTAATTTGAAGGCCGTTTCTTGCATTCTAGTGCTGAGTGAGCATTTCTGTGCTAGTATGCATGCTCTCTGCCATTGTCTGTCAGTAAGTTCTATACCAAGATCTTTTGAACAGCTTTCTCTGAATCTGTCAGCAGGCGATTTTTTGGGTTTTTGCAGTCAGGCGTAAGATAAGGAGGTGGCTCTTGGGACGAGATCTCCCTTCAGGCACACTGATTCCAATTCTGTTGGGTGTCTAATAAAGTGTCCCTTACATTGAGTGTTATTGACAAAGCTTTGGATCTGAAGGTAGTCCATAGTGGTAGGTGTGGCGTGAGGGTGTCTGTTTTAAGCGTAGGAAAATCCTTCATTTGCGTGTCATGGAAGCAGTGTTTGGTGAGAATAGCGATGTTTGGGTCTGTTGATTGTAGTAAACGGTTCTTAATTCCTGGGGGGAAATCAGGATTATTCTGTAGCGAAGTAAGTGGGCTTAGAGGGGTAGAGAGGTCAGAATTTTTAGTTGACAAATGAAAGATTAAAAGGGTGGTGCTTATTAGGGGATGTTGTTTTAAGTCTGGTGGGTAATTTACCCAGGACATCCAGGGAGAAAATTTCAGGGGTATGGTACTCATTTTATAATGAGACCCAGTCTTTAAGGTCGGAATGGCAGTGCCAGTCAATCATTCTAGTGAGATGTGACGCGTAATAATATTTTCTGTAGTCAGGTAGGCCTATCCCTCCTTGTTCCTTGGGTCTCGTCAACAGGGTAAATTTAATTCTTGGACGTTTATGAGCCCAAAAAAAGTTAAGCTGAATTGATTGCAGAATTTTAAAAAAGCTTGGAGGGATTTTTATCTGTAAGGTTCTGAATAAATAAAGAATTCTGGGAAGGATAGTCATTTTACATACGGCAGCCCTACCGAACCATGAGAATTTTTTTGGGTGCCATAATGTCAAGTCTTTCCCTATTGCCTTAAGAATGGGTAAAAAAATGTTTTCAAGGATTTGAGAAAGCTGAGGGGTTAGCCAAACTCCTAGATATTGGAGTGCTGAGGTTTCCCATTTAAAGAGACAGTTGTTTTGAATGACTTTTTAAGCTGTGAGTGGGATATTAATATTCATTGCTTCCGATTTGGTGTAATTGATTTTTAAATTAGAAATGCAACCAAAATGGGAGACTTTTCATCAAGTTTGGTAGTGATATGTGTGGTTTTGTCATGAAGAACAAGAGGTCATCCGCGTAAGCGGCTATTTTGTATTCCTTATTTGCTAATTGGAATCCCTGGATATCTTGGTTTAACATCAGTCTCCTGATGAACGGTTCAAGTGTTAAGATGAAGAGAATTGGCTAGAGGGGGCATCCCTGCCTTGTGCTGTTAGCAATGAATACCGTATCGGATAAGGATCCGTTAATTTTTAGTTTTGCCGAGGGGTTCTTATAGAGCGCAGATATCCATGATAGCATGTGCGTACCCAAGCCGACAAATTTACAAGTTTCTAACATGAAGTCCCATGCTACTCGATCGAAGGCCTTCTCTGCTTCTGTGGACAGGTGAATGCCCTTGATTTTTCGCATTTGGGCAGCATGAATTAGGTTGAGCGATTTTGTGACATTGTCTTTTGCCTCTCTTCCAGGCACAAATCCTGCCTGTTCAGGACCAATCAACTTGTGCAATAAGGGTTTTAATCTATTAGCAATGATTTTTGCCATTAGCTTAACATCTAGATTGAGCAAAGAGATTGGTCGGTAACTAGTGCATTGTGTTGGGTCTTTGTTCGGCTTGGGTATAACTACTATATGAGCTGACAAAAAAGTAGTGGAGACTTCTTTATGATTAGAGAAGGAATTAAGTGCCTTTGTGAGGGGATTTGTCAGGATGTCCAGGAACGTTTTAAAATAAATTGATGAGAAGCCATCCATTCCGAGGCTCTTTATTGTTTTTAGGTCTTTAATTACTGACTGTACTTCTGATGATTCTAGGGTTGATCTAAGAGTTCTATGTCATTTTCTGGAAGTTTGGGGAGTTTGGAGGAGGTTAAGTAGTCTTGTATAATTTGTTTTCTGTTTCCCTGGGTGTCTGGTGGTTTGTGTTGTTTCAGTAAATTATAGAGTTTAGTATAGTATTCGTGAAAGTGTTGGGCGATCTTGTCGTCTGAAACGTCTAATGTTCCTTTTATATTTGTTATACCCAGGATATTGTTTTTTTGTTGTGGTCTTTTCAGGGCTCTGGCAAGGAATTTGCCCGACTTGTCTCCATATTCATAATCATTTTTTTCCTAAAGAATAGGAAGCGTTTAGTTGTGGCGTCTAATGTTTGTTGTAGTGTTTTCCTGGTTTCAAGTAATTCAGTTGCGGTTTGTATTGTCAGGGACTGTGTGTAAAGTCTCAAGTTTCAGTATTTTGTCAGTAAGTTTGGCAAGTTCTTTTTCCCTATCTCTTTTGTGCGGAAACCCCATTTTAATTAGTTCTCCTCCGATAGAACATTTATGGGCTTACAATACCGTCAAGGGGTCTATGTCAGGTAAAGGGTTGTGTTCAAAAAATTCCTTCAAAAGCTAACTAATTTTTGGTAGCAGTACTGGGTCCATTAAAATGGAGGAATTCAATCGGCAGGTAGGCGTTTTGTTAGTGGGGGCCGTTGGAATTAATGATATTGAGGTGGGGGCGTGATCTGACAAGGATTGTATTCCTATGTGTGCTTCTGATACAGTGTGTAAGTCCCGACGTGTAATTAATATGTAATCAATCCTGGAATATCTGGCATGGTGTACAGAATAGAATGTGAAATCTAAGATTCCTGGAGGTTCCTCCACCCAGAAGACAATGAGGTGAAGGGAATTTAGCAGCGTTTTGAGACTTTTTAAGATCTTGTATGTTATGTAAGTTTTACCTGCTGAGGTATCAGACAAGGGGTTTAGAGGGAGGTTAAAATCTCCTCCCAGGATTATGCAACCTGAGCTAAAGTCCTCCAATTCCCCTATCATTCCTCTGCAAAAGGTTAAGTGTGACGTGTTGGGAAAGAACACATTGGCTAGTGTTATGGGGTTGCCATTGTATTTTCCTTTGAGGAAGAGAAATCTTCCATTTGGATCTGTTAGTTTGTGCATCAGTTCAAAAGAGGCTTCTCTACTGATCAGGATTGATATGGTATGCTTCAGTGAAATAGGAATCAGTGTGCCTGGGGACTTTATGAGATTTGCAGTGCATTTCCTGTAGGAAGGCAAAGTGTGGCCTACCTTTTTTTAGTTCCCTTAGTAGGGCTGATCTTTTCTCCGGGATATTCAGTCCCTTTACATTGAGAGATATCACTGTGGGACAGTGACCAAGAGAAGAGTATGCCATGGTCGGTTAAGGAGAGATTCAGAGAGCTGTTACCTGTAAACAACACTAATAAAAAGTTTGTGAGAATCAATTTATGTGGTTATAGCAAGCAAGTATATAAGTAGATACAACTACTAACAGAAAAGTAAAAAACAAAATATAAAGGGGTAGTATGAGATGAGGATGAGGAGTTGTCAAAGTCACACCTTTTAAATAGATAGACTATCAATAAGGTTGTTAATAGTGTCTCCTGGAACTACTTAATGTCGAAGCAAGAGACACCTTGAGGGACGATGGGAGGCGTCAGTTAGGAGGAGCAGGTGTAGCAAATCTCCCGTCACTCGTAATAAAGAAAAAGAAGTGGGGATCTATATGAATGGAGGGTGGAGACTTGCTGCCTCAACTAACAAAAATGATAAGTTTTTGAAAGAGTATTTCAGCACTTTATCGTTTAAGGAACATGAACTACCTTATTAAGGGAGTAGACAGGGAAGGGAGTGGTTTATTGTAATTTAAGCTTTCATGCGTGGTTTTCGCCAAGGCCTAAACAAGTCATGTTGATATCGTTGTAAACTATAGAACAGAAAAATAAACTTAAAACTGTATATCTTAACCTAGAACGGGTTGTACTAAAAGTGGGTGTTTTATAGTTGTTTCAAGCCGTTGAGTACATATTTTGATCTAACACTCATAGTTCGAAATAGGTGCATCTGGTGTGGACATAGGTTAAAAAACCTCTTTGATCATGTCCATTTACTGTAGATAGCTTGGTTTGAAGTATATTACTGTTCAATAAGGGTGAAACCAGTCTGGGTTGAAGCAGTGTGGAAATCCAAATGCAATCTGTGATCAAGTAGCATATCTAGGTAATAGTAATTCTGTACATGTCTGCAGAGGACCATTACTTGGATCATCTGGGGTTAATGCTGTTCTAAATATGAACATGTATCTGAATGTTCTATTTAGTGGTGAAATTGTCCCGTTCCATTGGAGGTTGTTAAAAAAGTCTCAGCATGTGACTGGGCTCTTAAGAACTGTGCAAATCAAGAACCACTGTGCTGGGTGAGGGGAGTCAAAAAGTTCAAAGATCGAATTCTGAAGCGCATATGGTTCGGATCGGTCGGCCAATCATGAATCAGTAAAGTCAAAGAGGATAAGTTTCGCTTTAGTCCCGCAAATGGAAGAATTGAGCGGTCTCAAAAAGAAAGTAATCAACGTCTTTCCAGGAATTGAACGTAAACTATGGATAAATCAGAGTAACTTAATGTACCAGGCTGGAGACAAGATGATCGGCCTCTGCGATTAATTTCTACACTGCGTTCATCAAGCATCATCCAGGGCTCTCGAAGAGTGGGCCCTGTTATTATGTGGAATGCCAGAAACTGAGCTGCCTTGTCTGCCTTGTTTCATTTTTTTAGACAGGTGTTTCTCGGGGGAGACAAACGGTGAACAAGGTGGGCTTCTGTCCGGGGGGGGGGGGGGTGTGTACGGAATTCCTGGTACCACTCAGGGAGGTCAATTGGGCCCAGATGGAGTGCGTTGCAGAATTCTGGTAGGTCCTCAGGGGATCGCAAGACGTGTTGTCTGCCATTATGGGTGACGAGTAATGAGAATGGGGATCGCCATGTGTAGCGTAAGTCTTTCTCACGTAGTTTATCTAAGAGGGGACGCAGGGCCCTGCGATTTTTCAGGGTGATCTGAGACAGATCATGAAAGAGCATTATTGTTTTGCCATTAAAAATGATCCGATCATTCTGGCGCGCTTTCTGCATGATGTCTTCTTTCAGTGAGAAGTTCTGCAGGCAGCAAATAACATCACACGGAGGCAAGGTGTCAGGGTCTCGTGCTCTCAGGGCCCTGTGTGCTCTGACTCTTTGCAGGGCCGGTATGATTTGGTCGGTGTCAACTGTTTCAGGGATCCCTCTTACCATGATGTTGTTGTGTCTCCTTCTGTTGTTGAGGTCCTCCAAATGTCTATTCATGTCTATGAAATCATTTGAGTGAGAGACCGTCACTTTATCTAGCCTGCTAATGGCCTTGTCTCTGTGTTTCCCAGTCAGCTCAGCAGTGGTCATCCTTTCATTAAGTACCAGCAAGCTGGATTTCAGGTCCGCAATTTCTGCTGAGAAGGATGATTTGATCTCGGCTGCAATGATAGCCATGTCAGCGTAAGTGAGGGGAAGGCTATGGTGCAAGGGTCCCCTACCGTTATCCTCTGGCGCTGATTGGGAATCCTCACTGAAGACCTCTGTAGCGAGCGTGAGTTGGCGCCATCTTGGTTCCAGACATGCTGTTCCGAGAGAGCGACTGGTTTTTATTTATATATTTCTCCCCTTTTAGGCTGCCGAAGATCGGCGGGATCTGGTGTGGGGTGTTCAATAGTTCAGTTTGCTCATTATAGGGGTGTAATGTGCCGAAAGACGGGCTTGTAGGCTGCAAATCCTCCGGAGCTCCTCTAGCAAGCTGCCATCTCTGTTGCGCGCCAAGCCACGCCCCCTTTTTTTCTTAACACATTCTATGCATTAAAATAAAAAGCCTTGTGTGTGCAGCAGCCCCCCTAATACTTACCTGAGCCCCATCTCTGTCCAGCAAGGTCCACAAGTTCCTCGGCCGTCCGAGACTCTCCCTCCTCATTGGATGAGACACAGCAGTGGCACCATTGAGAGCAGTGGGAGCCAAAGTCATTTAGCTAATGAGGAGAGAGATGGGGTGGGGCCGAACTACGGCTCCATGTCTGCATGGACAAGCGGCACTGCGGCTCGGCTTCGGTGCCCCCCAGCAAGCTGCTTGTTCTGGGGGCACTTAAAGGGAGGGAGCGGCCAGGAGCACTGAAGAGGGACCCGAGAAACGGAGGATACAGGCTGCTCTGTGCAAAACCACTTCACAGAGCAGGTAAGTATAACATGTTTGTTATTTTTATAGAAAAGAAACAAACTTTACAATCACTCTAAGCACAAAGATCCACTACTGTTTCTAAGATGACCAACTAGCTGGACTAAAGCAGTGGACTGAACTCTAACATAGCCTGAGTATTATATCTGGCGATATCATTTATTGGCAGTCTCGGGCCTTTACCACCTTTCCAAACTTTTCAGAACTACCAGTGGAACAGCAATATAGCAAACAATTTATTAATTTCAAATTTAAAGACAATACATGACTCATGGTAGATGTGGATGGATTGTACAACCATCTGTTTGTTCAGTCATTTCCAGATCTTTCCTCGGTGGCCATAAACATGCTTGTCAAATCTACTGAGAACTGGACACCTAAGGATGTGTTGAGTTGCCTAATTTCTTTAGCTTAGTGCACTATTTATCATTATCCACAAAATCTTGAAAAGAATGGACACGTGTACCACATTTTATAGCAAAGTGAGGAAAATGCCTTCTTCCAGATTTGCATATTTGATTGCTGTGTTTGTTTAGCTCAATAACGAGTGTTTGAACAGCAAAGTAGTAACTCATTTCAAATTTAGCACAGGGGTTTAATTGCTCAGTAATTTGTTTAAACTGTTTAAACAATTTACAATTTAGTCAACATAAAAATTTGTGAGCAATCATATGGGAAAAGCCATAAAACTGTAGCTAAATACTAAGTAATCAAAGTTTTATAGACTCAAATAGCATTTAACTAACAAAAATTATCATTATGATTTGATGCTAACTGCTCTGTTACATTTCACTTAATTTCAAACTTGGTAAACATTAAAAAATAATTGATCGTTTTGTACAACCACTTCTGTAGTTTTGCATTTGATTTTGATTTGAAAAAAAAATGCTCTTTATAACAGACAGAAAGAATCAGTTAGAGCAGTCATTCTCAAACTCTATTTTCAGAAAGCCCTTACATGCATGATATCATCCAGGCCTCGCCTAGTTTACACACCATTGTCGAAAACTGGGGGGGGGGGGGTATTTACAAAAGGATTTAACACTAATGTTTCACCTTTTTTTGTCCGATTTCACAAATTTAGAGAAGTTGCCATTATGTGCAAGCAATAATTATATAGGTTAGCAAATGCAAAATCTTGCATAATGCCAGTGTGGTAGGCTCTATTTAAGGAAGTTTAGTTTTTCCTGACTTAGACCACCTCAAACAACTACATACTGAAGAGATGCGGCAACACCGAAAACCAAGAATGTGGATACATCTTCAGCAACATAGAGGCAAGAACTGGGTTTTCATTAGCATAGGACTTTTTGGTTTGTACAGGTAAAAAAAACTCAGTTAACAAGTGGAACTTTTTAGGGAAACTGAAGCTGGAAGAATTAGTAGATAACTACAAGTTTTAGACCATCAGGTCTAAAGAAAACCTCAGTTCTAACCTCATAGACTTTATAGTTAGCAAAGTGTGCCCATTCCAGGATGGCAAGGGTTGGAGATATATCAAACAATGCTAAAAAATGTTTTAGTGGGTAGTATATGCAGAGGAAAGCAGAGTATGGCAGCAGACATATGCAGAAAATAGTACAAAGAGCATGAAGGCATTCAGTATGCACAGGAGGGCAGTGCAGGGGGTGACAGTGGGCAGTATATGCAGGAAAGGGGTGTGAAGTATATGAAAGCAGGCAGTATATGCAAGAAAATCAGTGTGGAGAGTATGTCAGGGGGCAGTATGTGCAGCAAAGTACTGTTCAAGGTATGACCGCAGGAAAAACAGAATCTTTTGAACAACAAATGGTTACTGATATTCTCATAATTCTCAAAACAAATCACTAAAAATATGGTCCATAGCCATACAGGTGAACTACTACTCTCCTGAAGGCATGACTTCAAAGAGCTCCTTTTTGCAAGGCATGGCTCACATCAGCTGATCCTATAAACAGCAATCTTAAAATGTTTGAGTGTATTTTATCTATCAAAGTAGCTTTAAACCTCACCTCCAAATGAATTTCATTAACTGGACTAAAGGTGTGCAAATTACCAACAACAATTAGCTTTTCTTGAAATAATTAGTCTATGGGTTCACTTACTGTTTCCTCCAACACTGTGAAGGTTTAATGGGTGTGTTCAATAAAGACACACAAAATTAGAATAGTTTGTGTGCTATCAGCTTAAGCATATTGTGTCTGTATATTGTTGTGACGTCACAATCAGATCACATTTTATGGCAAATTAGTACAGAAAACTAGTAAACAAACAAAAAACGGAAGACACAAAAAAATGTGTCACAGGAAGTCCTACAATTTAAGCTGGGTGATCTGTGGATTGACTGCAGCTGGAAGGCAGGTGGAGCTAGAGAGTCCAAGGAGCAGATGTACTAAGCATAGTGTAAGCAGCAGAGAGTCAGATTTCCCAGTGGCAGGGGCTGGGTGCTGAGAGGCTAACAAACATGCCGGGGGTGAGCAAGGAGGAGATAATGCATGGGTTGTGGGCTGGGCGTTGAGAGGTCATCAATATATGCACAGAAATGGGGGCTGAAGAGTTAACATGCTTGAGCAAAGCACTAAGGGGCTAGTATTTATATGTTGGGCAAAGGCCACTGGGGAGTTAATACACACGCAACTTCCACCACTGAGGGGTTCATGTACAGTTATGTAAAAAAGTATTTGCCCCCTTCCTGATTTTTTATTTTTTTGCATATTTCTCACACTTAAATGATTCAGATCATCAAACAAATTTTAATATTACACAAAGATAACCCAAGTAAATCCAAGATGCAGTTTTTAAATTATTATTTAATTTATTAAAGTAAAAAAGCTGTTCAAACCTGCCTGGCCTTATGTGAAAAAATAATTGCCCCCTCCCATGCTGAATCATGAATGAACTGTGACTAACCACAACATTTTGGAAAGCGGAGTTAAATTTCACTTGCCACCTCAGTCCTGATTACTGCCAGATTAGTTAAATCATGAAATTGCATAAATAGAAGCTGTCTGACAAAGTGAAGCACGCTAACAGATCACAAAAAGCCACACATCATGCCACAATCTAAAAAAATTCAAGAACAGATTGGAAACAAAGTAATGTACATGTATTGGTCTAGGAAGGGTTTCAAAGCCATTTCGAAGGCTTTGGAACTCCAGTGAACCACGGGGAGAGACATTATCCACAAATGGATATAACTTGGAACAGTGGTGAACCTTCCCAGGAGTGGTTGGCCTACAAAAATTACTCCAAGAGCATGACGCGACTCATCCAGAACCCAGAACAACATCTAAATAACTGCAGGCCTCACTTGCCTCAGGTAAGATCAGTGTTCATGATTTAACAATAAGAAAGAGACTGGGCAAAAAATGGCATCCATGGGAGAGTTTCAAGGACAAAGCCACTGCTGACTGCAAAGAACACAAAGGCTCATTGCTTGAGATGCTGTATCATGACCTTACACAGGCTGTTCATGCTGGAAAACCCTCCAAAGTGGCTGAATTAAAACAATTCTGCAAAAAAGAGTGGGCCAAAATTGCTCCACAGCAATGTGAAAGACTCATTGCCAGTTATCGCAAACCCTTGATTGTAGTTGTTGCCACCAAGGGTGGCACAACCAGTTATTAGGGTTTAGGGGGCAATTACTTTTTCACATAAAGCCAGGCAGGTTTGGACAGTTTTTTTTTTGCCCTAATAAATTAAACCATAATTTAAAAGCTGAATTTTGCATTTACTTGGGTTATCTTTGTGTAATAAAATTTTCTTGATGATCTGAGTCATTTAAGTGTGACAAATATGCAAAAAGAATTAAAAACAGAAAGGGGGAAAATACTTTTTCACACAACTGTACATGCTCCTGAAGCATATCACATTCTCTGCAGACAATTTCACATACAAGCTGGGAGACTGAGGGGTTAACACATCTTCTGTGGTGGCTGATCACTGAGAGATTAATCCATATAGGAAGCAGGATGATCACTAATAGGTGATGGTGTAAACTGGCTATACAGCACTGTGTACTGGATGAGCACATCATTGCTGGTTTGGATACCGAGGAGTGATGTGCATGTGATGGGGGCAGGATATAGGGGAGGGACTAATGTCTGCCCTAACACACACAATTCTGGATTATAGAATGGGAAGTAATTGGAAAATTACTTCTGCAGAAGGGAGTCAGAAACTACTGCTAAACTGAGCTTCACTATAAGTTTTGAACCTCCAGACTGTTTGAGCTCAGTGTGAAAAGTCTCTGGAGAGGACATGAACACTTTTCAGTCTGCAATTTGTGTGGTGGGGTGTGCGACTACAGACTCTGGAGGAGAAACTGAAGAGTGTGTCCTAGAGAGGGGATAAAGGGGAAAGACCAATGCATGTGCTGAAGGTGGGATTTTACCTTGGAAAGACTAGACTGTCTGTGGAAGGTTTTTTGTCACACGGGAAAGTCCACAAAGAGGCCAATTTGCACAGTGACAAAGTGAAAATATAACTTAGAAATTATATAATATAGGATTTTCAAAACATTAGATTTCTATTTCTTGCAACCACAGTAACAATATTCACTTTTTAAACAGGATTTCCAAGAATCTTTCTACATTATTTGCTCACTGCCATTCCACGTCTGCATAGTGCCTACGGTCAAATTGCATAATTCTTTGCATCAAAAAATATGACATCTCCACCAGTAGCCTCAGGTTTACTGCACTGGCCGTTTTATCTATGGCAAGACCTGCATTTTTATCAGGACTATGAGGCTGGGGTCACACTAGTGTGAATTGGATACAGGTTTACCCGCATCCAATTAACATGACAGGAGATTGTGACCGGCTCTCTACGGACCCGGTTCATATATCTCTAGGGCGGCTGCTGAGCGGATTGCACAGAGGTCCTGTGCGTCTTTGGCTCTGTTTCAGGGCCGAATTCAGACAAACATTCGCCCCCGATTCGTCCCTGAAACGGAGAACAGGGACTCACCGGACCCCTGCTGAAAGCCACATGCAGCTTAGATGTGAACCCAGCCAAATACAGGTCAAACACCCCACCCCAGAACTGATTTTGAAACATTTCATCTGCTACATGCTCACATTATGAAAGGGACTGTTTTTGTTCAGATCAACAAAATAGTTTTGTTCTGCCTTTTATTAATAATTAATAGGTTATGTGACTTTGGATGAGTGGGACTTGGAAGTGACTTGTTGTCCCTCTGCAAAAATGGACCCACTGTTGAACGTAAAATACTCAGGTATGACTGTTATGCAACTTTTGAAGGGTAACATTGAAGTCTATTGCCCTCAAGTTGCTAAGTGTGAATGAGGTTTTAGTCAACAATTTGGGGAAAAAAATGTTGTATTCAACAGTGTGCTCTTTTATAAGTAGGTCCTTTAGCAAGTCACTGATTTGGAAGCAATGCTAGCATATTAGGGATTCCAAATGTGTGATGTGCAACTGTTTTACTTAGGGTATAGCGACTCAGGAAATCAGGGTTTAAAATTGTATTTATCTTTTTTTATCAAGATGGTAACAACTGAAC